>CAFUXE010000314.1:148295-176244 GCA_903364295.1 Serranus cabrilla
TGAAGGTGATGACAGCTTTCAGTGTGTCTACCCGCAGTAAAGGGGATTTTGTCTCGCTGTTTTCAAACAAAGCAACTGTCCTATCAGGCTGATTGGTCTTGGACAATGCTGCATCAATGCATCAAGAGGTCACCTGTTTAATCTGCCACCTGCATCATGGGGACATAGATCTACGACCTCAACAATAGGCTTATCGTTCACAGTGTTTCAAGTCAACACTCAGGACGACTGACGGTCAGTTTGACAAAATGCTTTTTTTTCTAATCTTCCCATTATTATAGTCTGCACAAAACTGCCCCACAACACACAATGTGAATAAGGACAAACTGCTTAATGAGATGTTTCTGCACAATGTACACACTGCTAAATGAGACTGATTGCCAATACAAATGAAACATAAATGATATCATTACTTACGCCATGACAATGACAGTGAAGTCCAGCCAGTTCCATGGATCTCTCAAGAAGGTGAACGGCATTATACAGAATCCTCTCGCTAATATCTTTATCGCAGACTCGAAGGTGTAAATGCCAGTAAAAGTATACCTGGAAATAAAGTTTAGGAAGGAAATGTAGTTAGTGCTGAATAGAGTGGTGCAGGAGATTTACTGTTAGATTATTTGAGCATTAAAATAAACCATAATTATTAACAATAATGGACTACAGAACAGAGTATGAAAAATAAAAGAATGAATAATTCAACCACAATCCAAAATTCTTTGAATGCAGCTAATGATTAATAGTGACTTTCTTTATGGAGGAGTGATGACAGATTATGTACAACATATATAATAACATGCCAGTTTACAAATTACAAATATATGTAAAGTAAAACAAACCTATTATACAGAGCACACAGGTTTTCATGAATAAAATGCAATCAAGACATGATGAAGACTTCCAAATTTTCCAGTGCTCATTTATATATATTTCAATTTGTTTCATACTTGTAAGCAGTTATACTTCTGGTCTGCCAGTCAGTATGAAAATGAAGCTCGGTCAGCTGCTGGTTAGCTTAGCCTAGCATAAAAACCTATTTAACAACTAGCCAAAATCTGCAAAAATCATCTTAAATTCACACGTTATATCTTGAGGCTAAAAAAAATTACACGTACCTACAATAGGGAGGATGACAATAAAAGATTATTTTGATGAGACATGATATAGAAAATGAAAATGTGTTAAGACACATTAGCTAACGTCAGCTTAGCTTAGCTAGCTAAACGTTACATCTTTTGCTCTTTCAGCAGTTTATCACATATTCACTGCACATGTGGTGATGTTTAGCATTAGAGTAGGTGTTTTCAATAGGCTATTATTAAAGTAAGACATTTTATGGGACATAAACACAAAAAGACACATTTTTAAGGGCTGAGCTAAGCTAATCAGCTCCTGGCTGTAGCTTCATGTTTAACATATACATTTGAGAACAATCCAATCTTCTCATCCAATTCTCTACAAAAAAGCAGTTTCAAAGTAAATCAATGCTAAATGTAAAAACGCCTGTGACCTACTGATGATGAATGACTTGGCCACATCTTCCACATCATGCAAGTTTCATTCCACACCACATGCCTTCTTTTAAAATGCCTACGTGGCTTTCTGATGCCAATCAACATTACATGCATCATATACTTACATGTCAACTGACTCTTCAGTTATCACTGACAAAACAACAAACCCCAGCAAAGCTTCACATTAGCACATATTTCAAATTCTGTCCAAGACACAAAGTTTTAGCTGAAACACTGTTGGTACTTACTCCAGGTACTTGGTCCATGGCGCCGGATCGGACATGGCCATGAAGCAACAGTTGGTGAGTATAGTGAACATTATGAACAAGCTGAACAATGTGGAAAGTAGGTTAAGGAAAGTGCAAAGTGCCTGCAAAGTACCATACAGTCAATAAGCTTTTACTGTAGGCCAACAATGTATCACACAATGTTTCTTGTAAGCCTCTAAAATATATCCATTAGGATCAACCATCAGTGCGTGCCAATGGCATTAGAACTACAGTAAACGCAGATTATAGAAAATGTGAGTATTTTCCATTTACCATTAAATCAGGGCAGTCGAATTAATGTTCCTTATGGATGAATGTAACAATATCAAAGGATTTGTTAGCCGCTATCATTGATGAATGAAATCAGATACAATTTCTTATGATAAAATCATTAGAAAGTCATCAGAATAATACCTTCAAACCAAACTTTCTTAATAATCTTAATTATTGGATATGAATTTGGTTACAAAATAAACGTTGAGTGTTTTTGTTAACAATACTTAAAACGACACAGAGCACTATATGGTCAGTTACACTTATTAATATTTAATAGATATTTAATGTATATTTTAATCAATACATTTTCTGTATCAAAGAGGAAATCCAGAGGAAACATTCCCTCCTGCATTTAAAGTACGAATCGGCTGTCTGAGAACTAATAGGCAGCCGTCACATGATGTGAAATCTCCTTGCTCTTATTTCATTTCAGAGATTAAAAGAGGGATATGAGGGGATTTGTTTTGCAATGCCAGAGAGGACCATCACAAAGCTGTTTCAAAAATGGGACTATGGAAAAATCCAATAGAAACCTTCGGGGGGAAATCAGTAAATATTAGAAATTGGCTTATCTGCCAGTATGAGATGCAAGGAGTGGAATCTAGACTTTTTTCAGCATAGAAAATATTATTTTGGTGGAAACTGGTCACAGTGGTTAGTTCTCAGTGGTCTAATCTGTCAGTAATGCTTCTGCTTTAAAGGGAGTTTCCTTTTTAGAGTTCAAAGCGGTTTTGTTTTCATCAACTGACCCAAATTACTTACTAATTAAATATCCTCATATCACTTCTATTATCTCTCATTTCTTTAAGCTGATAAGGATTTTCACCTGCTAGTCCTTTATCACAGATTCCATTAATATCGCCCTTAAACAAGCATTTTAAGTGACAAGTATTATGCTCTAATAGGAAATAATTTCACATTTTTCACATGTCCGGTGCAGAAACAAACACAGGCGCTGTGTAATCAAAAAGGATATGAATGAACTAAAATTTTTATGGCGATTGATCTGATAAAGTGAAATGGGCTAAAAATGTAAATTGCAGATGTGGCACTGAATCTGAAGATGGCCTTCCCTTTGTTTAGTACTATAAAAGTCTGCAAAGAAAACACAAACAAAACAGAAATCATTAGTGAGAAAAAAAACTCATTTCAAATATTACTGCTTGAATTCTGTAAATAAAACAGTTTGTAACAAGTCATCAGAATGTAAATAGATTTCACAAACATTTTTCCCCTCATGCACAGGCTCCTTTTTCTTCAGTGAAGCTTTTTTTCTTTACCCTGCAGCGGATGATAACATGGCTGCTGTGTTGAGTCTACCACTCAGTCTGCCATCTGTGTTCACTTCCAGTGGAAGCACTTCTGCCTCCAAGAAAGCAGCGAGTGCACATACACGCAGCCAGCAAGGCCAGTTGAGATAATGGAGGCAACTCCAAAGCGGAGCTGAACCAACAGATGTGGCATTTATTTAAATATTTTTCGTCTTTGGATAATCCTCCCATCCAGCAGCGCATCACATGCCAAAACAAAGAGACCCTGAGAATGACTGCCACGTCCTTTTTCATCTCTCCATAAGCGGCCCGTTAATGGGCAGCAGCCTGATCTGCAAATCAAAACTTGCTAATCCTATTTATGCGTCCACAAAAGACGCAGTCGCTCTCATCTCGGCTACTAAAACAGCACCTGGTGAATGTAGTGAAAACTGGCTGATCAGGAGGATCGCTGACATGTCATGTTCACGAGCCTGCACAGGAACATGTTTTAGTAAAATAGTAGCTTCATTGACACTGATCATATGCCAGTGGTTAATTATCAGCTACCATTTTTACAACTATAGATTTTTTGTAGAGTTGCAGTCAAGTCAATGTTTAAAGATGCAGAAACATATAAATGGTGGCTCTGTTTAGAGGAAGCTGTTTGTGGGTGAAAATTTAGTCATGAAGTCATAATTTCACAAGATTTCAAGTCTTTCTTAGTCAGTTGTCCATATGAACATTAAAATTGTTTTGATTTATTTCTCCTGTTCATACTGGACATTTAGAGACATCTTTACAATCATAGTGCTCCGTATAAATCATCAAGGGCAAATTCTACAGTCTTTGTTTTGTGCTAGATTAATAAAAGAAAAGATTAATTTCCCGCTCTCTGAGTTACACAAATACGCCTGGTATCTTCCAAAGTTAGTCATTTTTTGTAGGGATAACGTCCTATCACTCTACTGTGGCTCATTAAGTTAATACTGGAGAAGAACAGTGAACTGGTACCTTTCCCACTACCAGCCCATGCTCCTTACAACCAACCAGTCCCCAAGCCAAATCCCCACACTCTGAGCTAATCACGTTGGAAGACACCAACTTTATATGATTAGTTCTGACTGCTGAAGCCTTATAAAAACTTCAGCTTTACTTTGGCATGTATTTGAACATGGAAGCACACCGGGTAGAGCTTTTTAAAAAGCCAGTATGAACAGGAAGAATGATTAGAGCAAGCAAAGACTGAAAAGTCAACTAGTTTTTTAACTAGAGTTTTGCAGATGCGACACCTTTAAGGAGCTGGAGGTGAAGCTGTACTTTGTATCTACAAACTGTTTGGCCTCTGCCAACAAACTCACACACACACAAAAGCTCTCACCCTCTGGTTCTTGTAGTAAAATGGATCAATGTCTTCCAGTGGCACCCCGATAAGTTCTGTAGGGATGTCACCAAAGATGCGCGGCAGCTGCTTGCCTGCCTCCAGGTCGGGCCTGGGTTTGGGTGGCTCTGCGTTCCTGTGAGCCTCGTGGCAATCCTTGGCATTTTTGGCCTGCTCCTCCGCAATCCGCTGCTCCAGCGCAGCCAAGGATTCGCGAGTGAACCGCCGCAAGCCATCAGGACCCGTTGGTAACAGCATGGTTGCCATCTTTTCATCCTGATTCTCCTGTACTAGAATTTACTTACAGCTACACACAGGGAAGATGGGAGCAAAGACATAGGAGAGGCAGAGACGGAGGAAGGTGAGAGACAATAAGTCATTGAATTTAATCAAACGGGCTGATGAAATAACATATAAAACACCATGGCTTCTGGGGTGGAGCACTTAATTCAATACACAAATCAGATAACAGTATATAGCCAGAAAAATAACAGGATAAAAGAGAAAAAAGTGTCCGAATACTGCTGATGCGAATAAGGGTTGTACTACGTCCAGCTGCCTTTAACCACTATATGTTGTAACCCATCCTGCAGGAAGTTTTTAATCCATAGCACCAGTATTGTGTTGGACCAAAGAGGCACTTAAGCAAGGTGTGTATGTTCACCCTTCTCAAGCTTAGTAGACGGCCATGAATAAAGTCTTTGTGTAGGAATAAGAGGAGGACAAACTTGTCTTCACAGTACCCAGTAGTCTCTGACAGGCAACCGCAACCCATTGCTTTGTCAACCAAGGTGAAGAGATGATCACACACTACATGCTACCAGCACAGGCCTGGAGCCATTTGCGACCTTAGCCTTTGATTTTTTTTTGTTACAGATCAAATGGGGAACTCTTGGTGGAGTGACCACTTTTGATCAAATCTCACCTTCCTGCTCTATTTCTAAATAAACATGTACATCATCGCCAAATGTGTTGTTTTTTTTACCAGCCACACTATATTTCCCTCAGCGTCATTTCCAGCTTCAGCAGGCAGTTATTCTCAGTGAGAAAGCTCTAAAAACCCACTGTACACTAAGTGCTCAGCATTACACAGCAGACCAAAAATATTTGCATCTATGTGGTGAATGTAATGGAGCATATAGCAGCTAAAGAGTCAGAGCCATTTCCCTCAGGAGTTGGTGTAGACCAAAACAGAGCTACGAGAGTGAGGAAATAAGAATATTGGGCAATAATGAGATTGCCTCATTTTTGTCTGTATGTAAACATCAAACTGATTAAACAACTTGCAATATAAAAAAGTGGTTCTGTAAAAACTGGAATCTTCTACGAATCTAAAAGGTAGTAAATTATATATAAACTAAAATATAGTAATCATTTATTAAAACAGAAATGAAGCAACAGGAAATAGTGACAATTTTCTATCATGAGGAAAGTCTTACACTGGAACATGTGATAGGTAAAGGGCACAGGTATGTCTGTCTCTGTCACTGACGCCCTTCAAAATTGCGTAATTGCAATATAGAAAGGCTTAAGTCTCAGGATTGCCTCTGATTTTCTGATTGGAAGATGGTCCTGAGGGACGTCCAGGATATAAATATTTCAACCTTACCACTGACCACCAACTCCCTGTTATCCAACTGCCTCTATCAAACTAGGGCAGCCATAGTTGTGAGTCAGAGGGATTAAGTCCACGGCCTGCTCTGACCAGAGGCAATGATTTAGGATGGCAGTCACTTGCTGTTTGCCTGCGCCTGGACATGAACCTGCCAGCTCCTTTTTAACGTCACACCAAACCGCACCCTGGAAAGGCAAAATGTCCTCCTAGCTCCCTGTTGATATTTCCAAGCTAAACTTTGGACTGTGTCAAGTTTCATAACATTAGGAGCAAGGTTGGCATATGGATATTATCAGGGCATGAGTGAACACTATAACCTGTATTCACCCTCTGTCTGAAGTGTCTGTCTCTTTAAGCCCAACCTCTCCAAAAAAGCCCAGTCTGCTTTGATTGGTCAGTGTTTCCAGGGCTTCCACTCATGGCATCTCAGCACCATCATTGCAGCCAGTATGACTGCTTATGGAGATGAGGGTGACAGCAATTAGAAAGAACCAAAATGTTGACATTGTGGACCATAAATCCAAAACAATGAGGTGCAGAAATGCTGCAATGAGCTCAGGGGAACTGCAGGATGAAATGACAGTTCATGAGACTCACATATTCCTTTTCCACCAACATGGAACTGGTTCCTGTTGAAGCACGTCATTTTAAACCGTTCCGAGATTTTCAACCAAAAACAAATCGGTTGGAACTTGAAAAGTTGATTTTCCTCGACCTGAACTGGGCATTTCGTATTGTGCAGGTTGAAGGAGAGGGTGGAGTCTTGCACATAAAAGTTTTCTTGTCAATATCAATTAGTTGAAGCTGTAATATCTGTAATATCAGAACAAAATCTTGCAGATAATTGATGCGATCCGCCATCCATTGTGTATTGCCTACGTTTGCTCTCAATAAACTTCTATTGCAAAATGATTATGACTGCAAAATAAGACTGCACTACTGAAGATTGACAGAAGTGGAAACTTGTCTCAAAACATTTTTTTTGGACACGAACATTTTTCTAATGCCTTTCCAGTCAATTACTCTGCCAATAACAAACAAGTGTGTTTAAATTACTAAGACAGACTGTGGAAGTAGTTTACAGGTAATCTGATCATAGGCCAAAGCCACTGTCTAAATAAAAACAATACTAAAGGTCTTTCCACCAAAAAAAAAATAAAAAATCACCCACCCTATTTTAGCCACTGACAGAGTCTGATATTTTAATAACTGAAAAAGCTTTCCAAAGAGAGGATTACATTTCTCTGGTCCCCTTTTGACAGAGAAATACCATTGTATCCTTTTCATATTGACTAAGCTCTGTGAGTTCTCCATCTCCTCCTGTCCTGAAATGCATTGATCCCTTCACACGTCCAGCCAGACGCTAGTTATCTGCTTTCACTTGATCTGCTTATTTGGTTGATCTCAGATCAGCTCGTCTCATACACAGAATCCAGCGCTTTCCCATTTGCTATCAAAATAAATAGGTTAAGGTCCATTTGCAACGTCATAAAGCAGATAAACAGGTTCAAAGCATATTTCTGTCAGGATGTGACGAATCATCCGTGGAAACACAGACAGTCACAGCATGTCCTCTGTGAAGGTAACGAACGCAACCAAACAGTGAGATCATATGACCTCGACTCTGTAGCATATTCAATCAAAACCTGTGCAGCCTAAAAGTCTGTGCATGCTACTGATCAAAACATATAGAATCTACACTTAAAGAGAGAGACAGAGAGAGAGAGAGTATCTGTGCACTGGTTAGATTTGCGTGCTATTAAAAATAAAGGTAAAACATTTGACAACCCGGAGAGAAAAAAAAAAGTAATTTTAGTTGAATGAAATTTAATTCCCATAACAGCCAGATGTGATATGGTCATTATCACTGCAAATAATTAAGATAATTAGATTGAAAGTAGAGCAGAGCCATGGATTGGCACGCAAGACACACACACAGACACACACACACACACACATTCCACTTGACACATGTGTTGTGCAATGCTACTACTTTAAATTCTCATAACTTAGATCTGAACAATAAATCAAATGTGATGAGTTGTATCCGATAATGATATATTGGACAAAATAGGGCTGATCAAAAACTGATACCATGATACTCTATATGACAAATTACAGTTAGTTTGTGCTTCATACTACTAATTAAGATGACATAATTATGTATCATGATATTTACATATTTATCATTCCACTGAAAGACAATAAATACTCAACCAATCACCTTTTTCTTTTTGTGACCAAGATACATAAGCAGGACTTTGAAGTTTAAGAGTCAACTTCTCAGAGCTCTACGGTAAACCCTGGCTCCTGAAAATCGTGTTCTCATACGATAATATTGCATTCCTGATTAAGTTTTGAGGAAAACACATTTTATGGTTGCAATTTTAAACACATGGTTAACTTTGTACAATAACGTTTTCCTTAACCTAACCAAGTAGTTTGTTTCCTATCGTGCCGTCGCAGTGATCGCACAAAAAATTCTGCATAACTTGTCATAAGATGCCATACAAAGCATTGTGTCAACTCAAAATGAATAGAAAAACAGATACATATCATGAATGATTTTATGGAGGGACTAGAAAAAGGCTAAATGCTCTCTTTGCATGTGTAAACTGTAAGACACTCACTCAAAAACTATAATTCTGTTATATATATTTAGTGCTTTAGCACAACAATTTCCTTTGAGTGATGTTTCCGAACAAGACCATGGTCCTACTTCAATCCTCGTACTGTAACTATCGCCTCAAATATGCTGTTTTCAACGTCCGTTACATTTATTATTTATCTTACCTGGACAACACCTGGTGTTGTGCTTTGTCCTTACATTTATTTCTATCAACACTGACATAAAATGACCTGTACATATCATCATATTTATTTGTCCAAAGTGTCTGATTAGCTGACATTATTTTACCTTATCTGAGCCAAATTGTTCTTAACTTTTGAAATACCAGAAAATCTGTACGTTTCCTGCATTTAAAGCAAACAGTCAGTTAGTTATATAAAGGTTTCTGGAGTCAAATAGTGTATTGGCTGTCATTGTTGTTACTTTTACAGTAACAAGTTTTTTTTCTTAAAAGCTCATTTCAGGATAGTAAGATGTCTCAAAAAGCATTTTTTGTTCACTAAGTCTTCTCAAATTAGTGGTTTATTTTGGACAGTTTTAGCTTGCAAAGATCTGTAAACTGGAAATAAATTAGATTCTGGTTACTTATATGTTTTAAACTTTAATTTCTGGTTATATTGTAGGCCTTTTAAGATTCCAGTGTTTTGATTTTTTGCATCTTCTTCTTTATCGTTCAAGAAGATATACCATCAAATCAAACAGTCTGATTAGTTGCGCATGACAAGAAATGACATTAAAACTTTCTGAAACAAAGTTCCAAACTGCACATACTGTGTGTTTTTACTGGGCCGTGCTACATGTCTGCAGAGCTTCATACTGTGATCCTAGGTGCGCAGACTGAACTGATGACCTACTTCTTCTGCACAAACCTCTCAATGTAATTGCATCAGATAGCTTAAATACGTAGGTTATAGAAGGTATAGACCCACAAAATGAGACAGCAGGGAATTAGTACCATGATAGGGTCATGAATTGATGACAATTATTTTTATGAGGTCTGCTGTTCCAGACATGTCCAACGGTATGCTGAATGAGAAACCTAAACCTTACAACTTAAAACACATCATGAGTGACATCAGTGACGTTAGACGAGCAGATGAAGGTGTCAGATGTCACAAATAGAGGAAAGTAGATGTCGAATGTGAAACCATTGCCTCACATATGATTATGTAATGTGCCACAGAAGCCATGGGACACCATATTTTGCGATAGAAATTAATGTCATCCGTGTTTAGAAGAGATTTTGCCACAGAAACAGATAATAAAAGTTACCTAAGTAAGCCTGTAACGCCCAACACTGCACATTAAAACATTACATTCATGTTTTGCATTACACACTTTTTGATATATCTTCTTCATGATATACTGGTGTTTTGAATTGTATATTAACCTTAAAACCAGACTTTGAAAGAAATAATTATATAATAATATATAATTATTATTTTATATATTTTCTATTTATTTTATTTCATATGGAGCAATTTTCCATTAACCTATCAGAATAAGAAGGAAAAAAATTATTAACATTTCTACTGTTGAAGAATAACTTTCTGTCAGGGGCCACAAAATGAATGCACACTCAATATTGATTCAAAACGTCTACAAATCCTTACAAGGATACTTACATATGAAACTCTGAGATTCACAGCATCATGTCCAGAGTTGAGTTCTTCGGGTTTTAGAAAAAGGAACAGCCAAACTCTCCGCGCAAAATCCATGTCTTCTTCTCAAGGTTTATTCTTCATAATGGAACAAAACTCCAATCCAGCAGGACAGAAAAGTGCGACTTATCACCGCAATCCAAAGTTCAGCGAAGAGAGCGGACTTCTAGATAAATGCCAGCGGTCTGATCACCTTACGTTGGACATTTTTAAAACCTGCCACAGGTGCGAAGTGTTTGCAAGCTGTCCTCTTTCCTCCCATCCGAGTGGCTCTTCCGTATTCATCCCACAGAGGACAGGTCCCGAGCCGCCGAGCCGTGGAGAGGATGCTGCGCTGTCTTCAGCAGCTGCGCAGCGGCGGGAGAGAAGCACCTCGATTTGCCCTTGAGCAAGAGCATGAGGGAGGGAGGATGGTGCCGGACCACAGGGGATTACCGCTCCTACATGGCACACTCACATATGACAGAGATATAGGAAGCCACATCAACAAGCGCAATATAACTGTAGAACTGGCGCAGTAAAGGGGAGACGTGCGAAAAGTTTCACAAAGACTTTTAGCAAGAGAAGAAATAGAATTAGAAATAGGCTGTTTAAGTTTATGTAGTACCTTTAAAATTAACAGTCTCTCTCTCTCTCTCTCTCAAAACAATTATTGGTTAAGCTAAGAAGCCTTTGGAAAAAAAAAAAAACCCAATCTGAAAACTTTTCATTGATGCCCGGACAGAGTGCCACACCACACTTTGAGAATCACTGATGGAAATATAAAATAAGCAAAGAATATTGTATATTTTCTAATATTTTTTTGTATGTTACCCTTTCTATTCTTCATATCTTCTATTTAAACTCCTGTTTTTTTGACTGAAGCACTTGCCTTAATCTATATCTATATTTTAGTCTTTGTTTGTTCTTATGCACCAATACACCACTGCAAATGATTTGCATATGAAAACCTACCTGGTAATAGTGATTCAATATAGGATATTTAAAGATGCATTTACACCACTATATAGACTATAATAGACTTACTATTATAGTTCACAGATAGGCAACCATGTGCTCACCAAGGTCTACAGTAGCTGATTTCACCGTCACTAACAGAGAGGAATTAATCAATTAAATCAGCTGCTGTTAAACTGGTTTGGAATGAAAAAAAAAAAACCTGTTGCACTTGAATGAACCATAAAAGGACATGGCTTAACACAAGCTGTCAGCATTTTGGATTTGGATAACTCTGCAGTGTAGTCCACACCTATAGTGTTGGGCTCTTATTGTGCCCTCTAGTGGCCAATAATAGACTTTCTATGAATAGTTTAGTCTGTGAGAGTCTATGGTCCTGACTGGCTGTGGGAGTCAGGCTACCTGGGGGAGTTTGGTTTAACTGTAAAAATAAAAATCAACACATTTTTGACAGAATCCAGTGTTTAATATGCAGTATTGTTTCAGCAGGATTCTGTAACTATAAAACAATATTTTGTCCTGGTAGTACAAACAACCTAAAACAGCATTTAGACTCTCAAGCTGGGATTTTTCCTCATACAATGATGTAATATTTCTGTTATGACAGGAAGGCAAATTGCACATCCATATTATGTATTAATAATGTCCGGCTATTAAAGGAGACCTTTTAATAAGGATTAAAGGCTTGCTGGTGTGTGTCTGACTGTTCAGTAGCAGAATTAGTACTGATGTTGTTTTTTTGTTTGTTTGTTTTTTTCCAAAAGCACCTTGGGGTCATTTTATATGAGTATCTTAGAATGCTTATGTTTTATATCTTATCAACAAACAAAGACATACTATATCTTGACAGCCCCAGACTGATGCCTACCTACCTGAAACTGTGTTCAGATGCCTTCTAATAAACATTGCTCTGGTCTCCCTGGCCCTTCCTATAGTGACACAGGAAGATGGTGTTAAAACCACATTACCCACAAAGCTCAGGTGCATATGTTTTCTTTTTTTTCCGGATATAGCATCACATGAATTGACTGTCAACATGCAAGATGGCCACGCATCACAGGCAAAATGCTGCTGGGCGGAGAAAAGTACAGGTAAATTATAATAGTTGCATTATTGCTAAGTGTCTGACAACGACAGCATTATAGTCTTCACCCTTAAAACGTACTTCACGGATCCTTGACGGGCAACAAAAACCGTCCGCAAAAGGCAGCTTTGCTGTTATGAGTCATGACTCAAGCCGACTAACCTAGCTAGCTTAGCTTACGTTAGTTGTTAGCGCCTTATGCTAACGCTGCCGTCTAAATAACATGGTTCTGTTAACAGTTGTCATACAAGTACGTGTTAAACACTCTACATCCTTACTATCAAGGTTGTAAATTACCACAAATAATTTACGCGCTGCCTTTGCTGCATTTCTATGCTGTCATAGCATTGACGGTAGCTAAGCTACACTATCTGGGCTCGGTCTAATTGCTGGGAAAACGTACGTGCCTCGGTGGTTTCGTCCAGTGTGCGTTGCTGCCATATTAAAACATCATGGAAGATCTGAATGTGCACATTGTTAATATAAATATATGAAGAATGACTTCCAAATATATGCGTGTCATTTATCTAGGATCTATGTTTCCTTAGCTAACTCTGCATGTCTTTACCTTGCATGAGCTCAAACTCGAGCGTTAGTTAGCGCGGTGGAGCCTCGGGACGTGCACGAGGAAGTGGGTGTGTTGTGGGAAAAGCAAGAATTGGTCAAGATAAGAGGCTGACCTCAGTGCTCACGCCCCTCTTTGTGTTTCAGGTGTCCTATGTCATTAGAGATGAGGTGGAGAAGTACAATCGAAATGGGGTGAATGCACTCCAGCTAGACCCTGCACTGAACCGGCTCTTCACTGCTGGAAGAGACTCTATCATCCGGATATGGAGTGTCTACCAGCATAAAGTAGGCTTTCGTTTGATGCTTTATCTATATTAAAATTGTTCACATTGTTAGCAGCTATATTGTCACAAACATCATCTTTTATCTTTTTTTCAATAGTAGAAGTGTCTTAATGTCTCCTCTGTTTCACTGTAGCAGGACCCATACATTGCCTCGATGGAGCACCATACAGACTGGGTTAATGACATAGTTCTCTGTTGCAATGGCAAAACATGTGAGTGTAATTACAAATTTTCTTTAGGTTTAGCTATTGATTAGCATCTAAAGACCTTTTCACACATGCACCGCAACCCTGAATTTATCAAGACATATCTCTGAGGCACTGTTTGTAAAAACGTAAGTGTCTGAATCATTCAGAATGGACATTAATCAGACTTTACTCTACCCGCTCCCTTGGACAAGGTGACTGCGGTGTAATCCATGCTCTACCCAGGCGTCACCCCTCACCTTAACTTAATGGGTATTTCCAGTAGGTGACATGGACAATCATCTGCGTTGTGGTACATGTGTGAAAGGGCAATGCCGGACAGTTTCCAGACTGGATTTTCTGTAATGTGTCCATAGTTCAAATGAAACAATTGGTGCTTTAAATCAGCTTTTTTTTATTTTGCTATTCTGGCTGACTGATCTGATTCACTGCCTTCCATTTTCAGTGATATCTGCCTCATCAGATACAACTGTCAAAGTATGGAACGCGCATAAAGGCTTCTGTATGTCCACGTTACGAACACACAAGGACTATGTAAAAGCTCTGGCCTACGCTAAGGACAAGGAGCTTGTGGCATCAGCAGGTCTCGACCGGCAGATCTTCCTTTGGGATGTGAACACACTTACAGCGCTTACTGCTTCCAACAACACTGTCACCAGTGAGTATCGGTTGTTTCTACAGGATAATTGTGACCATTTCCTTCCAAAACCTACTTTAGTTTTGATTATTTATTCATACTGTCTTCTAATGCCTGATATGTTTCGTGAGAGATATTCTGTACATTTGGACTCACTATAATCCGTCTCCAACAGCCTCGTCACTCAGTGGGAACAAGGACTCTATCTACAGTCTGGCTATGAACCAAATGGGCACAGTCATTGTATCTGGATCTACAGAAAAGGTTTGGGCTTCCATCAGTGTAACACATATGCACGCAATTAGTTAAATGAAACTAGATGTGGTTCTAGTGTGTATGTAAATGTAGTGAAATGGCCCGTCTTCACTCCCTCCTGTTTTCTTTCTGTCTCCAGGTCTTAAGAGTCTGGGATCCTAGAACATGTGCAAAGCTGATGAAGCTAAAAGGCCACACGGACAACGTCAAGTCGTTGCTGCTGAATCGAGATGGCACCCAGGTGAGCTAAGATATCTAAAGTCTAGATGGGAGTTAACTGTAAATCAGGAATGTTGAAGTCTAAATCTGCTGTCCTTCTCCACAGTGCCTGTCAGGCAGTTCAGACGGGACCATTCGCCTGTGGTCACTCGGCCAGCAGAGGTGCATCGCCACCTACCGGGTACACGATGAAGGCGTCTGGGCCCTGCAGGTCAATGAGGCCTTCACACATGTCTACTCTGGGGGCAGAGACAAAAAAATCTACTGCACTGACCTGCGCAACCCAGACATCCGTGTGCTCATCTGTGAGGAGAAGGCCCCGGTGCTCAAAGTAATAAGCTAGTACACTCTGACATTACTCTCCATTTTTTCCAATTTTAATCTAAATTTAATCAAAGTCACAATTTGTGTGAGTGCAATATCACACAGAGCTAACCATTTGGAGTCATTCAACCTTTTGCTGTCTTTCTCTTTTGCTCAGATGGAACTGGACAGATCTGCTGACCCACCTCCAGCAATCTGGGTCTCCACCACCAAGTCATCCGTTAATAAATGGGTAAGCATGCGTGACACCTCTGAGATCACTGGTCGACTGTCAGCATAATGACTGTGGAACACGGCGTAGATGGACTTGTGCGTGTGGCCACGCCTAATGCTATTCACTAGTAATCCTCCTGTAATTTGTGTAAGAATTTAAACCAGCTTTGTGGTGATGTGGGTGATACTCAAAAGATAATTGCATTACATTAATCACAGCTATTGCTGCAAGGGGGAGCGATTATTAAAATCCATTACAATCTCTAATGAGTATGATTTTCTGTGTGTGTGTGCAGTCTCTAAAGGGAATGCACAACTTCCGATCATCAGGGGAGTACGACAATGACTGCACTACTCCTCTGACACCACTGTGTACTCAGCCAGAACAAGTCATCAAGGGTAAACTTGCTCATTTGTCTAAAGCATTTTCTCTATCATTCTGCTGGGCTTTTTTATGAAGTAAAATTGCATGTTGTGTTTGCAGGAGGTGCCAGCATCATACAGTGCCACATTCTGAATGACAAGAGACACATACTCACCAAAGATACCAACAACAATGTGGCTTTCTGGGATGTACTGAAGGTAAAATCCCTGCTGGAGTGAAGTTATTTCTAAGTATGCCGGAGTGTGATTGATTACATCTGCAATTCATGTTCAAACAGTGAAGACGGTCATACCTACCCAGTTATTAGAGCCAGACCGAAACTGATTTTAGAGGGGAAAATTCATCAATAATCAAAAGCGTCCCATTATACGAACTATGTATTACATCGTCAGCAATTCTATAAATGACAACTGCGAAAATGAATAGTAAAAGAAAGAAATAGGAAAAAAAGAAAATAGTGAAATTAACATCAGTGTTCAGTGAAAGCCAATTGCTGAAATAAATAAAAGAATAAAAAACATTTCCAAAATCACACCAAGCAACATGTTCTGCATTGTATATTTTATCAGCACATCAGACAGACTTTGGAGTGATACCTGTGGCTTAAATTGACTTCATGTATATTTTACCTTCAGGCTTGCAAGGGTGAAGACTTGGGCAAAGTGGAGTTCGATGAAGAGATTAAAAAGCGCTTCAAGATGGTCTACGTGCCAAACTGGTTCTCTGTTGATCTGAAAACTGGGGTGAGTAAAAAAAACCTGTGTTAGCATCTTTGACTTTTTCAAACTCGGAGGTCTTTCCTGAGTCTGGCTGTTGGTCTCATAGTGATGCGTTCTGCTTGTGATTTTTAACAGATGCTCACCATCACTTTGGACGAGAGTGACTGCTTCGCTGCCTGGGTGTCTGCAAAGGATGCTGGGTTTTCAAGCTCTGATGGATCCGACCCAAAGTGTAAGATATCTAACTTTATCACATCAGCACATCATGACAAACATTGCCAAACAAATGAAAGATGTACTTAGCCAGTCTATGTTCTATCTTGATGTTTCCCCTTTATCTCCGCAGTGAACCTGGGTGGACTGCTGCTCCAGGCTCTGCTGGAGTTCTGGCCCAGAACTCGCATCAACCCTATGGACGAGGAAGAGAACGAGGTGAACCACGGTAAGAATAAATCAGTCAAACGCCTGAAGTGATTATAAAGGAACTTTACCGTGTATTCGTTGTTCCAATTTTATCCACTTGGCTGCACTCAATATCATTCCCTGCTGCTGTCAGTGAGCGGTGGGCGTCATTCACTTTGTCTTACAGTATGATTGTGTTGTTGTGCCCACAGTGAACGGAGAGCAGGAGAACAGGGTCCAGAAAGGAAATGGATATTTCCAAGTGCCACCACACACGCCAGTCATCTTTGGGGAAGCAGGAGGCAGAACTCTATTTAGGTAAAGTTTCACTATCATCCTTATCAGCAGGTTAATGTTAACTCTTCAGCTTGCCTGAATGTTTTATTATCGGTTTATAGTTGAATAGAAATGTTGATAGTCGACCTATGTATTGCACCTCTGCATTGTTTTTGTGCTCTGTGTTTTGTCTCAGGTTGCTATGTAGAGATTCAGGTGGAGAGACTGAATCCATGCTGCTGAATGAGACCGTTCCACAGTGGGTTATTGATATAACTGTAGATGTGAGTACTTTATTTTAGCGTGCATTCTTTGAAATGATTGCAGGTTATGAGTGAAAATTTGGAGGCCCGTGTGATTTATATGCATTGCTTTTTGTGCCTGCTTAATGGAATTCAGCCTCATTAATGTTATTTACATGTTTTCAGGCTTGAAAGGCCTTATTTCTTTCTTTTTTTTTAGCGTCTCTGTGATATGGCATGTGCACTAACAGTTTGCGCCTGTCATTATTTGATGTGTTATCTTTCCTCTATTTCAGAAAAATATGCCCAAGTTCAACAAAATCCCATTCTACCTCCAGCCCCACTCTTCCTCTGGTGCAAAAACTCTAAAGAAGTAATTGTCCACTTTTGGAATATGTTTTTTGTTATGCGATAGAGAAATCCAGTACATTTGTACTCTTGATAAGAGCTGACTTTGCCTGCTGTGTTTTCCTAAGGGACCGTCTCTCGGCCAGTGACATGCTCCAGGTGAGGAAGGTGATGGAGCATGTTTACGAGAAAATCATCAACCTGGACAACGAGTCGCAGACTACCAGCTCCTCAGCCAACGATAAGCCGGGGGAGCAGGAGAAGGAGGAGGACATGGCCATGCTAGCCGAGGAGAAGATCGAACTAATGTGTCAAGACCAGGTGGGCACAACGTCTTTGCTTGTACATAGTGCTATGGATACATGTTGCTACAGCGCTATCCTGCTATACTTGCAGCCAAAGCTGCGACATTACGACATTGTTCTTCAAAATTCGCTTTGACTTTAATGGAAACGCTGCTATTGGCTTCTCTGGTCAGACCTGGAGACCACGTCCACTTCATTTATAAACAGTCTGTGATACCTCTTGTACATCCTCAGTCATTGACCGTGGAATTAACCTTTCTGTCTTTTATCTTTCAACCAGGTTCTAGATCCCAACATGGACCTGCGAACAGTTAAACATTTTATCTGGAAGAGTGGAGGGGACTTGACGCTTCACTATAGGCAGAAGTCCACGTGAAAATCCCAATTTTTAAAACAAGAACTCTTCGTCATTTGCCAATCACCACCCACCTCTGACATGTAGTACCCTAAACCCCATTGTGTGGTCAAGAGTCGCAGTATCAATGAGAATCCAGTAAAAATTGTGAGGACGAGGCTCATGGTGTATCATAGGGAACTGACCAGAACAGGCCGGAGCAGCCAAGAGACACCTGGGATATAAGTGGTCCATAGTTTCTTTCTTTTTTCTTTTTTTTTTTTACAGTTTGAAGAAAGGACTCTGTTTTCTCCAGCGCCCACCAATTTATTTTATTTTTTACTTTTGACTGCTATGTTTGTTCTTTCCTTCTGATTGGCGATTTAATTTGAAGCGACAGAAGTTAGAGTACGTGTTTGTGTCTGAGCGTGTGTGTATATGCACATGGATGTAGTAGACTGTTTGTTTGTTCTAGTACATTCCAGAAAACTGTCCTTGTTCTACAAACACTCCACACGCGTCTCAGCAGTGTCACCAGTTTAGGAGTACACTTGGTCTCTGGGTAGCATCACAGCCCCTCAAAGCAATCCTCCTCTGTTCTGCTGTCATCTTAACTTGAACTTAACCTGAACTTAGACATCAAATTATTGCAGAGCTTGAACCTCATTGACAGAAACACTTGTCTATGTCATTTACTTTTAGCTGTGCTGTTCTCAATGGACTGAATGTTCTTTTTTTTTTGTAAATATATGTAAAACATTTTTTGATTTAAGTGACTGTTTTCTTTTGGTTTTGCAGCCGTTTTATTTTGTTGTTGTACAGTTTACTCAAAACCAAGTTATTTTTTCAAATCCCCAGAGCACATTCATGGTCATGAAGGTAATCTGACTTGGATGTTTAAAATCGCATTTGTTGTTTCACTACAACCCAGAAATCGCATTTTACTCTTAAGAATGTTAGTAGTCGTCCAAGTCATCTTAGCAATTGGGAAATTATATATAAGGTATATATCTTTAATAATAACTCATGCTTACCGCTCTGTGCTTGGGTCATGAGCAGTGACTTTGATGACAGTGAGGGCTCTTCCTAATGTATATTTAATTTAGAATTAATAGAAGTTCAGTGAAACATGAATATAACTTGAAGGGGAATCTCATCTAAGAGAATTTATGAACATTCAACCACTGTGGGGGATTCACCAAAGTGAAATAAATGATAATACCCATTTCTCTCTTGGTGTCACCAAACAGAACAACAGATCTTTTCAGTGTAAATTTTCTGCAGTTAATTTTGCCATGAACAGTGTGTGTTAACGCCATAGTGGGGACGCAACCGAAGTGAGCTCAAATTGGCCAAACACATGATGGGTTCCATAATTGGGCCACAACACTGCAATATCCCTTGTTGTAATAATTTGTGAAATATGTATATTTTAGGCATTCGAAGAAATAAATTGGAATGGTTTAACATGAGAGATCTATGGGAATTACAAATGTTTCTTGAGTTGTAATGTGTTCAGCTGAGGAATATGAAAGAAAAAAAACAAGGGAAAACTTTTTTTTTACGTCAAGTGATATGATTGTTTAACCATCAAAGATTCACCCATTTCACATTCATCAAAAGACTCTGCACTCATTCCTAATAAAACATACAATTAATTGATAAAATATTTGCAAAAATACTTTCCTTATTTTACACACTAGCACCTACTTTGACAGTGAAAAACTTTAAGAAGCCCCCTAGAAAGACAGAAAACTAACAACAGCATCAGTGATGACATTTACACACACAATATACATTTCCCCCCTTATTATTCTGAAAGACTATTTGACGAAGCTGTTTACATGGCTATTGAAAAGAATGGTAATACTTTCTATGATGCATTATAAACACTTTAAATGTGTTATAATCAGCTTATAGCACTGCACAGTTAAAGCATTCATAAATATCCATAATGCTTTATAATAAATGTAACAAAGCAGTTTTATAACATACAATTATAATTTCTGGTCACATATTCTTGCAGGGATCAATGTGTATTATATTCTCATAGAATGCATTATCACTGTTATAATGCGTTATATGATTTATATGGAAGGGGGTTATCCGACCTACATTTAAATGCATTATAGATATAAACATCATAGAAAGTATAACCAAAATAATATTCCTGTTAACACTGTAAAATAGCAAAGCAGGTAATCTATTTAGAGTTTCTCACCAGTGGTGGACTTTCGAACTCCAAGCACCTTCTTGAAAAGGTCAGCGTTAGCACAAATCAAAAAAACTTGTTGATATCAAAGTCTTTCACAACACACCTACAAAAGTAGGTGTGTTTCTCCAGCTGACCAGAAATGTAGGCTTTTTTTTAAGACATACATCTCTACTCCAGTCTTCCATATTGTTGCCTAGTTAGGTTGTGTGTAACAACCAACGCAATGCACAGAGCTGACCATAAACCAGAATATTCTCAAACGTCTTAATCCGGAAAATCCTACATTAATTTCAAATATCCAAACAGGAATATGCCATCAACATGATCTGTATCAAATCCAGAATACTGTCGTATTCTGAATAATAGTGGAATAATATTGTGCATGTAAACGTGGCCACTGTTAGACTTTTTACTGTATATGAAAGTTCATCTATTGGATTTACACATTACCTGTCAACTCAGGTAGCACTTGTCTACTGTTGCATAGATCATAAAAATCACAAAATAAGAATAGCGTTGAATGAAACATGAGTCCAGCGATACAAACATTAAAAACAGTTTTTCAACAGATCACAAACTGCATGGCTGAATACATCAAATTTATGTGTTTAAAACATACTGACCTCATCAGATCTGATAAAAAAAAATTGTACTGACTGGTTTCACGCAGACAAATATTACCCTCATGCCAACATTTATAAATGGGATACACAGGCCATAAACGACTATAAAATTTTCCCTCTTATTATCTTCAGCTATTTTGAAAAGCTCTTTTTTGGGAATCATCACTTGCCTCTTCGAAACACATCAACAACAGATGTTGCACTGCACCACAAGACTGTGACAACTCAAGTGCCAACAATCTGGCAGCTTGTCAAACTTGGATAGTGTTATGGATATTAAGGTGCATCTGTGCTTTGCTGTAGTAAATGTATGTGTTTGTCTTTGGAAGTCTTCAAGTATTCATCACATTAGAGTACCAGAAGCAAAGTCTTGTCACCCGTATGATCTAAATTTGCGCCAAGCATGGAAAATGTTGACATTATGACCTCCTTGGTGTACAAATCAGCAGTAACTTTAAATTCCCACACATATAAAACAAATAGGATATTCCAACAGAGCCTCAGACAGAGCCTATTTTTCTACTTATTTGCTAAAGCTTTAGCTGGTTTCTGTAGTGTTACTAACCTGATGAAAGAGCTTATTGTAAGACATTCCATACATACCAGCTTCCTGTATTTCCTATAGTGTTTTTTTAAAAACACACCAGTGATTGTCACTGCATTTTGTACAGCCTGATGTAAGCTTACTCAGAACACGGTTCTTCTTCTAGTTCCTCTTCTACTTCCTCCTCATCACTCTCATGGCTGCAGTGGTGAGCAGGAGCCACATCTAGAGGCTCAGCAGGCTCCTCCGCCGGCACTGCTGCTGCCACATCTGCAGCCATGCTGACCTGAGCAGGAGGATCGTCCTCCATCGACTCGTCAGCAGCAGAGGATTTGAGGAGATCAGCAGGAGACGGGCAGGCCGGGTCTTCAGCTGGGACAGCGGGCTCTGCAGGAGGCTCTGGAGACTCTACAGGGAGGGATGATTCATCCGCAGGGGGACCTGGGCTGTCGCTAGCTTCACACAGAGAGCCAGGCAGGTCTGTGGACTCTGTGGGCAGGAGAGATGGTTCCATTGGTGGGATGCCTGAATCTGAAGTGTCAGTGGAAGCGAGAGCGGAGGTGAGGTCCATGGCTGCCTGGGAGCTCAGTTCTTGTACTTCAGCCTGGCTGTCTGCTGACGATGACAGCAGCACGCTGTCCTCCAGCTCCTCTGTGCAACAGACAATAAAAACATTTTGTCTGCCATCCTATTGCCAAATGTGCATGAAAGGACATTTGTATGAACCACAGCTTTCTAACAATAGACCGTATATAAGAAGTGGATGTAGCCACCGTGACTTGGCATTTTGAGAGAAAGAATTAACCATATTTGGGCAAGAACGGGATGGGAACCCAAGGCCATTAGACCGCTAGCTAGCTTGATTAGCAAGGCGCATCTGGAATTTCAGTTAACTGTGATATTGACAGGCTACACGGTGGTGTAGCGGTCCTGTCTTGATGTACAGGACGCCGTGGTTGCGATTTGTCACTCACCCGGTAGCCATGCCCTAAAACATATCCTGCTTTACTATCTAGGCCCGGAGGCCATGTCTTCGTCTTTCACACAGTCTATGCTTCTGACTTACCAACACCAGAGATTTCACCATCTTTCTCATCGTGCATAGCCAGGGAAGTGTTGGTCATGTCAATTGATGAAATGGACAGTTCCAGTCTGTCCACCAAGTCTGCAGGTTCAGGGTTCATCACTGCCACTTCAGAGTCTGAGAAACATGGAAAAACAAACACAAGACACTTGCTGGAAACAATTTTAAGGACACAATTAGATATTAAACAGTCAACATGTATATGTCATATGTCATTCTCTAAAATCTCTGCATATCTGGACAGACCAGGGTCCATGACTCTCTGGACGGGAGGAGGAAGAGGAGCTTCCTGGAGGGTGACCTGCTCCAGGTCCAACAGATCTTCACTTTGACTTGGAGGTGCCATCAAAGGTGCCTGAAAAAACAGGTAACAAACATAAGATCTATTGCTGCTAACAATAGTTTGGTCTCATGCAACCTGTTTGGGCAACTATTAAAGCAAAAAAAATGTAGTCGCCGAGAGGCTAAGCAAGGGAAAACTTTACCTGCCGGACATCTGTCAGTTTAGCTCCAAGATCATGTGGTCAGCAAAAGTATGACTTCCCCTGTCACCCTCTCAGTTCAATCACTCATTCACCAGGTGAACAGCTGATTTTACTACCTGGCTGATGCACCACCACGTGACCCACATCCCCGTGACCATAGCAACAACCATAACAATACTAGCTGGCGTCTACATTCCGGCCCCATAATTATTACAATTACCCCAGTAATAATTACAAATACATAGCCCACATAGGAAAACCATACCCCTTTTTTTGCATTTTTTTTTGCCCATAGTACATCATATGTTTGAAACTCATGGTAGTACTTGACCCAATCCTCTTAAATCAAGTCAAGTCTAGGACAGAGGTTACCAGCACATGTCCTGAGTGAATCATCACTCACATCAGTGAGTCCAAGTCAAATAACTCAGAACAGCTTTCAAGACTGTGCAGACTCCTAAAGAAGGCAGATCATGGTCACAGGTCTGCAGAGAGTACTGGTCCGGGTCTTAATTTGGACCTGTCGCACTAATCCTCTTCTGTCTGGAACTGCCTCAGTGACCTTTTTACAATAATCCAGGAACTGTCCTTGAGACGAGTTTTGGGTCATTGTCATTTCATCCCATACCTGTTTTTATTTGACTTTCTGTATATGTGGATAGCAGTGAGGGGGGAGCACATCAACAAATGCAAAACATTTCTGTATGGATAGTCTAAACTTCACAACGTCAGTTATAATGTTAAAGGTATAAATAGCCCAATTAAGAGGGAAAAAATATTCAGACAACTTAAAAAATTCACTGTTCTATAGCAATGATCCAGGAGAGCCATTTGTCAGAAAAAGAACATTTAAAACTGAAAAGGGAATGGGTAGACCAAGTTTATAGCTCCTCATTTAAAAATGGGAAGAAAAGAGGGGTTTGTCATCCTTCTAAATAAATCAGTCTACTTTAATCATGAAAAAACAATAGTTGATAGGGAAGGCAGATATGTGATGGTTACAGGGACAGCTGGAGGTACGAAAATTACAATGCTCAATCTTTATGCCCCAAATGAAGATTGTCCAAAGTTTTTTAAGACGGTGGCATCCCTATTGGCGGATAAAGCAGAGGGAATTCTACTGATAGGGGGAGATTTCAATTGCATCCTAAAACATAATCTAGATAGACTTCCACAAGGAACGGGTTCTATATCAAAGAAATCGGCTGCTCTTCATGCAATGATGGTTGCACTAGGCCTGGTGGATGTCTGGCGCCACCTGCACCCTAGGGAAAAAGACTTCACCTTCATGTCTCAGGTGCATGGCAGTTATTCCAGACTGGACATGTTTTTAATATCAGGAATAGATATTCACAGGGCTAGTGAATGTAATATAGAACCAATAACAATATCTGACCATGCACCTGTCACAGTGAAGATCGGGATCGGAATAAGTAAACATTTTAAATATTGGAGACTCAATGTATCATTGCTAAATGATGAAGCAATTCGAGAAGAAATGTGTAATGAGCTGACAGATTATCTTGCACTTAACGATAATGATACGGTTTCCCCCTCTATACTATGGGAGGGAGCTAAAGCCGTGATGAGGGGTAAAATTATTGCTATTTCTTCCAGGGTTAAAAAGCAAAGGCTAGCTCAACAGATGGAACTGGAGAGGGAAATAAAGAGATTAGAGACAGAACACCAACAATCAAAAAAACATGAAACATTGGCTTCATTAAAAGAGACTAGACAGAAACTAGATGACTTATAAAGCTGAGGGAGCATTACGATTTACAAATAGAAAGTACTACGAATTAGGCAATAGAGCAATCCGACTTCTGGCCTTTCAACTGCACAAGGCCCAATCCAATAGAGCAGTACATAAGATAAAATGTCCAACTACTAATCAGATGCTAACACAACCAAAAGACATCTCCGAAGCATTTGCTTCATATTACCAAAAACTATATGAAAAGGAGGATCAGCCTGATAAAAATGAAAAAATCGATTCCTTTCTCAATTCAGTGAATCTGACCAAATTAACAGTAGATGAAGCTGACGCGATAACATGCCCTATTAAAGAAGAGGAAATCAGAGAAAATATTCTCAAACTTAAAAACAACAAATCTCCAGGGGCAGATGGTTTCCCTGGAGAATACTATAAAATTTTAATAAATGAGCTTACCCCAGTTCTATGCAGAGTTTATAATTACGCCTTAATGGAGAGGGATGCCCCAGGGTCGTGGTCAGATGCAATTATTAGTGTCATTCATAAAGAAAACAAAGATCCGACCCTGTGCGCATCTTACCGCCCAATCAGCCTCCTCTGTGTGGACTTTAAAATCTTAACTGCCATTATATCAAAAAGAATACAAAAATATATTGAAAAACTTGTAAAACCAGATCAGACTGGGTTTATTCACAACCGACAGGGAACAGACAACGTGAGAAGAGCCCTGAACCTTCAATTAATCGCAGCTAAAAGGAACACCCCGTCAATGCTTCTCAGCCTCGATGCTGAGAAGGCGTTTGATAGGGTCGATTGGACCTTTTTAGAACAAACCCTCGGACATATGGGCTTTAATGATTCTTTTGTTAACTGGATAAAAACATTTTATAAAAAACCCAGATCCAGAGTTATGGTAAACGGGTTCTGTTCCGAATTCTTCCCTCTGGGACGTGGTACCCGCCAGGGAGATGCTCTGTCTCCTTCCTTGTTTGCGCTTAGCATTGAACCATTGGCTGAACTAATTAGATCCAACCAAGTCATACAAGGAATATCAGATGAAGGAAATGAGCAGCATAAATTGGCTCTCTTCGCAGATGATATACTAATATTTCTAGAAAACCCTGCTACCTCTGTCCCAGCTCTCCTACACAGTCTTAGTGAATATAGTACAGTATCAGGTTACAAGATAAACACAAATAAATCAGAAGCTATGATGATATCCGGGAGCTGGCCTTCCCAGTTAAATGATTTGGTCACCTTTAGAAGGCCTAAACAGGGGTTCAAATATCTCGGTATTGTACTTACTTCTAAAATCACAGAACTGTTTTCTTCAAATTTTGATAAACTACTTAAAGAAATCAAAAATGACCTGGAGAGATGGGATGTGCTCCCCTTGTCATTGTTTGGCAGAATAGAGACGGTCAGAATGAATATTCTACCAAGGCTTTTATTTTTGTTTCAGTCCATACCTGTCCTAGTACCTCAATCTACATTTAAGTTATTAGAAAAAATTATATTGAAATTCATCTGGCAAAACAAAAGACCAAGAATACGGTTGAAAATATTGATGTCGGCCAAAGAGAAGGGAGGCTTGGGATTACCTAACCTAAAACTTTACTACTGGGCAGCCCAGTTGCGAGCTGTGGCTGCTTGGATTGTCAAGGACTCAAAGTCAGGATGGGTTGCTATTGAACAAAACTCCCTACCGGGGATACCATTATCAAGTCTCCCATTTCTTGGTCCGCAGTCTCAAAAGAAAATTAAAATCAATAATATATGGATCAAACACACACTAAAGGTTTGGAATTTGGTACAGAATCAATTAAAAGGGTCACAAGGTATATCTCGGGCAATGCCCATAGTGGGGAATGTAGAATTCCTACCATCTATATATGACAAAACCAGAAGGAGGCTTAATTACAATAAACCAACTAATCGATGGATATTTGTTCAAATCCTTTTCACAACTACAAGAGGAGTTTTCATTACCACACAGTGATTTATACAGATACTTACAAATCCGACACTATGTTACAAAAAGTACAAACTGGGAAAACATTAAAAAAGAACCCACAAACATAGAGATGCCTTTTATACATCTGTCTGAGCAACATGCTTTGCCCAAAAAACAAATATCCCATATGTACAAAAAATTAATGATAGATTTGTCTGATAATACACTGCACATTAAACAACAATGGGAACTGGAGCTAAATACAATAGTGGAGGATGAAACTTGGGAAAATATGTGTACTGCATGTCACAGAGGGATTGGAAGTCAGCTTTGGAAAGAATTTGACTGGAAGGTTAAAATTAGATTCTTTAGGACGCCAGTAGTAACTTCGATATTTAAAAACAACTCTGGCAACAAATGTTGGAGGAACTGTGACATGGTGGGTGACCATACTCACATATTCTGGGACTGCCCAAAAATTCAGACATTTTGGAAAAACATCAAAGAAGAGCTGGAGAAAATTTTGGAAGTGGATTTACCCCTGGAACCTCTGTTCTTTCTGTTGGATATACTACCTGAACACTTGTATACTGTAGACCAATGTTATTTACTGCATGTTTTGCTGATGACTGCAAGAAAAATCATTACTATTAACTGGCTGAAATCTAACCCTCCTACTATTGCTCAATGGCTACAAAAAGTCAAACATGTATACATAATGGAACGCATGACCGCCCAGTTACAACTAAAAGTAAGGATCTTTAAAAGGAGGTGGAGAATAATCATTGACTATCTGGGTTAGGAATTTTGTGCCAGAATGGGAAATGTTTTTACTTATCATTTTTATTATTTAATTTTCAACTAGTCGTTTGCCTCATCTCTATTCGATTTTGTATATGGTATGTATGTATGTATCTATGCATGTGTACATTTCAATATTGGTAGCTCAGTCTCAAGGTTGTTTTTGCTTTGACTTGT
>CAFUXE010000314.1:176317-223934 GCA_903364295.1 Serranus cabrilla
TTCACGAAATGTTTGTCTTTCATGAAATATATTTGTCTCACATGAAATATATTAGTCTCACATGAAATGTTTTTGTCTTTCACGAAATGTTTTTGTCTCACATGAAATGTTTGTCTTTCATTAAATATTTTCGTCTCACATAAAATATTATTGTCTCTCATGAAATATTTTTGTGTTTGATGAAATGTTTTTGTCTCACATGAAATATTTTTGACGTTTTGTAAAATATTTCTGCTGTTGACCTTCAGGGCCACCGTACTTTCTCCGTGAGGATTATTTATCTTTTCTCTTAAAGTTTGCCAACAGTTGAACCAGCATTTGTAGCACTCATTTTGCATGCACAAGGGAATTATCACATGAGAATCCAATACAAAGCCAGCAATATCAACGGCCACAGGTATCGCGTGATATCACAACTTCATGATGCGTCAGTCCCAACATTTCATCACAAGTACTCTAATCATCGTCAATCAACGCACCGAAACAACACGCCAATTTCCACTCAGCAGAAACCAGTTCAAACTGTTTCCAACAAGTCCACTGTAACAGCAGAAAAAGGTTACATACCGCTAATCACCATGCGATGTTGCCCGGCTGATGCGCTGTGAAGTGTCCACGTGCGATCAATCATTCAATTAATCCATTTGCTCCGCGTCCAAAGCGTATGTGGCTTGCTGACTCCTTCGCGGCTCCAATCCAATTTAGTTTGTCTAATTTTTGCTGACAATGTTTGGGCGACTATTACAGCAAAAAAAAAAAAGTAGTCGCCGAGAGGCTGCCGGACGCGTTCCGATTTGCAGTTTATTAATGTTAAAACACGAGCAGTGCATAATCCAACAATCCATAAAATCATCAGTCAGTTTAGCTCCAAGATCATGCGGTCAGCAAAAGTATGACTTCCCCTGTCACGCTCTCAGTTCAATCACTCATTCACCAGGTGAACAGCTGAATGAGCTGAATGAGTGAACGGCTGATGCACCACCACGTGACCCACATCCCCGTGACCATAGCAACCATCTCTGCATAACTGAACAGACCAGGGTCCATGATATATATATATATAATCCCTTTTACTGAACAATAACATTTTTGTTATCTGTACTCATTTCAGCCATCTAACCAGCAGAAAAGCAGAGTCACTTAACTGATAAAAAAAATCAATAGACTAATCAACAAGGACTAAATGTGGGTTTGGAGTTACCTCTGTGAATCCATGGGTAGGCAGCTCTGGAGAGGGTTCCTCCTCAGGAACAGGGGTGGGTGGTTTTGCTGTCGATACCTCAGGCTGTGCTGGGATTCGGTGCAAGTAGCCATAACCAATGCCACAACCCAAACTAGGAGCAAACATTGTAAAAAAAACTTAAAGACTATTCATTAGAATTCATTCATTTTTAAACAGAATAATACTGTATAATATATACAAAAAAGTATTATTTTTTGCCAAAATATATAAAATATTCAGTACATACATCAGTTTTTGTGTTTTCTGAAAAATCTGAACCATTATTTTAAGGGTGTCGATATGAAAAAGGGTTTGTTAATGAATGGTCAGTTGACTTTACGCATCCTCACAATGGCTGATTTATTTTGATAAACTTTATTCAACAGAAACAATTGGTCTTCGTGCATCTTTTTCTCATCATGTAGTATTAACTTCTGACAAGAAGTGAACGTTACCCAGAATAAGTAAAACAGCCCTCAGGCAAAGCTAAGTAAAGGAGAGGTGTATCTGTGCATTGTCCTGTACCTGCCCTCTCCGCCCCACGCTCCATTTGGTGTGACCACCACCTCTCTGCAGGCGTCTGTCTGTGTGTTGTACACCAGCAGCTTCAGCGGCTTCCCTTCATGTGCCTCGATCAGCGAGAAGAAGTCTTCTGACTGTAAAATCAGCAACTATGAGTTAACTACAACTCACTTTACAAAGACAAAAGCAATGTAGCATTATATAAAATGAGTCTTACATCTTGCAACACTTGATCTGCTCCGACAATGTAGTCACTGTGTGGCTGAAGCTCTGCCAATGCAGCAGGTGAACTGGGTTCCACATCCTACAGGAAAGCAATACAAGTTGGTGCTCTAACAGGGTGATGAGTACAGACATTTTAATCAGAGTTAGGTCAGACTGTTTGGTTTTTCTAGATCCTGAAGAGGAAGCTCACCAGAACATGCCAGACGTTCTCATTGGCTCCTTGGTAGCTGCAGAAGCGAACACTGGCACCCAGCAGGCCCTGTCCTCCCCACATGTTACTGGGCACCACCTCCAGCTCGCGGAGCCTCGTGGTTTTAGTGCTGTACACCTCCATCCTCACTGCCCTCTCCATGTTGGCTTTCAGAAGCTCCTTCAGCAGCTCATTCTCCTCGTTCTGCTCAACAGTAATGGGAAGAGTCAAAACAGAAGCAGTGGGAGGTCAATACAATTCTATGCTCCTCTGTTTTTGTCCATTCTTTGTTCATGACAAACCTGTAGTCAATGACTGGTAACTTAACTACTGACAATAGGACAATCAATAAGCTTACAAGTCTTTTGTTGTCCAGAGACAGAATGAAGTCAAAGAAGGGCTGCAGTCCGGCGCTTTCTGCAGGAGAATTCGGCTGTACCTGTAAAAAACAAAAACAAAAGAATTTTTAAAACTTGTTGAATTTAAAATAAAATTATGTAATTGGAGTATTATTTGGGAAATAATTTTTTACATTATTCAAATAAGCTATAATACATAGAGCTGCAATTAGGGATTTTTTCCATTCTGGATTAATTTATACACTTTGATTATTCAGATAATCGTTCAGCCTCCTTAAAATACTTGTTTAGGTCGACAAAAAGTCCAAAACGTTAATCATATAAAAAAAGAGAAACAGCAAAGCTTGGATGACTAAATGTTTGGCATTTTGGCTTTATCTCTCGAACTACTTATCATTTAACAGACTAATAAATACAGCACTAATGTAATGAACCATTCGTCTATTTTTTAATGGCATGCTAGTGTTAAAGACGATTCATCAGAGGGAAGTAAAATGTCCTCTTCTTTGATTTGCTATCACCCTGAAAATTATAAAGTATTAGCTCATATTTAGCTCAACAACTATGATATAACCCATGTTGCAGTGGGCTGCTGGATGGCTTTGTTTGAGAGTTACAAGCCTGAAATCAAGTTTATTTCATCATCAAGTAGAGTTGGCGAGTTTCTGTTGCATTTCGTCACTTGACCTAACAGGTAAACAGTGCCAGCTCATCGGGTTTTACCGGCTGGTCTGCAGCAACTACTTAGCTAGCCGTCTGTTAGCATACAGTAACATTTGATAAGCTGCTGTACACGCTGTCCAAATTCAAAGGAAACTAAAAAAATGTAGTCTTACGCCGTGCACGTGGTATCCATACGTTCCTCCCTCGGAAACTTCTGAACTCTGTGATAAACCCATTTCTGCCAGGAACTTTCAAATACAAGCCTATATTGTCACAAAATAATCAGTGAGTGAGAATTATTACGCTTGATAGTCCGCGGCCATCTTGTCTGTAGTCCAAAACAATCGAACATCGCTGGTATCGAACGCGCATTCAAGACCGCGCACGCGCACAGCCTTTTTGTAGTATTTCTTTCGTACTTTACTTTGTAAATAATAGCAGAGCTTTTTCCTGCCTCCGCGTTGTTAGGATATATACAAATGGTGCCAGTGGTGACCATATACTAATAACGTGACCTCTGTGGTAAAATGTTGGTGATGCAAAGCCCTTAATGTGATATTTTATCAAATGTTCAATAGTTGCAGTACACTAAAACAACCAGAAGATACCTACCCATACTAAAGACATGTAAAGTATTTTTTTTATTTTATTTTTTTTTAGATGTTTGTGAGTTAAATCCATTGTGCCAATGTATGCTGGCTAATTGGCATGGGCTCTTGGGACACTTATTCGAACTGAGACTTTATTAATGTGATTAGTTATGCCTGTGCTTTTCCTACAACGAAGAGTCAAAATGTCTGCCATTAAAAGGGCTTATTAGACCTCTTATAGCACCACTGGACTGAGTTAGATAGCTGAGATTGTATTGAACCAGGTCAAAGTATAAGTAGCACCTCTCAGAGGAATCATTAGAGGAATCATGGACCACAGCCATTGCACCATTACATCAACCCTCACATGAACTGGGATTGAATAGACAAATGCAACTCAATAAATAATTTGAATTCAGTGAATAAATAATAAAAATGTTTTATTATATTACTCCAATACAGAAATATTATAAACATATCCTTAAGCATATGTGGGATAACCCACAATCAGCCAGGAAGTGGAAAATAATTCACAACTCAGAGGTTGAAAATGGAGATGTTGTTTTCATTACTGCATGCTTTAAAGTGGATTATCCTGCTTATGCCATGGCCATTTACTTGTAAAATATGCATAATTTTGTTTATATCTGGGCCAATATTCTTTTTAATGGGACTTCTTCATTGCCTTTATCTTTGAGACCTTTGCAATAAATATTATATTAAACTACTAAATGAAGTGTAAATATTTTCTCTGGCCATGGTATAAGAAATTAAATAACATGTCAGACATCATTCTATACGTTCACGAAATAAAAAAAGACATATATTAATTACTCAATTGTGGTTTCTCTGAAATAAAAGGCAAACTTATCTTTAGGCAGTAGAAAAAAATACCTAGCTAGGATAAAAATATTTTATCAATCATTCTTTGTACACTGAAATATTATTACAAATACATAAAAGCAGTGCTTTATACATTTCATTATTTTACACAGTTTCTTGTTTTGTCACTTGAGTGCCTTAAATGGGCTATAAAAGCTGGGTGTTGCTGACTGAGTAACCCTGCTCTGGGCTCGGCTCCGTCAGGCCGATCAGAGATTCCAGGAGGTAGGTGCTCGACTCGTACTGCGGCAAATTAACAGAGCTGAACAGCTGGAGGTGGCAAAGGCTGTCTGGGTGTCTGTGTACTTTGAAAGAGCTGTGCAGAGGTCCAGAGGTGTAGTCACTGTCGAAGAACTCGATGTCGGAGTCAGAGGACAGACTCAGGTCCATGTACCTGCCTGAAAAGTAGTCCACAGTGGGAGAGGGAGTGTTGGGGAAGTCCTCAAGAGAGTCATTGTCAAAGAAGTCCCTGGCTTGATTTGCATTCTCATCGAGGTAATCTGTCAGTGACGTCCTGCTTATATTGTCTGTGAATGTGTTGGCTGGAAGTGGTCCCGCACTGTCAGTGGCAGGGTTGTTGTTGTGCTGCGTCAGTGGTTCTCCTATGTGCTTCAGTTGGCTGCACGCAGAGTAGTTATCATTATCAGAGTCACAGATGCTGAGGGCACGTGACAGCACTCCATCAACATCAGGGAGATTCTGAATCCCATTAAGGCATCCTCCTGCTTCAGAGTCCGAGGAGGAGCAGCAGGATTCGGTCATATCGCTGCTGCAGCTGCTGTCCTCCACCACCAGCCGCTCCGGGCTGAGATGAAAGGAAGGCGTGGCGGGCATGGTGAGAGGAAGACCGTCCTCCTCCATAGTGAATCCGAAGGGGCAGCTCTTGTCCTCTGTGCTCTGCACTGGATGGGCCTCATCCTGGTCCACATACTCTTCAAGGTCCTCTGGAAGTCCCGTCTGGTCCTCTTGGCTCAGTGTTTCATCTTGCAGTCGCCTCTCCAGTTCCAGTTTCATGACGGTGTGGATGTAATGAGTCTGCACACGTCTGGGGTTAAACTCAATGCGTCCCTGAGTGTTTCCACAGCCGTCCACAGTGCAGCCACATGGGAAGTTGGAGCGGTCCACCTGTGTGTAAAAGACAGCAGGAGGAGAAAATCAGCGTTTTGGGAACACAGTCACCATGGTGTGGAGTTAAGGGGCAGTTTGGATTATTTTGTAAGTGGGCTTGTATGAAATGCTTATAATATGTTAAGATGTGGCCTGTCCACAGCCTGTACTTCTTCCCGCTTCATCTCTAAAATGGGGCAGTGCCGACCCTATGCACTGTAGATAATACACTGATGATGGATCTCATACAACCCCAGTTAAAAAAATTCAAACCATCCTTTAACAGACTTCTGATTGCTACTTATTACAATAAAGGTAATAAAACTGATGGTAAATGGTAATCATAAATTGGGGTGGGTGATGTGGATAAACTCCCCAATTACATTATATGTATGTTAACATCAAAAATATTTATTTATAGTGTGATAAACACATTTTCTGAGAAGTCGTACCTGGCACTTGATTCCTGCCAGGCTACATGCGCAGGTCTCTGGCTCACAGAAGCCTTGGCAGTCACATCCACAGGCCTCCCTGGAGAGACGCAGGGCGTGAAGCTGCCTCTTCTCCTCCCTGTCGATGCGCTTCACGCCCGCTGCCTGCAGGAGAGCCTGCCGCTGTTTGGACGAGTACGGCTGCAGGAAACTTCCGTCCTCCAGCTCAGCATCACTGATGTGGACGTCAGTGTCTTCATCAGGGATCTGATCCACCGTGAGCCTGTCTGCCTCTCTGTGGTCAACGGCCCCACTGGTGATCAGCTGGAATCAGCACAACAGTAAGTAAGAGGACTGCTGTGTGGACGAGCAATGCAAAGTAAAATAGAGGAGAGGTGCACTCACTTTGTGTTTCAGTGCCTCGAGCCTCTCTTTTCTCCGTCTCTCTCTGAGCCTCTCTGTGCGTCCCTGCTGTCGCTCCAGTGCATGCTCTGCCACGGTGTATCTCTGAAGGCTGCTGTGCCTCTGCGTCATGCCAAGGGTAGCACCGCCACGACTCGGCACGCTGGTGAAGCCCTGGCAGCGTGGGAAACTGAACACTGTCACCTGGTCAAAGCGCACGTTTCCCTGGGAACCTGAAAGCTTGGGTCTCTTCAGGATGGACCGAACTGCTTTAGCGAGAAAGAGACATTTGGAAAAGAGAGGCACGGTCAGGTCCAACTTTAAGGTTAACAAGCAGGAAAACAATGAAATGCTGTAAAACATGAGCATGTCTGACCAACCCGTCCAGTTTGAGGTTATAGAGAGTCAGTCCTACATAGTCAAAAATGATCAGAGTAACGTATTTGTGGTCTTATTTTAGGGACGGGTGAGAAAGGACATCTGCAAAGTGATGATGAATTACTTTTCCCCAGGCCAAATGTGTGTGAAATCTAACCAAGTACACTTACTCAGGTACTGTACTTAAGTACAATTTTCAAGGAACCTGTACTTTCCTTGAGTATTTTCACATATGTAACTTTATACTTCTACTTCACTACATTTATGGGGCAAATATTGTACATTTTACTCCACCACATACAGCTGCCAGCTTTAGTTACTTTTTAGGTCAAGATTAACATGAAAAATACAATCAATTTAAATGACTGATGATGATGATGATGATGATGATGACCCTGACAACAATCAAATGCTGCTTACATAAATGCACCTATAATAATTATACAATAATAATATTTTATCCATATTGTATATTTAAGTACATTTAGTTGTTGATACTTTTGTACTTTCACTGAACTAAGTTTTGAGTGCAGGACTTTAACTTGTAGTGGAGCTATCTGCAGTGTGGTATTAGTACTTTTACTAATTAAAGGATCTGAATATTTTTTCCACGACTGCTCAAGTGAAGTCTAATATTAGGTTCATCTCAATATGGAATTAACTAAATTACTTTTCTCAGATCTAATGGTTGTATTTGGTCCAATGTAGACTTCTTTAGCAGGTTTGATTTTGTGTATTGCTGTTGTTGTCTTGATGTTTTTAATGAAAGATGAAAACATTTTCTTAGGGAGAAGACCCCTAAAATGTGTGCCTACATCTTCTACACACTCAGAGAAAAAAGCTGGAAGTAATTCCTACATACTTGATAAATACAGGCCCTGAACTTTTACACCAACTTTGTCTTCTGCAGGTCTCTGAGTGGCCACCAGGTGACACACTACAGGTGCTTCACTGCAGCAGCTTTGGGTCAATAGTTTAACATGCATATGGAGAGGAAATACCAAGCAAAGGATCTGTTGCAGCCGGGAGAAGACAGATCAAGACAGAGTAAACCTGAGTCTAACTGCTGTGTTGAGGTTTACCAGAACATAGTTAGACTCTTTCTCTTAAGTATCTATCAGGTTCCTGTTTACTTTAACAGTTTAGCTTCAACAAATTATCCAACCTTCACACATAACTGAGACTGAACTCCAGGTCCACAAGTCAGTAAACAACTCAGACCAGCTGACCAGGCTCGCCTCAGCTGCTCTGTCTGTCTGAAACGCTCCACACTGGGGCAGTGTTTGCACCATGACTCGGCTGTGACCAAATAAAACCCTGTTATTTATAAGGTGTTAGACTGCACAACAACTGCAGAGCATGTTGTCATTGCGGGGCCCCTGTGCAGCTTTATGATATCTCAATAGGGCAATTTGATATGACTTGTTTAAAGGGACCTTGCTATTCAAATTGATTCCACAACATCCTATTGCTCAGGCAAATGATCATCTACCCAAGCAGACAGACAGTCCAGAAGCGAGCCATTCACTGTGCATTATCTAGAACGGGTTAGCATTTTCATACTGGTGCTGCTGCAGGCTGATAAGAGACACTCCTATAAAACTAGCCAGATAAGGAAGAGGTTTGCATTATTTGAAAGTGGGGTTAAAAAGATACAGTGGTCACTGGTTGTGGACACTTACTGGGTAAACTGGTGGGTGAAGAGGGATTGTGAGGTGTGAAATCCTGGTTGTCCGATGAGGAGCCGCTCTCTCCATCGGAATCCCACTCTGAGGAGGCAGGGGAGGAGAGGGAGGATGGAGGAGAGGAAGATGAGGAGGAGTAGCAGGGAGGGTCATCTACCTCTGCAAACTTCCTCTTAAGGATGTCTCTCATTGTTTGGCTGTGGTTGGCGATGTACATTCTGCAGGAACACAAAGAAAAAAGGCACATTTGGTAAAATATTTATCGCATTTACTCTAAGGAATAAAAAACAAGTCATGCACCGTGTGACTTTAACCATAGAACTGTTTCATCATTCCTAACCCAGGAACATAAGACCAGATGTTATGTAAATCAGTGACTTAACATTAACAGCAACAATGATGTGTTTTTTTTCTGTTTGAAATGTACACAGTCAAATGATCCCTCTTGTGAAAGTGACAGCTGGAGGAGTGAGAGGTCTTTCCTGTTGAGAGCTGCTGGTCGAGCCGGTTTCAGTGAGGGCACAAGTTTGTTTAGGCTAATTACATCTTGATAGTGAGTATCTGACAAATTCATGTTTCAATAGTGTACAAATAAGAACTGGAGTCCAGCATTTATTTACAAACCAGCTGAGCCTTTGAGAGAGTTAAAAAAAGAAGCTCCTTTTCTTTTCTCAGCAGAGTAATTAACATTCCAATGATTCCTCAAGTTTTTTGTGAAGAATACGTGGAAACGCAGCGTCCAATGGCTGCACGCTGAGGGCTGGGGGGTGTAATGGTTCAAGTGGCTGCTATTTTTGGATGTGAACATGGAAAATAAGTCCAAACATGAGTAATTTCAGGGTTACCAGAGCTGCATAAAACTACTGAGTAAAAGAAAAAATGCAAGCAGTGTGGTGTTGAAGTACAGAAAAGCTGTTATTAGTCTAGTCCTACATAGTTTGTTTGACAAGTCATGGTAGAAGTATGTGTGGAAGTATGTGTGCAGGAGCTATCAAGTCAGTTTTAGACATGATATGGACCTCTTGGATGCCTGGAAAACTGCTATTGTTTGGTTTAGGCTGACACAAATAATTATATTTATACAGCTTAAATTGACATAAATGGTTGAAATACTGAAAATACATGTCACAAATGTCCTAAAGCCTTATCTAAATATTTAGTTTAATCTGAAACAAAAAATGTATCATGGAAGTCTAAGGAAACCAGCAAATATGCATCATAATGCAATGTTTGACCTCAAGATGTTTTAAACTTTTTTAGGATTCCTACAGTTTTTGCAAAGTCAAGTTCAAGCACCTTTCACACATTTCCTATGTGCATGTTTGAGCTTTCCTTGCAACTTGCAGCTGTAGTAAATACATATTTATATACAATACATACAGTTTACTGATTTTTTTTCTTCTTCATTGCATTAAATAAGATGTAACTCTGCTATAAAAAACATTTAAATGATGTTTCAGGAAAGTATTCTGCACAAACAAAGCAAATACTTGGAATCCTATGTAACTTGAATTACAAGCAGTTTTAAGAACTTTTCAAGTGTTTTAAGGATTTCCAGCACCTGTAGGAACCCTGACCAGCTGACCAGGAATTTAGACTAACCTTCCCCCATGTGCCGTAGAGAAGGGAGGGGAACATTCAGCCTAACAGGAGACACTGAAAACAGTATAGCATGTGCAGTGACATTGCTGCTGGTCAGAAAAAGGAAGGGAAAACACTGACTACCTCTGTCTGCACTGACAGGCTGAACTCCTGTCCCCTGAGCCCACAAGAAAATGGCCTTCTGATTGTCTGTAGTAAGCAAATAGTTAAACTAGTGAGGCAGTGTGAATGTGAGTGTGTGTGCGTGTGTGTGCGCGAGTGCGCACACTTCCTGGATCCATCAGCAAATAAGAGGTGAAACAAGAGACAACTTCTTGTGCCCTTTCACTGTTTACACAGTTAACCCTGCGCTGCATAAGCAGTTAGGTGTAAAGGGATTTAGCTCTGCTGAAAAACATCTGCATGCCTGTTAATGAATACTAAAATGACAGCATTTCAGATTATTGATGCAGTGCACTGCAGTGTTATTATAGCTGCCCCTTGTCCTGAATATGTTACATTTATTACAATTTTATATCTGACAGTGGAGAGACTTTACTGTACATGTGGGTATCCGCTGAGACCACATGAATAATTCAAAGTTTCAAAGCAACAGAAGAACATAGTGCTAGTGCATGTAGTGTGAACCAGGAGGGGGGGACTAAACTATATAAAATTGTATATATTACTATCGAAATCAAAAGCAGGAGCTGTGATTTTAAATATTTTGATCAAAAGTATATATATATATACATGTACATTTTATAAAATGTTTAATAGATTAGTGTCCCTAAAATCGAAAGTTAAATCCAACCGTGGATTCGGAGAATCGTAACACCCCTATAAAACAATCAGGAACAGGCTGCAGGGAGTTTGTATGGTGATACTAATGGGGAAAAAACTACCATGACGCAGAAAAAGTTCACAATAATTACATTATTGTTTCCAGACACGTTTAAATCCCTAAAGGAATGTTGTCACATCGCGTTTTCATTGGAGGGGTGTAAGAGTCGTTTCCTGTTTGGCATAATAACAGTCATTAGGCAGCTGACCTCTTCACCCCTCGCGGAGACACACGGAGTCATGTCAGCTACAATGACAGCACTGTTCCCCCTGTCCGTCCGCTGACTTTACATTAGAAACATTGGCAGCCACAGACCCATTCAAACCAGAGCAAACTTCCTCTGCTGCCTCAGAGTAGGACAGCGCAGACAGACTGGAGTTCGTGTCGTTGTGATAGGAAGTTTAGACAGTAGTACTACTTTAGGGCTGTTTGGGTCTTCATGAAACATAGTATCACTGTAACAGCAGGCTAAAAATAACAGCAAAGGTCCAGAAAACACCCATATTTCAAAAAAATATACACTCATACTTATTCTACATAAACATAACACGAAGTCATAAACATAAAATATGACCATTTAAACCACACTAATTCCCGACAAAACCCCATTGGGACTGAGGCAGTTATTTTTCGTCAGTTACTCACCACGAAGTAAAATGCAGCATAATAACAAAAAAGAAAAAAGGCTGAAATTGACACGGTGTTATGGGTCTTGTCCACGGTCCAGCCAGCTGAGCATTGTGAGTCTCTCTGTGTTTATGTGAAGCTACACTGTAGTACCAGTGTGAACATGAGAGGACTGGCTGGGAGCGACCAAAGAGACGGGGCCTGGCAGCAAGATAGTTCACCCCTTTTGACAGTCCTGACACAACGCGCATGCGTACAACTATTAGGACAGTTGGTAACGCCACTATTTGAGCAGAAGAAGTCAGATATAAGCTATTAATTTAATAGCTGTTTAACAGCCCGCTTCGTGAAACAGTTGCAATGTTTATTGACAAATTCAAACTCAAGCCGAGCTAAATAATGTACCTGTTAGCTTACAGCGTCTCAAATTTGTTGAATTACGCTCAAGCCAAAACAACCAAATGCGATACATATTAGTGTACGAAACAAAGTCATTTTCAACGTCATAACTCAGTTTAAATATCTAGCGAAGTTTAACAAATTGGGAAATCTCCATAGACTGTCACAGCCGGCTAACGGCGCAACAAATCCGGAAGTACTCGGGGCAAAATATATTCTCATCTCACATAAATCGTCTCTGTGACTCCCAGACTGTCTTGACGCAAACGGTGACACACGCAGAGGCAGGAGAGCTGTCACTGCTGCCCACAGATTCCTGTCTGTTGTGTTCACACTTTACTGTTACAAGCAGTGATGTGGTGGTAAATAAATAACTTATAAGCCTCCAGCTGGTGGTTATCAATAGGCAATCAGCCAGCATTATAAACGAGTTAGAACAGGTAAACTTATTTGGACTTTAGTGGCCTCACATTTCATTCAGTAAAACAAAATAAACTGTGATACATGAGGGTGGACAAAATAATAGAAATTTGCCTTCAGCACAGTAGATGAAGCTCATATTTGTCAGCTTTTGCTGAGTTGTTGATTGGGGCCGTAATATTGTTACCATATACAGTAGTTGACGTGTAATAATTGTACGTATTTAAACTTCTTTCCTTTAATTTCTCCACTCTATATTTTATAATATACTATGTGCCTTGTTTGTGACAGACATGGACTGATTTCTGAAGGGGCACTTTCTTTGTAGACACTGCAAAGTGTCTACAAAGAAACATAAAACAACAACAAAGAGACACAAAACAGCTACAGAGAGACACACAAAACAACCAAAAAGAGATTTAAAAAATGTGTTCAAAAGGACAAAAAGTAACTATGTAGCAACCCCAAACGACTTCAGAGACAAAACATCCCAAACAGAGATACAACATGACTATAAAGAGCCACAAAATAACCCAAAAAGAGTTACAACATGACTATTAAGCAGCATCAAAGAGACACAGAAGGACCACAAAGAGAAGCAAAAACGACTACAAAAAGTGGCAAAACAACCACAGACAAAAAGAAATAATACTACAATGAGACACAAATCAACAGAGTGCTGCGTAAAGACTTCAAGAAGTTGTGAAACAACAAAAAAACAGTAAACTCTGTATGCCTGGCTCGTATGTTAAAAAGATGGTGGGTCCTTTTACATATCTGTTCCCAGGGGCCAGTTGTTGCATAATCCACCCATGATGATGACAGATACGGCAGCATTTCAGAAAAATCAAAGCGGTATTTTCATTTTAACACTATTGTAAGTATATTGTGATCACATTTCAAAAATGGCCGATTGAGTTTCTGATAGGAGTCACATGCTTGTTGCCTTTCATTGACTCATTGTCTGAAGTTTTGTTTCTGTCTGAATTGTCTTCAAACCTCTAATAAGAAAGGCAATCAGACCTTTATTACTCAAGAGGTGACACATGCTTCCAGGTATTCATTTTACATTATTGAAATATGACTCACTGGCATTCCTCTGAAATTGTGATTCAAGTCAGACACTCCTAAACTCCAGGGAACTCCCTGCAGTGTAAAGAAGCTGTAGATGGGCGGGATTATGGATTTGGGTGTAAAGCCTTTGCCTCAAAGAAAAATCCTCATGCCTGCTTTCCTGTTAGGGGTAGGGTTATTTCCTGTCAACAGATGTTGCCATTAGTTAAGAACTGACATTTTTGGAAACATGCAAATGCTCATTTCAAACTTTTTTGTGTGAATATATTGAGTGAGAAAAGGTAAAGCAACTGGATTGACATTCCAGTGTTTCTGCTTTAAAGATAATCAAAGGCTACTCTGTGTCCCCAAATGGAAGGAAAATGAAGCTCAGCACTCAGAGACACAGACACACAGAGCGACAGATTAGCATATGGACAGACAGCTGAGCTGAGAGACAGACAAGTCCAAAATACTCTTGATCTTTGACCTCATGTTGATATACATTGCTGTTTCAGTTTGAAGAGAAACTGTCCTAATACCTCAATACCTGATGGTCCGAATACTGTGGCCAGGGGAAGGGCTGCTGCCCGCCCTGTCCTCAGCACCCAGTCAGTGGAAGTGTGTCATCAGAGTGTGACCCACTTTTGTCGGGATCACTCTCGTGCATGTGTGTCTTTTCCACTGACCTGCGTGAGGAGTAAACACCAGGGAGACAGTGCTGGAGGAGAGGAGGGGATTACTGAAACAGTGAAAAAGCATTTAAACAACCAAGAACAGCCTTTTATTTAATGCTCAGATTTGGCCTTTTCAAAAACAAAGACAAGAATTTCAAGTTTGCAACTTGAGGTTACATCCAGTCTGAGTGTGCTCTGAGATCTCGGTGTGATACACTCATGATCAAAGGGTTACACCAGGCGATGCGGCTATTTATAGTACAATCACACTGCCTGTCCAAAAATACATTTGTGCAATACAGTTGGAGTTTCCTGTTCCTTTTTTGACTTTGTTGTGTGCTTCAATGTGCCAGGAGGTTTTCTAGTGCAGCTCTAATGGACAAGGAGATGAGGCAGGGGATAAAATGAACATTTCACTTATAATTAGCACTGCAATGGTAATTTCTAGTTCAGCACAATTTACTGTATTTGTTCTAAAGCAAGACCGACACATTGGACCAGTATTTAGCTGTCATAGATATATCGGTACCTATTGTATCAGTGTGCATGCTGTTCGATATGCACCAATATGAACAGTTTTATAACACATAATTAAACCTAATGAAATGTCCTTTCCTCTCTCACCTACAGATGGCTGAAAACCAACAGTGAACAGGCAGTGAGACATGCGACTGCTTCTCCAAAGATGGGGATGTTGTCTACAAAGTAATACATTGTGTGTACAATCTGTGAATATGTTTTATAATGTAAAGCCCCCCAAAAGTTGAAATGTTAATGAACTATTCTAAATTTGATGCATTCTGTGTTTATTTACTCAGCTCCCAACTTTCTTTCAGAAAGAAAGCATCCTTCTGAGTATCATTGCAGAGTCATATCAGAGCAAAATTGGTGCAATCCACATATGTCTATTTTCATTCTAGGTCAAAAATTCATTAATTTAATTGTATTAGCTGCCATATTCATAAATGATAAAGTCTTCCCCTCTAAAATGAGTATCAGCCTCAAAGATCCCCTATCAGTCAGGTCTAATATATTCACTCTACTAATGCAGCCATCAAGTCAAAGGTTTAATTTAATTCCATTCACATCATGTAAATAACATTGAAGTGAAATATGGAGCCTCGGGACAGAGTCATTTTTTTTTTTTATTGCTGCTCTCCTCAACATTTTCATCCACTCATATTGTGATTCTGACAGATGATCTGATGTCATATCGGCTCATTCGGAGCCCAGTGAGAGTAAACCCTTACTGTGCTCTCTGTCCAGAGTCCACGTTACATAACTTATAGTTAACCTACATTCTGGCAGCCTCTCAGGTTGCTGCCACTGGCTCTTGTGGCCCTGTTTTCTCAGTCAAGCTGTGCCAGCGATGGCCCACATACAGCAATATACTGACAGAGTCTGACAAAGCTTCGGGCATGTGAAACTGTGCCCTAGTTCCTCCTTCCGTCCTGTGGATACGATCTCAGGGATTTACCCCTCTTTTAAAGATCACTCTCTGTTGTCCTGGGCAGAACAGGAAGTATCAGGTAGTGCTGGACTGTGTGTTGTTGCTTTCCAGTCAGGTGGTAATGTCAGGTGCCAAACGGAGCCACATGCTCAACAGAAAACACTTCTGTTAAAACAGAACTAAATAGATGGATAGAGACTAAGTGAATCACTCCCTCATGATACTGAGAGATGGAGAATATACTCCTACGGACTCTCTCTGTGTCTCTGAGTCGTTGGTGTGTTACTCCGGCTCCTCTCGTGGAAATGTCACATGTACACATGAGTTGACTGCTTTATACATAGCCTCTGATGTCATGTTTTGACAGTCGTCACCATGGTCGCAAGGGCAAATATAGCCCAGCCATTTCTATTTTCTTTGCCCTTATCATCATCATCAGCAGCATCAGCAGCAGCAGCAGCAGCAGCATGACTGCTATCATCATCAACATTGTCAACATCTTTGCAGTCATTATTGTCGTCATTTTTTTTTTTTTTTTACGTCAGTGGTGTTCTTGGCTTTATGAATGATCCTCTTATTGAGGTTTATCCATTTTTTTGTTTTGGTATTCATGTCGGAAGTAGTTATATCATTTTTCTAGGTTTGAATTGGTTTGCAGTTCAGACTTTCAATGAGTATTCAGTGTTGAACATTGAAGTCCCTGAAAACTTGGTTCTGACTTTGGTCTTTAAGCTCTTCTCTATCACATTAAACATTCATGACCAGCAAAGCAGCAAGCTGATTTCAAGGTTGGAAGAATAAACATTGCAAGTTAAGAGTTTTAACAATAGACTGTATAAAACCTGCACATAGTCTCTGTGACGTGATATAGGTTTGTGAAGCTCAGTGCGCTGCCTCCAGTCATCGCCAATTTGGAAGTACTGACTCCGCCTTCCTACCTCCAAAGAGGTCGATCAGTCATGAGCACAGGTTGGATGAATGGAGCCTGGCTGCTGAAACACACCACCTGTCACTCACAGTGGCCCCACCCTTCATCTTGCCAAACTTTAAGCCTTTAATACATTTCAAACAAGTGAGTTATATAATAGTTCAGCCCCTCACAGTTTTCATGAATGGGGAAATTTGCTTTAGAGACCAAAACATTCTTTATACCAAGCTGTAAGCATGTTATTTCTAACATGGGGTCTATGCTGATTGACTCCATTTGGAGCCAGCCTCGAGAGGAACTGCAGTTTTTGGCACTTTGGTTGCTGCTTGGTAGAACTATGTGGGTGTGGTTTGATCAGTTTATGTCAGTTATGTGTTGGTAATACAAGCACATAACCAGATAATATAGGTTTGTGTCTCTACCTTTTATCCAAGTTGGCACATACCTAAATATGCATAGTCCCTGATTCAATACAGGAACAAGATAAAGCTGTAATGCTTTAAAAAAAGAAAGAAGAAGAAGCAGTGGCCAAAGAAATTATGACCCCTGCTACTTGACAGGATCAACGATGCCATGTTTTTCTATTTTCTGTTCCAACTTTAGCTCAACTTTGCACTCAGCAAGAAGATTATTAAACATAAATTATAAATTATAAAACATAACCATGTTTTCTGCGCCTTTTACCTCAACTGTGTGCTGAAGTTCTTTCAAAGAGGCTTCACGTAAACTCACTTTCTCCACTGTGGAAAATGCCATCAGATAAAGACTTTGGCTAAAATTTCACAACAGTGACACCTTAAGTGATGCATCAACTGCCATCCTTTTGTCTGTGCAGCGGTATCAGTTCAGGGGCTGACACCAGAGAGCTTCCTGTAACACCCTGATGGAGGGCCTCGTGCCAAGTGAACGTCTGGCTAATCCTGGGGTCGGTCCAGGGGTGATATCTTATCTCCAGAAACATCCTGGAGCCCAAAGGTGCAACATGTGGGGTGAAAACTGTATATGAGAGAGATCTATGATATAACAATGCATGGACTGAGATGAACTATAATTAATTATTAATGGGCCAGCACTTAACATCTTTGTCATTGCCAAGAAACTATAAGGTTTAAAGCTGCTATGTTACAGTATTTTAAGGAAATGTTCTGTATATAAGTCGTTAAATTAACTTTAGTTAAGTATATAATTCCTTTTTATAAGGGCAGTTTATTGCATATTGTGTCCCTACATAACATCGCCTATGCATTACTGCTTTTATAGTAATGTTGCAAAAGCAAGTGGAGCTGCAGCCCAGAGTGCAAAGTAGGTTACACAACTACAACTTTCAACAGCAGTGATCTTATCTCCCTGCATGTGAGCAGCACAAGCTGTAGCAGCCAAGCAGCTGTGTGATTGGGTTTGACATTCCCCCTCAACAATGAGCCTCTTGTCAACATTAGCCAGAGCTGCGGTGACCTTTCAACAAACTTACAAACTGGCCTGTGTGATGCAATGAGGCGTTTTCCCCTCAAGGCGTGTAGTATTCCTCTTTACATGTCTGTTGTTTTAATATGCGTTCATAATTGCAGATTTTAAGCTGTGTTTATGTTCCTGTTCTCGTCTTGCCACTGATTGCGCCTGGCTGTCAGCCTGCAGTGGGAGCTCCTGTGCTCTGCTGTTGGTGTTGGCTGTCACATGTGGCTCCATGTGAGGCTTTAGCAGGAACACACAGCGGCAGCAGCAGGAGGAAGGCGACCTGCTCTGTTCTCAGCTGTTCGGGACAGTACTGAGCTGTGTGGGTGAGACTGTCTCGCTCCCCCTCCCTCCCCTACATGCTCAATCTCTCACTGATTGCCTCTCTTTTCTCCCACTGCAGCGGGCAAAACACATGCATTAAAGGCTGACAACACAACAGTTGACACGGCTCTTAATTGTTTGTGTGACGCATGACGTCATTTAATATATTGACAGTTAAACTTATTGGTTATACTTACTGTTTTTCTCCTCACTGTGTACATGCATCTACTTCTTTCCGGCTTAAATTCAGTTAATTCATTTTGCAAGAAGACCTGTCTACAACAAATATAGATTATTTTTTTTAACTAATTTAAGTCTTAGATTTTTTTAAAACTTGATTTTCTTTTTATATATATTTAATTAGCATTGTTCAAGGGACAGATCCAAGATTTTCATTACCAACAACTGTTTATCTGTAATTGTGTGCATATAACAATAAATGCTGAGAAAGTTGAAAGCATTACGGTGCATTATGTGTTTGTGAACAAACTCGGCACAACTGTACTTTAGCACTGTAAACAGCTGCCATGCATACACGTGCACTCACTTGGCTCAGAGTATAACAACATGTTATGTTCAGCAGCTCTGCTGCCCTTCAACCACATTTCCTATAGATGGAGGCAGGCGTGCTGCACTGGCGCCATCTCCTGGATGTTAAATGATATTCAGGCAAAAATAATCAGTGGTATGTTTTCCTTGTTGTTGTTTTTTACTATGAGGGAATGAATAGAACATTTTCTCCACTAGCGTTCAACAGAAAGACTAATAAAATCAATATTATTTATGATAGTGAATGATAAAAACTTCAACTTGAATGTAAAATGCAACCGCAGCAAAAAGCAGATTGAAACGACTAAAGACACAGCTAGCAATGCAAAATTCAGACAGCATTTAAAATGGAAACTTTCATTGGAAATCAATGGGAATTTATGGAGAACTTGCTCTGGTTATTTTTACCATGTTATAGGCTATGCAGAAACAAACATTTTACCATATCATATGCAGATATACTTCATTAATTCACCTACTAAATCCTTTCATTTGCCAAATACATCGCAGACAATAACAACAGGGAAAGATTAGTTGAAAATATGAGCCGAAGTGTAAGATGTGTGCTAGTTTTGGGTTTAAAGTCAATATCTAACTTAGAAAAGAAATGTTTCACAATGAAGAATGAATGGAACTGAGAATGGGCTGGATTAGGCTCATTTAAACTCTAACTTCTTATTCAAACTAATTAGCATGCTCCATCAAGATACACCCCACATGGTAACAGCTAGCTTAAACCAGCAGATGGTGTCATAAACTGTGTACTTAGTTATAGGCTACTATCTAATATAAAATATACTCTTTCCAGTAACAGTATGCCTTTTAATTCATATTTTCCCCCAAATAAATTCACTATTAAAAGTTATAATTTCAGTATTGAAGTTGCGCAAAAATGTACATTTCCTGAAGCAATGCATCTCTGACCACGCCGCACCACAACAGCTGCAGGTTTTTTTTTTCAGTGCCTCTAAAGAGACTTACTGGTGTATATAATTCATGTGCCAACCGTTTTGTAGAAAGTTATGCAGCGTCAGCTCTCATTGTCATCTGTTTAAGCCCACTGAGCAGTGTGCGACTAATAAAGTGTCTATGATGAGCATGTGAGTTGCAGGTAAAATGCTGCTTCTGAGTTTTGGCATGAGACATAGTAACAGAGTGGCTATGTCAGGCATTTCAACACTGACATCTGAGTGGAGCAGCTGTCACACAAGTCTGCTCTCTGGTGTCTCAGCATTTTTCAGCACATCACATTGTCATCATTAGTATTTAAATACCAAACTGAGAAAAGGAAATAACTTTATTTTTATTATCTGCTTTGCATAGTAAAAACTCTATTGTTCTGTATCAGGTGATGCAGATCTCATATCCGGATGCCTGGAATCACAAGGTGTTGAAGGACTTTGGCCGCTAGAAACTGCTGCGTCTTGTGAGAGATGCTCCTAAACCACAAGTGTCAGAGATGCACAGGTGACTTCTGCTTCTTCTCTTCAGGTAAGGTGCTTAACATTATTTTGATATAACTTGCAGATCAACTTATTCACAATGACAATATTGTAAATGTTTTCTTCTGTGGAGCTTATTTCTTTCCCTTGACACATTTGTTTACAGAGTACATTTAAATATAGTTTTCTCTGCTCAAAATGTAAAACTTGTAACCATTTTCTCTTTTTTTGAGAGTATGTCATATCTTTTAGCTGTAATATGATCATATATACGGACTGTAGTTACAAACAGTCATAGTGAGGAGAAAGACCGGGTTTGCTGTCTGAATGAGAGGAGCTCATAAACATTAACAGAGTCATATGACTGTCAGTGTGACAATCTGTTATATAATAACTCAAATGAAGTTAAACACTAAATGATTGAGTTCTTGTCATAATGTTGAAAGAACATGAATATAATCTTTTTCTGCTCTAAATTGTTGTCACCAATAATTATTGTAGTATTTCATACTTCTTAGCTGCTGTTTGAGCGACTGCTATGGAGACATTTGGTCTGAGGAGGACCCAGTCTCTGAAGAGTCTTTCTGGGGTTCAGGAGAGGTCATGGGTCATGCCAGCTCCCACCCGCTGGGACAGGAAGTCCGTGTCCCAGCTGGTGCAACAGTAAGTTTGCAAAGTCTATGTGCACATTTACGCACACATACAGCATTACACATTGGGAGTTTGTCGCTCGTCCAGTAGCAAATATAAATCACACTTCACAAATTCCCATATTATTCTTGGATTCAAAGCAGAAGTGTAACTGATTAATACATTTGCCGATAACTTTGTTCAAACAGCTACCAAAGCTGTTCTGACCTGAGGATCTTTGACAAAGAGCAGCGTAGACTTCAGGTAGTACATCTTTTTATTTTCTTATTTTCATCATGAATGGAACAACTAGTAAAATATCAAAACTGGAAAAGGAAATGAAATGAAATTGCTGCTTCCAGGTGTCAGAGAGCTGTGTGGATGGACGATGGGGGAGGCTGGAGAGGAGGGAGAACGAGGCCTTCTGGGGATCTGGAAGACGCTCTAATCTGTCCAGGAGTCGCTCCATGGAATCCCTCCCTCAGAGGGAGTCTTCTTCAGGCACCAGAGCTCTGTGCGCCCTGTTTGAGTCCAAGGCCACTCTGCAGGAGAGCTTCAACAGCAGCCCTCGGCTCAACTCAGCGTCTGGTGCTGACAGTAAGACAGGAAGAGACTGCCATCTGCAGGACTGGAGAAATCATAACACTACAACCACAGATGCTGTCACTCAGGTGTGTGAGTTCAATCCATGTCATACTGTATTTTTGCTCCATTGACTGTGTTCACCATGCAATGATTTATTCTTTATACTGTAGTCAGCACAATAGTTAACATTTTATTTTGTACTTGGATGGTGAAAACTAACATTTAACACCAGTAGCGAACCAGAGAGAAACACTTTCACCTCCGAACACTTGATGCTCTAATGGAAGTTGTATCCACGCTGGCATCACAGGTTTTTAAAGTAACAGCTTAACATTTTGGAAGTTCACTTATTCCCTTTCTTGCCAAGTGTGAAATGTGACGATTGATACCACTCTCATGTCAGCATGTTAGCATAAAGACTAGAGGCAGGGGGAAACAGCTTGCTGGGCTCTGTTGAAAAGATAACAAAATAACCAACAAGCTAGTCGCTAGATTAGTAAAATTTAACAATTTATAGCTTCATCCCCACACTTTAGTAACAGTGTAGGAAAGCACATTTCTATCACCAGATGAGTGACAACTTTGTTTTCTGTAGCCAGTATTGCATGAAAGAGTGGAATTAGCAAGCTAGCTAGCTAGACAGCTGCTAAACGAGTAAAACTTTACAACTTAATGCTTCATTTACACACTCTTGGAAATAAGGAAACTATAAAAAGAAATATAACTTTCATAGCTTAGGGCAGGTGAATTATTATGACTTTTTAAAAAATTAAATTACGACCTTATTTTTGTAATGTTACGGCTTTATTCTTAAAATCTCAGCGAACAGAGATATATGGGATATGTTTTGAAATTGAGCAGAAATCAGAAACAAAGATTCGTTATTGAAGTCCAGCAGTATAAAATGTATTACAATTCAACAATTTATCATTGATATTAACAGCTGCCACATGCAACTTTAAAGAGGTTACTTCCCCAAACAAAAGACACAAAAGAGGGCAGAATAGTAAATGATGTCTACATGTATGTCGTCTCAGCAGAGATAGTATTAAATAAAAAAAAAGTTGATCTACATGAGAAAATAAGTTTTAATAAGTAATAAGTTTTAGAAATGTATTGAATTGTCAGCTGACTCCTGAATGTGTTCTTTTCATAAATCAACACATTTCCACCATAAATTGGCATAAAAAGCCTTGATTGTCTCATTATCCTGTACAAAATATGAAATGCAAACACAACTTTTTGGATTTTTTAAAAATCTTTTAAATTGGCAGAATTTTAAAACACTTTGGATGGACATAATGGGTAGTGATGACAGTGGTATCTAACTCCCCAAAAAAGTCGTGTTACTCTTCACTTGGTTCAAAGCTTTAGCTTTGCCAAACAGGGCAACACATTGCCAATAACAACACCAAAAACTGTGTTTATATGCTGTTTGTCCACAGAGAACGGCGCAGGTGAAAGGAGGAAAGGCCATGAATGGATTCCCCGAGTCTTCTGCCAGAACATTCAGATACTCACATGGTGAGCAGTGGTGCCGCATTTCATGTTTGTATTCACAGCGATGGGGTCCATGCCAAGGTTTCCTCACAGAGCCATGAGATCACTGTTGTTTTTGGTGCCCTGGTTTACAATCACTTTGACTATTGGAAAACGTATAAAACCATAGCCGTCGTCATGGAATATTTGTGTAGACCGAGACATTATCCATCAGTGTCAAAAACAGTGCTTGAGAAGTCCCACACATCACGTCAATCAAATGATTGTGGATTAACTAACCAGAGCGAAAACAGCCAGGATCAAGGCCTCGGGTACTTAAAGTGTCAATATGTAAATCCTGACAGAGTTGAGTAAACACTGACCTCTGTGTTCTTTGGCCCTGAGAGTCACAGGGAAACAGCTAAATAAAGATGAGGACGGAGCAGTGTAAAGGCATAACTATGTGTTTGGCTTACACGCTTAAGATAGGAGTGAAGCAGTCGCTGATGGCTCTGACCGTGACGCAGACCTTGGCCCTCTGAGCCATGCATCTCTGTGTCCTGGAACTGATATCACACCAGCGTAACGTAGCTGACATTTTGACCCTGAGATGTGCCTGGTGTGAATAAGACATGAGCAGGAATGTGAGTGATATGTATCACTGACAAAAATCATAGTGCACATTCTTAAACACAGGCAAAAATATTTTAAAAATTCAGCCACAAATTGTTCGAACATCAGAAGTCCCTCCAGTCTACTCGCATCATTTAGTAGAATATATGTCAAAATATAAAATAGTGTCCCTAGGAGCTTTACCGGTACCACTTTACCAAAATAGGTCCTTCATTCAGTCCTTTTTTTATTATGTTGCCCACCAAACACCCACTGACACACATACTGCAGGACCCACCCAGTGCCTGTTATAGTGGGTGACAATGTAGCTATGGGAATGGGAGGTGGAGGGGTGCCCCAGTCTCTCAGTGACTAACAGAGGTGATTGACTCAGCCGAGTAGCAGCCGCCAGCCCACACTCCAAAAATAGCCAAAGTCTTCCACTGGGACAGCGGGCTCTGATAAAAATCAGCTGTCGCCGAGGCCACAGGACTAGAAAGAGTTGAGCCACAGCGGAGCGAGAACACAGAGAGGAGACAGGGGCCTTAAAGAGTCAGTTACCCAGCACAGCGGAGATACACAGGGGAGTGAGCAACACAACGCTGGATGGTATTTTAGTGAGTATTATGAAAATTGAATTAATTGAAATGGATGAAACTGAGAGGGAACGAATGTTAAAAATGCTGTATTATAATGCTATATTACAAACTATACTGTGATGTGAATGATCCGTAAGATAAGTGAATGAACATGGAGATTAGTGGATGCTCTTTATTTCAGCCGAGTGATATTCAGAATATTAAGTTCAAACAAAGTTTTATTGTTATGGCAGTGTTTCAGTTTGGGATGTTTTGACATCATATTATCTCTACAATTATCATGGCTAAAATAGTTCACAATGACTACTGTCTATAGAAAACATAATAATAATAATAATAATAATAATAATAATAATAATAATAACTCTTTCAGAGAAATTCATCTTTAACTTGGTTTGTTGTCTCTTTTTTGGCTAATGAATTACACTCAAAATAGGAGTTTATGAGATGGTGGATAAAGTCTATAATCTCTGTGTTATTTACAAAAAATATATGTGTATAATTAACATGATGTTGATTTTTAATTTTTAAAATGTCATGTTATAATGGTATACTGCGACACTCCTCGTGTCAGTGATACCTCACTGAGAACTTTCCCAGCACTAATTAAAAGTAGAAGAGCTTTGAATAAATTAGTACATTACAGACTTTGATCAAAAAGAAAAAGATTTGAATGTTCCATTTTGCTTTTATTTATAACTTTTACTTTATGAGAGTGTTGTGACTACAGTCCTGGCATCTTCATTAAGTCTTAAGTGGCTATCAGCTTTCATCTCTTTATCCTTGGAAATGTCTGGAATGGGAGGTCAGACAGCAGGATCACTCAGTCATCAGTTTTCCTCCTTTCTTTCGTCATAAAAGTGATGACGGATTATTAAATGAGAAGCGGCATATCTCTCGTGATTTATCTTTTATTGACGGTGTAACACACACAGTGGTGTGATGTGCTGTGTGGGGCCCTCCAGTGCGAGCAGCCTTTTGGCGTGCTGGTTTTCATTACAGTCTGTGAATGTGGCTACAATCGACAACAGCTGACGGTGGTGAAGGTGGTGATAGTGAGGAACAAATACCAACTGCATTTCAGCATCATTTGTACAGCTGCCAGCAGCCCCAAAACGCCCCCACATTACTGCGCCGCTAATAGCTCCTGTTCATTCCTGGAGAATCAGCGCAGATCAAAGAGACGTCAGCAGAAATTGCTTTGAAAGTGTTAAATTACAGAGAAACGCCTAAACTGTCATTCAAGCTCTGATTGGTAACAACTGGATGTCAAAAATGGACATTTCAGCAGCTCCTGATATGAATGTGTACAGTGATAAGTGATGGAGTTGACCTCTCAGTTGAGCGGGTGAGGACTTCAACAGGACACGCATGGCGCTCATTCTGTCTGCTCACCCATCTATGAAAATAGTTTAAGTCCGGACTCGTGAGAGGCGCCAGCTTGCTGGTCCATCCTTTTGTCCGGCGAGGGCTTAGTGTGTGAAAAGGGGAGGTGTGTACAAATCTGGTCATTAGTTACAGCCGGATGGCCGGTGCAGCACTGAGCTGCTGAACTCTGCTCACATTGTTCACAGAGCTGTTGTTGTTGAAATACTTTCTGAATTTGACACATCTAATTTATTCTTTGCACAGTACATTTTCATATCCTCATACTGTACTTTGCGTCATTTCAAGAAACAAAATGTATGAGGCAATGATAACTTTCCCCCCCAGATAATAACTAGCAAAAAACATCTGTTTATGTCACAATATTTTTCTTTCCCCAAATAACGTATCTGGATTTGGGTCCATCCCTGAAGTCTGAAACCTTACTTCAGAATCAGTTAAGGAAAACATGTAGGATTTTTGGTATGGCAGAAACATCCTTTCTATTACAGAATCGTTCTGACTAATGAATTATTAGGTTAGGATGGCATTGAACCTGTCCTAAGTTCAAAATAACTACCAAAAATGGCAACAGCACTGAAATATGATTTAAAGGCCGTATGATGGCCGCATGATTTCCCAGACTTGAGAATTAATTTTCGATGACAGCATTCCTTCAACTTTAATTGTATTACATTTTTTCCCTGTGTAACTGTCAGTATCTTACCACTATGGGCTACTGTGCCAAGCAGCTAATGCCAGCCACTAAACTAATGCGTAATGTTTTTTTTTCCTTTTTCTTTTTTTGCCAGTCATCATACAGATCACAAATGCACCTAATCTTTAAAAACACTGAACATCTGTTGTTTTTGTGTCCATGATAGCAAGCTAGTCAATGGATATTATGGTTTGTCCATCTCAAGTAGCCTACAGGTACTTTGTAATCAAAGATATTGGCATGACATGTTGAATGCCAATTAAAGAATCATATTTACAATTATGGTTAGGATTTGTTAAGGTAGGAGGTCTGACATAGCAGAGGACACAGCTTGTAATTTAGGAATAACATCTGTCAAAGGAGAATTGTGCTTATGTTTAAAACTTAAAATAAAACTAGGACGAGCTTTAAGTTAGTGTATTTTTCTGTAATGAGGCCCCAGGTGAACTAACACACACCAGGCTGAGATCATTTCCATGTTTTTCATGGGGTCAGGCGGGCGCATTCCTCTGGTCAGGTGTTGATGGTTTGATGGCACAGAGCTCACACAAACAATGTGCAAACAATCTGTGTCACTCCAGCTGAGCTAGCAGTTGTTGTTTTTTTTTTTCTTCTTGGGCGTCATGGTTGGTCCATGGCATGCAGTTTGGTGGTCCCCGGCAGCCAGCAGGCTGTGTGGGCCTATTTGTCCTGTCAGCTCCTGGGATCAAAGCCTGCGTGAACTCGCTTGTCTGTTACGTTTTTCTTTAGTGCAATAAATTACATATGGGTTCTTTTAAATAATACGCTTGTCAAACTATTCAAAATCACTGTTAAGATGTCCTACACTGAAGGCCTGGTTGCAGATAGAATAGTTTCCACATGTCAGCATAAATCTGCAACAGTGATAAGAAAGATTCCTACACCACTAAAAATACACACACACAGTGTTATCATCGAAGTTGTTGCTGGCACTAAACACACTCCACACTTATTCTGGGATACATCTGAGTCCTGCTTTTACAAGCACATGTCAACAAATTACTATTATCTTATTAAGCAAAATGTTATGAATATATAGATATATTTGTTTCATCTTGGCTTTTCTATTTCAGAGGACAAATATAGTCCATCACTGACGAAGGGGGGCACTCCAACAAGACAAAGCAGAGACAGGATATCTACTTCCTCCTCCGTGAGAGACAGATCAGCTCTCTATCTGTCAAGAGCAGCAGCTATCGACTCCACAGGAGGCTCAACACAGCCAGTGAGTTCCTGAAATACCGCTCATTCCTCCACACACACCGAGGTCAAGGGCTTCAATAGGGAATGACCACAATGCTCTGTGTCAATCGCAGCGACTCAACATTTTACAATAAAGCCACTGCATGCTTTAAATGTATCACATGTGCATCACAGATAATAATGGAACTGATCTAAATATTTTTTCTGTTTCAACAGGAATTCATCAGTACTCCAGGAACAAGAGCTAAAAACAACAAGGTACTGCATAGTTCACCAGCAGCCTTTCCTTTAGTGTGTGGGTGCTGTTAGTATGTGTGCTGTGTAACTGACTGTTTAGAATTTTCCTTGAATGACTAAAGACAGTTAACCTTTGACCTCCATTCAAGAATAACTTGAAAAGCAAAATAATACAGCAGGAAAATATACAAATTATAATAATATTTACTAATAGTTACATGTAAGATTTTCAGAACAACTTTAGTGCTTTATGTTCAGCAAAATACAACCATCAGACAATGACACAGATGTATTTCTGCTTTGACTTTCTTTTGTTATTACCCAGAGCATCAATCAGTATTAACAATGGATCGAATTACTACATGTATTGTCTGGTGGCAAACCAGCAGATATGTATCATTCACAACTATGAAGCTCTCCTCAGCTCGATGAAGCATTTCACCATCTCTCAGCTCATTTTGTGGTTTTGGTTTTGCGGAAGCAACTTTACTATTTTTGGTCTGCTGTCATCAGTGTTGCTTTTGGCCGCAGCAGACAGCTGATTCAAGCAAAAGAACAAAACAAAAAACAAACTCACTGTACCTGACCTGCCCAGCACCAAACAGACAAAATTAGCAACCAGCTGGTAAACATAGAGAAGCAAATGACCCTTCACTGAGCCCCTTCCTAAAACATCCTCCGCCAGCAACAGGCACAAAGGCCTCTCAAGATAAAGAGATAAGGAGAGACTATAGTTGGATTTCTTCTTGACTTGGCACATCTTGGTGATGCTAAATGTGTTGTAACATTCAATGAAAATATTCAGCAGACAAACTATTTTGTAAATTTAGCTCTCAATTGTATTTTGTAGACCATTCGCTTTTACTTACTTTGGAATATCTCTCACTAATACAACTGAAAATGCCACATTGACATGTTGGGTGCAAATCTTGGCAGGCCTTGTAAGTACTAGAGCAAAAAACAGATCAAATTGATCAATCGAAATGGAAAATTTGAGTTATTAATGTAATGTAGCGAACTCGCAGTATAGACTAGGTGTCTGCGTTATGTCTGCTTACTAACAGGTTTGAAGTGTTTTGTTAACCCTGGTGTGACAGAGGATGGTTTGCTGTGAAAAACATCAAGCGAGCATAGACAAAGGTAAAGTATGGCTTCACTTACTAAAATGCATGCCATTGTAATATTTGCATGTACCTTAACTATTATTGTTTTGGATTACTGAAACCTGACAATATTACTCTCATCTGTCTTTCATTTAAAGATGGCTGAAGCAGACAGGAAAGTCACAGTTTCACAATCAGCTCATGATGAAGATGACCTGCCTCTCCCCCCACCTCCTCCCGTACCACCTAGACCCCTCGACTATGAAGGGCCTTCAGAATTAGGTAGCCTTCCTTTGCCTCCACCTAAAGAAACATTTTCCACGTACTACCAGCAACGTCAGAAGAGTGAACTAAAGAGGCTCTTCAAACACATCCACCCAGACCTAAGGGCAAGTCTCGATGACGTTGCAGACGATGATATAATGAGGGCCGTGCAGTCAGAAAACACTCAGGCAGCAGATGCAGCTTATCAGGGTGAAGTGCAGTCCATGAGGTGGATTTTTGAGAACTGGACTCTGGACAACATTGGGGATCCTCATGCTCATGCAACCAAGAAGCTGCTGGATGATGAAGAGTTACAAGGTGGAAACGTCAGAGGCACCTCCTCTATGTTTGAGCAAATTGACAGCAGCCAACAAATGTCTGCTAAAAGACAGACTTCTGTCAGAGGAGATGTAAGAACAGCAACGTGGTTATTTGAGTCCCAGCCCTTAGATTCTCTAAATAAATTAAAAAAAGAAGAGGGTGAACTGGTTGAAGCAGTGCTGAAGGAACCCATCCAGCCAGGAGATGTGACAGGGGCTCGACTGCTCTTTGAATCAAAACCATTGAGTGACTTGGGACGCTGCAACTCTATAGAAGACCATAGCTTCCTCAAACTGAGATCTGAGTTTCAGGAGCAGAAAGGAGACGTCCAGAAGACTGTGAAACTCTTCCAAGCAGAGCCTTGCTGTGCCATCAGAGACAACAGTGGCAATATCCATGAGATTAAATCCATCTGCAGGGAGGAGATCAACGGCAGCAACATCAGCACTGCCCGTTGGCTTTTTGAAACCCAGCCTTTGGATCTGATTCATAAGGGAACAGAAGGAGTGAAAATAATTCGAGGTATATCTCTTGAAGAAGGACAAAGAGGAGGAGTTGACCAAAAGAGGTGGATGTTTGAAACGCAGTCATTTGACACAATACAAGAGGTAATGGGAGTGGACACGTTTGAAGGCATGGCGGCTGAATGTGCTGCAGAGGCCGATGTCCTGAACAAGAGGAAGCTCTTTGAGACACAGCCCTTGGCAGCACTAAAAGGAGACTCCACAGAAAAGTCTTTGGAAAAGGAAGAAATAATTGCAGGAGATGTCAAGACGTCTCTGTGGCTGTTTGAAACACAAACCATGGAGACCCTTAACGATGGCTATGAAGTGGGCAGTTTGAAGAAAGTTACCCTTTCAGCTGATGAACAAGGAGAAGTAAAAGGCAAAAAACAAATTTTTGAGAGCTGCAGTCTTGAAAAGAACACATCATTCAAGGAACAAGAAATTGAAAAGGGCGATGTCAAGGGATTCAAACATCTTTTTGAAACTATTCCTCTGAGCAAAATTGCTCATTCTGATGAAGAGACTGTTGAGAAGGAAAAAGCTATTGCAGCAGGAAATGTAAAAGGTAACAAAGCAATGTTTGAGACAACTCCTTTATATGCAATAAAAGACAGCTCTGGAAACCTTCATACAGTCACAACAGTCAGCCGAGAAGAATTCATCAAAGGGAAGGTCCAAAACTATAAATGGATGTTTGAGACCAAGCCTTTAGACGAGCTTGCAGAGGGAGACGGAAATGTTGAGATAATCAAAGGCATCACCCGGCAGGAGGATACAACGGGTGATGTCAAGATGGCAAAGTGGCTTTTTGAAACCCAGACAATTGATGGAATCCATTCAAAGTTCAACCAGACAGAGTCGAATGCTTCAATAGAAGAGGAGCATCGCAAAGGTGATGTCAAGAACTGTAAATGGTTATTTGAGACACAGCCAATGGACATTTTGTATGACAAATCAGAAAAAGAAAATGACAAAGAAGCCATTGACTTTACCAATGTCAAGTCCATTACCTGGCTTTTTGAATCACAGCCTCTAGACAGCATCAAAGATGGCGAAGAGTACAATTTGAAGCTATGCGACACCATACAGGATTCTGCTAAATTGGAGGGTGGTGTTCAAACTGTCAAACATGTTTTTGAAACAGAAACCCTTGATAGAATAAGAAAGGATGCAAATTCTGAACGCAATGTAAGATGTGTCAGTCAGGTCAACTTTCAGTCTGGAGATGTCTCACGAGTCAGAGAACTTTTTGAATCCCAATCCCTTGATGAAATTGGATTGGAAATGGGGACAACATCTACTGAACAGAGCCAAGACGAACATCTTGAAAAAGGTTCTGTACATAGAGTCACCTGGATGTTTGAAAACTGTCCCATGAACCAGATCAATAAGGACAATGAGGATGCAAACAACCAGAGAGTTAGTGGTGTAGAGGGTGGTGATGTACAGAACAAAAAGTTTATATTTGAAACTTCCTCACTGGACAAAATTCATGACCAACCCATTGAACAGAAGTCCGACTCTGTGGAACAACCTGCAAGCAATGTTGATGTAAAGTCAAGCACCATGATGTTTGAGTCCCTGCCACTGTATGCCATCAGAGACAAAGAGGGACAGTTTCATGAAGTTACAACTGTGAAAAAAGAGGAGGTCATGAGTGGTGATGTAAGAGGAGCAAGATGGATGTTTGAGACAAAACCCCTTGATGCCATCAAGGCAGAGAAGGAAGTTTATGTGATCCGAGCTGTTACCCAAGAGGATGTCAAGAAAGGAGATGTCAAATCGGCTAGATGGAAATTTGAGACACAACCTTTGGACTCCCTCACCAGCTGTGATGAGGCCTCTGTCAAAGTCATTGAAGACTTGGAAGACATGAGCAGTAATGTGCAACTCAATAAACAGATATTTGAATCTGAGGAATCATCCAAGAAGTTCACACGGATGGTTAGTGTCACTGACGTCCAGCATGGTGATGTCAGGACCTCAACCTGGCTCTTTGAAAATCAGTCCATTGACAGCCTGAAAGGGGAACCTCAGGAGCAAAGTCCAGTAAAAACAGTCCATAGAGAAGACAGCCAGAAAGGAGATGTGAAACGCTGCACTTGGCTGTTTGAATCACAGCCCCTGGACAAGATCAAAGAGCCTGAGGATGCCTCAGTGCAAGGCACTGATGAGGAGATACCAAAATCCGATGTGAAGTGCACCACCTGGCTCTTTGAGACCACTCCACTGGACAAAATATCTGCCAACAGTGTCTCTGAAACCCTGTCCTATCTATACCAAATGAATTTTGTTCACTCAAGCGGCATCATAATAGAAGCAAATGAGAGTAGAAATGTTAACATGGCAAAATATCTGTTTGAAAGCAATACTGGTATGCAAATCCAGAAAGAAGAGGTTGTTGGGGGTAACATCAGGAACATCATGTTACAACTCTTACTCAAACCAACCCTAAAGCCCCAAGTTAGTCTTCTTAGAGAAGTGGAGATGGGCAAAGTGAACACCACAGTCGTAGAACTTCCAGGCTACCAGTCAGCTACAACTAGCAACCTCGAGAGGGATCAAAGAATACAAAATATTGTCCAGATGATCGATGAATTGCTTGTCCAAGATAAGGATCTGAAAAAAGGAATCATAATGCAAGAGACTGCAGGAGGGCAAGCAGAGATGTCAGTTTATTCACTCATCTGCAATTCTGAAATCAAAACTGAGAGTCACGTCATAGAGAAGGGAGATGTAAAGTCTACGATTGGAAATCTGTTAGCCACTGCTAATAGTCAGAGGACTGCCATGTCATGTAGAGTGGATGAAAACGAAAAGGGTAATGTGAATCTGTACAAAAGCTGCATTGAGAAAGGAGACTTGCACTATCTGAAAAGTCTTCATACTGAGGCAACAGGAGATGAAGTTGATCACAGCCTTTTGGCTGGGGAGCAGATTGAAATAGTTCAGGGGGATGTGAAGGAAGCAAAGAAAAGTCTCTGTCAGCAAAAAGAGCAAGTAGAGAGAACAATTTCTGATGTGTTACCAGGGGATGTAAAGAACACTAAAAAGGTGTTTTCGTCAGAGTGCGCTCTTGCTGTTGAAAACTGCATTCCAAAGGAAGAAATAATCCCTGGGGATATTTCATCAGCAAAGCAACAACTTACAGTAAAGCAACCTGTCATGGTGGAAAAAGAAGAAATTGTGGCTGGGGACATCAAGGCAACAATGCAGTCATTAGAACGTGCAAAGCAACAGAGCATGTCTGTGGAGAGGGAGATCATCACACCTGGTACTATCTATGACATGAACTTCTCAGGTCCTGAAACAGAAGGAAGCCAAGCACAAAAGGAGGTCATTATATCTGGAGATGTGAAAGCAGCTAAAAAGTCCCTTGAAATGGCTAAGCAGCAAAGCCTGCATGTGGAACGTGAAGTCGCTGTCCCTGGAAAAATATACAATCTGAATGTCACAGCACAAGAGGAAACCACCTCCACTGTGATGCAATCTTCATGTACGTCTTCCTCCAGATGCCAGCAAATCAAGACTAATCCAAAGGTCAGTGAAGCAGAGAAAGATCACGAAAGCCATGTTTCCATTGAGGCTTGTCAACAAAGTGCAGTTATAGTCAGTAATTGTGCACAAGAATCACTGCCACCTTTTTTAAGTTGTGAATGTAATGGTCAGACAACAGAAGATGAGACAGAGGAAGTTATCAGAGGAGATGTGAGGGCAGCCATTAAGTCTCTGCAGAGTGCAGCAACAGAGCAGAAGCTCCTAGATAAAGAAGATATTGTAAGAGGTAATGTCCAATTGGCTCTGCAGTCTCTTGAGAAGTCTAGTGTAAATGTATCCAAAGGAGACTTTAAAGCTGCAATGATATACAGGAATTCAGGGAAGGCTTGTTCAGAGAGGAGCAAGACTGTTCACAAGCAGTGTGTTATGGTGTCCATGCCTCCATCTGACACAAAATTGTCTCCTTCAATTTCAGTAACCTGTGAAGGACAACCATCCATTACAACACAGAATTCAACACCCTACCCTGTAGCAAATGGAAACTCTAAATCATCCAGCTCTGTGACTGTAACTCCACCTCCACTCCCTCAAAAAACAATCGAGAAACTGCAGGAGCAGAAGCCAGCTTTACCGCCAAAACCACAATGGACAAAATCTGTAGTTGTAGAACAGAATAATTTAGCTGCTTCCGAAGTTGCTTGCCCCATTAAAGACAATATAAGAAGTGTAGTTATTCCTCCAAAACAAAGCAAACAGTTTCCTTCAACCTCTCCAGTTAAACTACCAGAAACCACAACACTTGACAAAGTCAGTAAAGAAAAAATACATGAAACATCCCACCAGAACTTTACTCTAGCAACAGACTCAAAAGATCAAGAAACTAAGCAGGAAACTAAAATGCTTACAGTGAGCAAATCAGAATGCCAAGGAATGATGACAAACAGCACTGAAGTGGAAATGGAGAGAAATGTAATACAGAAAATAAATGCAGCTGAGGAGATACAAATGTGCATGAAGAATTATGCAGAAGATGGTAAACATGAAATGAACATGAGTTTGCAGGATGCTCTACGGAACTTTGAAAGAAAGGAAAGTGAGACCCAAGACAAAAGAGCTCCCTTGATGTCCAAGAAGGTAAAAGTGATAAATGATAATGTTAGTGACCACAAGCCCACCAACAAAACCACTGCCCAACAACACAAATCAACCCCCAAGAAACAAAACAGTGCTGATGACGCAAAGCATAGAGCCCATGTACAGCAAAAGGACCTCAATGAAAAGCAACCTAAACTTGAGGATAAAGTTGTTTTAAGAGAAAAGAAAGTAAAGGAGACAGATGATGAAAGACGACAACGACTGTCTGTCCACAAGGAGGAGATCATGAAGGGAAATGTAAAAGCTGCCATGGAAATCTTTGATAACTTGAAGAAACGAGAGGAACTCAAAGGAATTCTGTCTCAAGTGCAAGAGATAGAGGGAGAGTCCAGCAGTCTAGACGTTAGCTCCTATAAGACATTGTATGAGACTGTCCCTGCTTGGATGGTAACGCCAAGTGAAAATGTAAAGCGAAGTAAAACAGAGGAAAAGAAAGTTGAAGTAGAGACACAGGACGATGATCTAGAAAGCATCTCCTCAGTTGACACTGCATTTGAAGATCTGGAAAAGGCAAGCAAGGAAATAATGAATTTGAAGGAACAAACGTTAGCAAAACTTCTTGACATTGAAGAGTCAATAAAAAAAGCTTTGTACTCCGTCTCCAATCTGAAATCTGAGGCTGACATAGCGGGGTTGTCAGGACTATTTGATGAATCTTTAAAATCAGAGCAAAACTTTCAACCCACCAACAACATCAGGAAAATAAGTATTGGGTCAAGCAAGGCCAAATCAGGTCAAATCAAAGAAGCATCTGATGTGAATATGCAAACCATTTCTGAGTCAAGTCCTTCGAAACAAGGAGTGCGCAGAAAAGGCAACATGCCACTTATCAGACAGTCCTCTTCCCAATCGTCCCCATCATTCATCTCCATTCACTCAGCTGCCAGAAAGCCCGCTGAACAACCAAAATCACCAATGTCAACATTTAAACCAAACACAGAGGGTAATCCTCAAAGTTGCCATGATGCAAACCTGGAGTCTGCTGCGGCTGAACCCTGGAAGAACGGCCACAGTCCTGCACAGCGCAAAGTCAGCGTTCTTGAAGTGAAAACTGTTCCAGAGAAGCCCGCAGGAATTGTTGGCACAAAGACTGTCAGTGAAACATACGAAGAAACCGATGGCTTTGGCAATGTATTTGTTTCTTCTGTGACTTCAACATTTGTCACTAAACAGTCTGACAGTAAATCATCAGCACTGTTTGAAGTAGTCGGAAATCCAGCCAGATACGAAGTCATGACATCCCCAATAATTCGAAGATCTGGTCGCCCTCATGAAGACAAAGTGTTGAGCAACGCCAACGATGAAGGGACAGTGTTTGTAACATTTAGCCAACCAAAGGAAAAGCACTGAATAGGACAAGCAGTGCTTTTCCTGGTATTTTAATTTTAGGAAGGCAGTTATTTCAATTGTGTATTTATTGCAATATGTTTTCATGAAAAGGTTTTGTTAGTCGTAATTGATCTTATGAAATCACAAAAATGTTGACTTTTAATTAAAAAGAATTTGTCTTATAGATTTTATACTGTAACCACATGATAAAGTGTTAAGTTCTTGTATTGAAATAAAGCATATAGTTGATGCTGTATGTTCTATTGTGTAAATTGTCAAATAAATGAAGATTAAAAAGATCTGATTGTAAAAAGTGACTCTTTGTACTGGTTTGTCATTATTATTGCACCTTTGAAAGTTATCAAATCAGCATCATCAACCCTTGAAGTTTTGCAGGCAGGTGTGTCGCAGGCAGGTTAGCTATGTTCATATTTTCTGAACAATTCTAGCAGTAGAAGAAATTGTGTCCGCTTAAATAAAAAGGAAAGAGATACCCTTATTCACTCTTTGGTGGGGAGTTAGCAGGGAAGGCTGATACCACTCTAACTAATTAGCACATTACATCTCATTTGTTTAATTCCTTAAAAATGCCAAGTATGAGAGGCAATGTTTGGTTTTACAACTTTATGTTTGCAAGACTGCTTGTGACTAGCAAGAGGTGCCAGGCAATACACAGAGACTTTAGGGATTTACATATTTCCTAAAATGTTGAACCATTTCTTTAAATCATCGAAAGAAACATTTGTAAAACGAGGGCAGAAATATCTTTCACCCAATGATAGCTGCCATTGTGAATTTGTTTTATGACATGCTAGTGTTACTTTCATTGTCCAGTATGCTAATAGACCATGGTTAGCGTAGCTTAGCTCAGGTAAAAACAGATAGCCTCCATCAGAAATTAAAATATGCCTTCCAGTAATTCCACAGCAGTCTTATTTACATGTTGCATTTTATTGTGATAATAGCCAGCAAACTATTCACTCATCTATGCAAGACCTACCTTGGTTTTGTTGAGTTTTATTAATGTTCAGAGCTGAGCATGGGGGTTGAAAAAAAACAGGACAAGACATTTTGGCAGCAAACAGTCACCAGCCTTTAGTGGGAAGAAAATAGCTTTGATGTGTAAGCTTTTTTTCACTATAATAAACTATTCCAATACAGACATAATGATGGACAAATAAAAAGATCTACAATTAAATCAAATGTTTCACATAAAATATCTAAAACTATTTGCTTTATCATCACAGTTTGTGTTGCCTGCCAAGGATATGTGTTCCGCCTGTTTGACACCCGTCTATCCAATGGAAAAAATGGTGGCCAATAAACTTATCCTGCACAGCAACTGTTTCTGCTGTAGACACTGTAAGAAGAAGCTCAGGTGAGATATTTTTCACAGTATGATCAAATGACAAAAAAAAGTGACATTCACCCAAATTAATTGTATAAATGACCAGCTAAAAATGATTAATTAATAATAGGCAAAAAATATATTTGGGGGGACTTTAAAATGACAATATGATTATTGAAAATCTCCAATTTATGAAAATCATCACAGCTGATCTACTACAAATCATATGACAAATTAAATAATATTTTATTTGACGTTTTTCTTAAATTACAAAAGCCTTTCTTTAACTTTATTGCAGCATCCACAACTATGCGTCTCTTTATGGGGAGTTCTACTGCATTTCTCACTACCAGCAGCTTTTTAAAAGAACAGGAAACTATGATGAGGGATTTGGACACAAGCAACATAAAGACCGCTGGCTTCAGAAAAATAAAGGCACAGATGACCAAGATGCTGTGTCTACTCCTAAAATGACAAAAAGTGACTTCAACCCACCTGATGGCCCCAGAGAGTCCTCTGCTGGTGTGTTTGTTAAAAAGTCATCTGCCAGAGAGACGGGATATGACAGTGGTGCTGATGTTAAGAGCAAACTAAAAAGGAGCTGGCCACCAGAGAAGAAGAGTCCTGGGGTTAATCCAGCACAGCGAACATATGTGAAAAATAAGATATCTGACATTGGCAAAGCATTTACTTCAGAGCAACACAAAAGTGACAATCACTTAAAAATCAACCATGGTGGAGAAATTAAAGACAAAGTGAAGACCCTGTCATGCTCCATTTCAGGGGTCAAGGAAGGATCGAAGACAACAGGTTATGACTCAGCTGAAAAGTTGCCCTCAGACAAAATGAAGCGCAAGAGTTATCCAACCACAGACAGCATCTCCTTGACAGTGTCTTACTCTTCTTTGCCCTCACTAGAAAACGTCACAAACCAGAAAACCAAAGGGACAGATGTGGCGCTCACCTCAAAAACAAACTACAATCCAACATCCAACAAGGTGAATGCTTTCTCAAATAAAGCTAAGAAGTCTGTACGGTTTGCTCCAAATGTTGATGTTGCTCAGTATGACCTGTCCCCTGAACCAACTATGGCAGCCAGTGCTGAAGGGCACTTCATGGAGCTTTCAGACCAAACTAAACAGATAGTGAATGAATCCAAGGATATAAAGGATGTCAGTGACAAAAATAACACCAATAATTTGGCACTTGAGTCCATCAAAGAACAGAGTGAAAATGAGGTGTGCCTTGAAATCCCTGAATATAAAAGCCATGCAGAAACAAGCAGTACTTTGAACCAAGAGCCCACTGTTAATGTGGAGAGCTTTCAAGAGGTTCTGCAGACTGATGTTATAGTTCAGAATGGAGTTGTTGACAAGGCTGAGGAATCACTCGATACTGACACTTTTGGTTCAAATCAAGAAGCTGTAAAACCTCAAGAGCCATCTGAGGTATCGGATGTTATTCCAAGAAACTCTGTCAACCCGTTGCAATCAGAAAATCCACATACTCCACACAGTCTTGCAGATGACATGGCTGAAGAAGACACCAGTCTTAAGAATCAAAATCAGTTTGAAAAGTCTGTGTCAGACAATGAACAAGACAGTGTCAGTGGTCAGAGGAAGCCTGTTGCGAGAACAAATTCTCTGAAGGGTTCAACAAAACAGGCTGAGAAGACAAAAGTCAAACTGGGATCCTGGTCTAAAGGAAAGAGTCCTTTGTCAAAGCTCTTCACATCGGGTGGAAGTGACAAAACCAACAAGGTTGAACCAAAAGATTCCAAGAAACCTGATGTAAAATCTGGTGGTGGACTCTTAGGAAGACTGTTTCAGTCATCCTCGGAGAAGCCAGATGATGCCACAAAATCAGCTGTGCATGATGAACGCAATGACAAAACACATAATGACAAAAAGACAGAGGAGATAAAGGAGGTTATTACAACAAACATGCAAAAGGAGGGTGAAAAGATTCAAGTACCAACTCAGGAGGAAGAGGCTGGAGAGCATATAAAGGAAAAGTCACATTCTGCTGAGGCCAACACACTGGAGGGTAACATCAGTGAGGCTATAAGCAAATCCACAGAGAAGTCCATCCCTCTCAAGACATCAGAAACTGAAACACAAGATGACGTAACAGCTCCAGAACAAACAAATGATCAAGAATCAAGATCACAAGACAGTGGTCTGTCTGTAACTGATGCTGGAAAAGCTGAGACTAAAGATCTCCCTGGAGGGGAATCAGTGGACGAAGCGTCTGAAGTTTCAATCAATCAGTTAATGGCTGAGAAAAGTGGTGATGAAGTTATAAGCGCTCCATTTATTGATGACATTTTTGGGGACAGTGTCCGCTCAGCTCAAAATGAACCATTGACCATTCAGTTGAATACTGATGACTCAGCTCTGAAGCCAAATGAACTGCTTGATGCATCAGACGTAGGAGGAGGAGACCAGAGCGGTGCAGCACTTCTTGATATCAAACATGAACTCCCTCAAGATTCGTCAGATGTTTTTGGTCTGGAGATTAATGTGAGCACCACCGGTGATACATTTTTATCTTTGGGTGACACAGCTTTGCCCGAACCTGCTCCCAATAATGCCTTTGGCCTGCTTGACTCTCCACCAATGTCAGCTGAGAACGATGAGATACTTGACCTGGTGGGTCAGATTACTGTCCCTGATTCAGCAACTATAACCCAAGATAACGATCAAACCTCAAGTCCTCTCGGTGCGAACAGCCAGACAAGCGGGCAGGGTGCAGACTTTGACATATTCGGCTCTAATGATGTTCTGTTCACTCAGACACCTATTGTTAATGTGCTTGATCAAGTAGGAGCTGATGCTTCTTCAACCAAACCATCTGCCTTCCACGATGAAATCTTTGGAGTCAGTGATGTCTTTACGGTGCTGCCATCCACTCCAGCCACTTCTTACTCCTTTAACGATTTACTTGGTTCAACTGCTGCTCCTTCAGCTCAGACAGATCTTTTTGCAGATGACATCTTTGCATCAGAGCCACAGTTGTTGCCAGCGTCTGAACCAAGTGATGTCAATTTATTTGTGGACAGTCTTTTAGTGTCTGACAACAGCAGCACTGAGCAAACAGCACAAAGCACCGTCACAAATACGAGCTGGATGGATGATTTGCTCGGCTAAAAGCTGGACTGTGTTTACAAGATGCAAAGTTAGATTACTATTATTTTAAGCTTTTTTATGCTTGGATGTAATAATGTCACATTTAATGACTTTTAAATTTAAAAATTGCTCTCATTTACCATTTTATTTTGGAATCTGATTAAAGATGATCTGTAACATAATTGTAATTTTAAGTTTTTGAGTTAAAAAAAAGAGTGTCTTTACATTAAATCGGTAAAAATCAATGTGTTTGACAAGGATGTGTTTTTTCATAGACACCTAGAGAAGCAGAGGATGTAATGTTTTCTGAATATCTGTATATTTAAAGTGATTTTGCATGAACAAATAGTAAATATAATAGTAAAGAGTAGTAAAGAGAAAAACTAACATGTAATTTCAGTTTACATTGCAGAAAATCTGACTGTAAATATTCTTCTATGACAATGCTGTTTTAAATGTATTGATTAATGATTCATCTGTAATAAAATCACAACCTAGACAAAGTTTTGTTTGATGACCCTTGTTTATGTTTATGTAATCACATCTGATGTAGTTCATAGTAAACTTATTTTATGAGGCTCTAAAAGACATAGTTTGACATTTCTGGAAATGCACCATGCTGTCTTGGTTAAAACAAACTCGGACATGTTTGTCCCTTACAATCTTGTAGGGTTCGTTTGTAATGTTATAGCGAAAGGGATCATTCATAATGTCTTTTTATAGCATGATTTCACAACGTAAACTGTTTGTAACGCTCGAAGGTGAGGGCACTGACTGCAGCCAAAGGTTTACAGAAATAGGTCCTGCAACGGAGTCAAGGGTGCAAATAACAACTCAGGACAACAGAAATTACGGTTCCATTGTTGTATTAAAAAGTATGGAATAATAAAGGTATATTTAGTTTGATATCAAATATTGTATAGTTATATTATGAATAGGTAGGTATGGTTAATATAACAAATACACAGTATACCAAATAACAAAACAAAACAAAAACAAAAACCCCCACAGCAATGTGGCAATTGTTCAAAGTCCAGTTCAAGGTTTGGTTCCTTAGTATAATTCAATTTCCCAAAGTTCATTTGTTAGGAAGAGTTTCTTTTGAAAATTCAGAGACAAAAAAAAGAAGGTTTGCTTATCCTACCGCAGTGCAGGTAGGAGAGCAGAGGTTTGGAAGCTCGCCATCCAATGGTTGCAGAACAGAGATGTTCCTGACCTAAACAAGGCCAAGGAAACATCCAATTAGTTAAATATAAATAAATGAATTAGGTTTAGCATCAAAAAATAGTAAACAGAAATACATGCTATAAATAACAGCAAGATTCACAAGTTTCACAATAGGTTATCTATATGATAAACACATTCAGTATTAGTAAATCAAAGTGTCAAAGTGAAGCTTCAGAGATTCAATTCAATGTTCAAACAAAGTGCACTTAAATCATAATCATTTCAAGTATTATAATCATTTCAAAAAAAATAAAAGTATCAACAGTTAAATAACATGTTGCGTAACAGGGTTCATGTCTTCAATAGGGCTGAAGCCAATTCAAAAAAACACATAGCCGCTCGGGCATTTATTTCAAAAGTTTCAAAGACAGGCCAGTTAAAGCCAATATTACAAAAACGTCCCCGTAGGGTTCGGCTTACACAATAACTTAGATAGAGTGGACATTAAATGGGTAGAGGCGGAGATGGCTGCACTGTCTGTGTTTGATTAAATGCTATATTAGTGTTAACTTAGCGGCGGAGCTAAATGGACATTCACAGCAGCGTAACACGTGCAAGATGCAGGAAAACAACAAAACAGAAAGACTCACCGGTGAGCAGGGGTGCAGAGCGGGTTAACAGGTAGATCCCGACAGGTGGATTGCAAACGATCGATGAGTGGAGTGCAAAAATGATTGCACCGTGAAGGTATCCACTTGATTATTGTTAAGTGTTCTTTCAATAGTTTTAAGTTCATCTGTCAGAAAACGCCAACTTGGCCACGCCACAGCAGGAGCAGATTTGAACAGCAGCGGGAGCTGAGCAGCAGGAAGTGACGAGGGGGAGAGGGATATTAAAGGCCACAACATTAAAGGGCGCTGCTTGATGTGGGTTACATCTCACATACGTCTGCTGATCATGAACTGTTCAGGACGTCACCTTAAAGCCATGTATGGCATCAGTTAATTTAAGCTTTGATCAAAAACTGTATTTGTCCGTCCTTATATGCTATTATATCGTCTCTGACAGTTCATTCGGTCTGTTAAAGTTATTCATTATCTATAATATACCAGTCAGCTTTGCATGAAGACAGGAAACAGGGGAAAACATTTAACATGTGGTGGCTGTGGTTTTTAAATGTGTGCCTTCTGTTGGAGACACACACACATTACAAAGTCTCTGCAGATGTTTTCTTATTACAGGGAATAAACAAACAGGATAAAACACGTTAATTTGTGAGCATGGGTATTGATTTTCTCAACTAACTCTTGGTAAGATTTAAACTAAACTCCTGTGATTCTTCCCAATAATTTGCTTGTATCAAACTGTTTATGCCATTTGTATTATTATTGTTCTGGAAAAGTGCTATGTATGTATGTTTGCTGGTACAACAATTAATGAAATGCCTATACTGTCAATTGGTATAGTTGGTAAGTACCTACTCATTTTTGTTACTATATATATTTTTTAAACCTTGTGCTATCAAATAAAGAAGTAAACTTGTCATTGTGTAGTTTTGATGAGTGAATAAAACACTGGAATTTATTTGATAATATATTTGACTAATTGTATCAGTAGCAGCCATTTATTTTTATTTCACAAGCACAGACATTTTCTTTTACATATGTGTCCAAAACATTTGATTTTCTCAGATTTACATGTAAAATGTAAACTTTTCATTTAAAATAAATTACACACAAAACAATAGTTCATTGTAGACATACATAATATCCACAACAACTTAGTTAATGACAAATAAAGCAGGAATAGAAATCAGAAACATATTGTGAAACCTTTGTGCGTACTTACTCCTAACATCCACAGCTGCTTCTGGTTCTGCTTATATATGATGTGAAGTGATGACTTATGTGCAGTTTGAGGTAAATGCAGAATGCATTTTAAACATGTCTACAGCTTGGTTGTTATTGATTGTGAACAATTGTCTGTGTTTTTGAAGGTTTTGCTTCTGAAAGACAAAGGACAGATGAGAGATATCAACATAATGTAAGAGTTGCTAACCTGTCTAATGAAATATAAAATATATATAATAATATATATATATAATAATATATATAATATATAAACATATTTGTGAGAGTCACCTGTTGCCCTCAACCTCATCGGCTGTCTCAGGAAGCTCTTTGTTCCTGGTCTCAGGAAGCAGGAAGCAGAGCGCTCCACTGATCAGTGTCAGGCTGCTGAAGACTGTGGTGGGTATGGACCAGTGGTACATGGACAAGATGTTGAGCAGCAGAGCCGGTAATCCAAAGGGAAAGGGTAAAATAGTTCAAACAACTCTGCATCAAATAGCACATTTGCTAATCTTAACCTTTCAGTGCTTACTTCCTAATGTGTCAAGACACTGAAAACCAGAGTAGGATAAAGTATGTTGTTGTATTTTTAAATGCTGAGTCAGATAATTTGCACAAAAAAGGCTGATTATGAACTGTGAACACCTACCTAACAGATGTTGGAAACAGCTCCTGCATAAAGACAGCTAAAGATGTAAGAGCGATGGCATATCCTGGAATCATAAAATAAAACCATTAAACTTGGCATGCAACAGGTCATAAACATTAAATTGGTGCTGACCAAAGCAAATGGTTTACCTTCAGGAACAGCTAGTATAAGTATGGAATATGGAAGCAAATCCTCCTCCTAATATTCTTCTCCCAAAAATCTCCAGCAGCCACATGGAGAGTAAATAGCTGTCATCTCATTTTGTGTAGGTTGATGACAGCTTTTAACAATATCACTTAATGTTTAACATAACTGAAATTATATATAGCACGTATACCTAACGTGCACTCAAGCTTTATTATTATGTAAAGGCTGTGGTGGATTATGAAGAAAATATTGCTTATCATGTAGCTTTCTGCTTTCAGCTGAAATGAACTCCAGACTGTTATCTTAACATCTTTGACTCCCTGCTATCTGATGTATAAGTTGTCCACTTTAAAGCGATGTTTTAAAGATAGCAATAAAGTGTCTGACTGGTTGTTTGATATGAACTTGCTGCACCCTGTTGTGTCACAACCATATAACATTTTATTGGTGCTTTGAATATATTGACCTTTGAAAGTGCATACAACTCTCTGTGTTATTAAAACAACAAAGCAAAACCAAACACAAGATCATAAAGTTAGGTTCAGTCAAGGAAAATTGTTGGTGACAATAGATAGACTCCATAGTGCAAAGCATTATATAGTATATTCATACATACATTCATAGTTTGCGACCTCTGCGCATTATGCGCCTCAGCATCAGCTGACCCCACTCTGTCATTTTACGTGGCCACGTGCCACTTCTTGGCTGAGTTGCTGTCGTTGCAAAAAACAATACATTACATTGATTCTTGCTAACCCTTAGACATGGTATGAAACACTTGGATGATAATCAACTCCAGCAGTCATCCAGAAATTATTGAAATTTATTTGGAAAACCATGTGAAACAAAAATGAATAATTTTCCAATTTTCCTAAGTGTGATAGCCTAATTAAAAGCAGCATAGGCACATTTATTGTTTTCATAGTTGACAGTTTGATTTATTGAAGGGTATGATAGTGAGTAAATACTGAATAGGTTGTTTGAGGCTAATTCTTAAGCATCTAATACATGTTATACAATCAATGACACGTTTGAAACACTCATGTACAGTAAGTGATGTATTGTTTTAAGCAAATGCTTAAACATTAAAGAATAAACCATCAAACACATGTCTTCAACTTGGTTGATTCTGGCTTGAGACTTTCTGTGTTTGTGGGGATCAAATTTCTGAAAGACACAAGGCAGAAACACATGCAAGAGTTCTCTGTGATGAAGTGAAGAATTGTTAATTATCAACTTATATGATGATCATAATGATAGAACATAATAGCTTTTATCTCAATCCAGTCCCACATTTTAGCCAAAAGACTTGCAGTTTAGTCATTATGCTCTACTACTGGCTCACCCAGGGCTGTTTTCTCCCACCCACACTTTTCATTCTCTACACATATTTTAAAACTTGCGGTCAGTACTGTTAACGTGAGTTTGCTGCAAAATAATGAATCCAACCTTTTCTGGTGCTTAACACATCTAAATAAAGGATAGAATGTGTAGAAAGTATCTGTACCCTCCTAACATTTAGTATCTTGGCCCATTCATTGTCTCAAAATCGACTTTTTTGTAGACTGCTGCTTTGAAACCTTGACTTCGGCATTTTGGCCATGGCCATCTCAGTATATTGCATATTGTTTTGTTGCAACCGATACATGAACAAAACGGATAGAGCACCAGAAAGATGCTAACTCATCAGCTAACCTAACCCTAGCACTAGCTAGCTAGCTTGACCACCAAGATGTTAAAGTTAACTTTGATGAAGTGAAAACACTGTGAATGGGAAAAAGTTCTAGGATGACAGAAAGTCTACCGTGGTCCTGACTTATGATAGAATCGCCCTCATGGACACACACAACAAATGGACACACACAAATAGTACTACCTGTTGTGAGCTGTTAAACTACAGGAAATTGTGCAAATGGGGCATTGAACAGGACAGTGTTAACATCACAACATCACAAGCTTCTTAACTGCTTATGAGCTTTTTATTGAACTGAAAATTTAAAATATTTTATCCAGGTTTGTCCGACAAACAGCAGTGTTGGTCAAAATCTTTTTAAAATAACTTAATTGTCTTCCTGAGACTTCTCTTGAGACCCCATGGAGGTCCCCGAGTGATGCATGATTTATTTATTGTTTGATGCAAACACATCACGCAGTATTAAAGAATAACCCATCAAGCACGTCTACAACTTGGTTGATTCTTGCTTGAGACTTTCTGTTGTTGTGGAGATCACATTTCTGAAAGACACAAGGCAGAGACACAGAAGAGTCGTAAGATATCAACTTATATAATGATCATAATGATAGAACATAATATTCATAGCTACCTGTTGTTCTCGTACACATCAATGGACTCAGGAAGCTCTTTATTCCTGGTCTCAGGTAGCAGGAAGCAGAGCGCTCCACTGATCAGTGTGAAGCTGCTGCAGACTGTGATGGGTATGGACCAGTGGTACATGGACAAGATGTTGAGCAGTGGAGCCAGTATTCCACCTAGTCTTCCTGCCATGGCTATGAAAGCTGTGGCTGTTTGTCTGAGAGGGTACAATAGTTATAGTGCCTATTGGTCAAGCAGCACATTTGCCAACTCTGACACACAGGAAACATATACTGAATATATTTTACATGTATTTTTCCGAGTGTCTTAACCTTTCAGTGCGTACTGCCTAATGCGCCAACACACTGACAACCAGAGTAGGATAAAGTCATTCATTGTATTTTAAATGCTGCTTCACCCTGGTCGAGAAAGATTACGCAAAAAGGCAAGAGACTAATTATGAACTGTGAACACCTACCTAACAGAAGTTGGAAACAGCTCCTGCATTAAGACAGTAGATATAGAACCAGCCCACATCAGAAAGAAACGAGCCACCACAGCTAAAGATGTGAGAGCGATGGCATATCCTGGAATCATAAAATAAAACCATTAAACTTGACATACAACAGGTCATAAACATTAAATTGGTGATGACCAAAGCAAATGGTTTACCGTCAGGAACAGCTAGTATGAATATGGTAGCAAGTCCTCCTGCCAAAAGTGTTGATATGAATAATATTCTTCTCCCAAAAACTTCCAGCAGCCACATGGACAGTAAAAGAGCTGGTATTTCAATAGCACCAAACAGTAACTGTGTCAAGAAGATGCTCAAGCCAAAGTTTCCCAAATTCAGGTACAGGAAGAAAAAGGCAAGGTTCGATGAAAACCTTAAAAACAGGAAGAAAACAGAAGACCACCACTTTGGACATTGGCAGTACATATGCAATAAATGTCTACTAGTATAAAATGACTATGAATCATGCTTTT
>CAFUXE010000314.1:223973-236490 GCA_903364295.1 Serranus cabrilla
TTTTTTTTTTTAAAGATTTAGGAAATTTCAACTTACCCTCCCAATAATACAATGAAGAAATATCTGGTCAGGATAGAAGACCTGAAAATTATTTCAATACCGCCTTTTTGCACAGCATCATTCATTGCAATCTATGGAAGAAATATGATTTAATGTAATAGTGAAATTATAATACTTTTTCCAAACAGGAAAATCATATTTTATTGAAAACTGTTAAACCAAAAACCTAACTTCAAACTAATAGTAATAGGTCTTTGCATATAAGTAATGGGGTGCTGGAGCCGATCCCAGCTGCATTGGGTGAGAGGCGGGGTACACCCTGGACAGGACGCCAGTCTGTCACAGGGCTGACACATAGAGACAGACAACCATTCACACGCTCACTCACACCTACGGGCAATTTAGAGTCACCAATTAAACCTGAGCTGCATGTTTTTGGAATGTGGGAGGAAGACGGAGTACCACACACGCACACACGGAGAGAACATGCAAACTCCACACAGAAGGGCCGCAGGCCGGGATCAAAGGGTACTTCAAGTAATCTGAAGCTATTATTATTTTATTATTCTATGCCAACTCTATTCTATATGATTCTATTTTTTTGCAGCTCAATTTTATTCTTGTGTATTGTTTTCAGTAAATATACAATCTGGTAGAAAACTGATGCATAAAATGTTGTATGTGACAGCTTTAAGTTTCAGTACGTTTTCCAACAGAGAGTCTGGAACAGTGCGTTTATTGATGGCTGCTGCCTTGACAATCAGCTGCTTCGCATCTTCTGTCCTTCCTCTGCTTAACAACCAGCGGGCTGACTCTGGAATAAACCTGATACAAACAAGGAAAGGGACCAAAGTGTTAAAATAGTCGATATAATAATATAATTGAAAAAAAAACCCAATGGAAAGCAATTAAAAAAGTTAATGCACACCATATGTAGCTGAGTAGTACTGCAACTGGAGCGGCTGTGATTAGTTGAGTTACTCTCCAGTGTCGGATGCCGTAGGTCAGACCAGCGAGGATACACTGCCCGACCGAACTAAATAGCAAAGTCACACATGTTCCCCAGGATCTTTTGGACGGCCCGATCCACTCAGTAACTACACATAAAAAACAATATAGCATGTTTGGGTTACAAGTACTCATGTTACCAAATGATAACTAGGGATGGTGTAATGTAACCCCAATTGATAGTGGAAAGTCAGAATTGACCCAGTTTGCAGTTCAAAGTGTCCTGTCAACAGTTTTATAGATGTGTCTTTTAAAGTGGTGGTCTAATAATTTTGGGGTCACAGAGTGATTTTTTTTGCTGCAATATCATGTGTGACCATTGGAAAATAATATCTCGAGGATGAATGGCTGCACCACTTCCAGCTCTATAATACTCTAATCTGCTTACTCATCACTAATAATCACTTAAAACCAGACACTGTCAAATCCATTCCTCACACCTTTGTTCTTGTAAGTAGCTTTTATTAGATATTTGAAGACATCAAAGGCTTGGTCCTCGGGAAATTATGATGGACATTATTGAATATTTACATTCAAACAAATCAGTAGTTAGCTGGTCAAGTACCTTATCCTAAATATGTATGTATATAAGTTCAGTGTACACACCCAGGATAATACAGTTGACTCGATATCCTCCAGCTCCAAATCCCACCATGAACTGTGATACTATGTATAAGTAAACATTGGGGCATAGTGCGGTTGTAACACAAAATATGAAAAGTATAACGACTGAAGTCTGAGTTGCTAGTTTGCGACCAAACCTGCAATGAAAAGAGATGCACAAATTGATACATATAGATAGACAGTGTTATGATGTTTATGTACTTAAAAGTGAATTCTTGTCATTTGACAGTATCAGTGCCCACAAGAACTGGCCACTAGTAATATGTGTTCAATACCAAATTGATTCAACAGCCAGTTTAATGTTTAGGTGTTTAATTTTTTGAGTATAGCATTCATCATTCAACATTCAAATGTCAGTTACTATGTGATGAGTTCTGTTCAGTTTAGTCACGTAAGTGCTTTGTTTATATTTTGTACATATTTTTGGTTACATGTATAGCATGGTGCCCTGTCTGGTTCAATAACACACCCTTTATTATACCTGGACAGAAGTTTCTCACCAGAAATGCAATTTCCTTTCTGTATGAAATACTTACGATTCAGCAAAAGGTCCAAGTACGCAAGGACCAACAAAAGCACCAGTCAAGAACACAGCTTGTATTACTCCCATCAAGTTAGCCTTATCACAAACCAGATCAAACTGTTGAAAAAATTTTATAAATGTTTTACAAAATGTTGCATGAAGGTTAGAAACTGCTTCACAATATCCACTTGTCTACAGTCATTACTTACATCAGTGACTATGGTGGCATCATACAGCGTGTTGAGATAAACCCATCCATTCTGGCACCCTGTGGTGTCATTGAGTCCGTACTCCCTGATGGCACCAATGTCCCAGTCCACAGGGACGAACATCTGACACCTGCTGAAGGTCCCATCCTCCTCCCGGGGCACAGTCAGGTTCAGCTGCTCATCTGTGGTCAGGCTAGAGTCAGCCTGAAGGATCCAGTCTGTGTTACAGTGTCTCTCCGGATCTGACTCAGTGAAAATAAAACTTGCCAAAGTAAAAAGCTGAAAAAGATTTGGAGTGCAAAGTGCAAGCAGAGTGATCTTTTGAAATAATCCAAATTCTCCAATGTTTTGAAGGATCTCTCCAAAATCAGCCATGTTGAAGTCAGTTATCTCACTTGGTCGAGAAGGTTGCACCACAGATTTGAACAATATATATTAACGTTAACCCTGCTACATTATATAGCACACATATGACGTATGATTATTTCAACAAGAAGTCCACTTCAGTGTGCTCAAACGGTATTATTCCCAATACGCTTTGCTGCTTTTGAAGAATGCGTTCTTTATCATGTGCCATGTGTTTATTGGTTACCTCCTTTTTGACTGCACAGCACCATTAAACAATATTCATTAATGTTTAACCCAAACACAATAGTCATGTTGACATGTTGGGTCTCTTCTTGTGAAACTTTGTGTTTCAGCAGCCGTCTGTGGATGTTTGGCTTCAGCATCAGAGACAGTTTGACCAATTTGTATACACACTGCTCTTTCGAGCCCTAATATGGCCATTACCACCAATAAAAGCCAAACTCTCCATAGTACAAACAGCTGATTTTAAAGCATATTTGCTCATTTTCTCTTTCTACCTTTTAAACTTTTCAATCTTACATATAAACTTACATATACACATATAAGCAGAGTGATCTTCTGGAATTGTCCAAATTCTCCGATGTTCTGAAGGATCTCTCCAAAATCAGCCATGTTGTTCTCAGTTATCTCACTTTGTCAAGAAGGTTGCACCAGAGTTTAAAGCAAAAGCAATATCTATTAGTGATTAACCTTTTCAATTATATTCACAGTGTTCTGATATTTCAACTGGAGGTCACATGAAGTGCACTAAACAATGTTTGGCAACATTTTATTGTGTGCTGAAAAATCTGCTGCATTTTGAAGAATGTGTTGCTTATCATGTTTCTTGTTTTACTGTCATTGTACAACACAGAGCTGCACAAGAAAATGCAGTTGTAGCCCCTTTATGCTGAGGAAAAGCTTTAACAACAAACCTTTAAGAAAAAAACATTAAACAAAAAAAAGTGCCACACTCATGTTGTGCTTTTTGTTTTAATGTGCACCAGAGAAATTTAAACAGCAGCCACAAAAACACTGGTGACTTACGTGGGCACATAATATGGTATCAGCATCATTACATTTCAACATCAGGGGAACATTATACATTAACTTTTTTGAGTTTGAGCACCAAGCATTGTTGACATGGATGGGAGCCTTGGGCGGAACATTACAATTACAACACCTAGGTCAGAGTGACTCAAAGCTCTCTGCCAATTTTGCAGAATGGCTTTGTTGTGATCCACAAGTTTAGTTTTATGGCCTCACTTGGTGATCCAATCCAATCAAATTCTCTTTTATCTTTTATCATCTTCACAGTCCGCTATTGTAAAATAGGCTGCAGACAAGTGATACTATGGTACGCTTTTAAAAGAAAAGTCCCTCCTCCACACAGTAGCTGAGGTTGCACATGGTCACACATGTGCAGGAAACATGAGGATGTATTATGTGATCTGAACCAAATGGTCTGTCCAAGGAAAACTGCTCTAATTCCAAATAGATACAGTGTATTCTCATAAAAAAGGGTAGAGAAGCAGTATAATGATGCCACCACCAGGACTATTCGTAAATATGTAAATAAAATGTGTACTTATTCTTCCAGTTAGTTATATGAAAATCTTCCGAAACCACCCAGCAGCTTACCAAAAGTGTTCGTGATAGACTAGAAGCTCCAGGTTCCATCGGACAGGTTGAAATAATGAATGGCACAATGAGAAGAAGCTCACAAACATTATGTGAACAATAGGTTTGAAACAGCCAAATGCTGTGTTTTTCATGCTAAAGTCTATCAGAGCCACAGCTAGCCGAGTGCTAAGTCCACATAAGTTGTTATATCTACATGACAGTTTCTCAGTTTTGTTTTTGATTGTTGCTGTTAGCATCGGAATGTTAGCTAGAATCAAGATGTCATCAGGTTTACCAGCTGTTTGGTTAATAATCCCAACAAATTTTTACAATTTACATGCTTGCAGATAGTTTCGATTTTATTTTCCAAATGTTTCAGATTTCTGCTGCTGAGACTTCTGCCGTCCCCCCAATACAACAGGGGAAAATAGTATTTGTTTTGTGTCTCCCAAAGCACAAAAAATAAGAGAAAACACAGACACAACTGTGACGATCTTTTATTGAGAGTTTGAACGATCACATTTCAGTAGATAAAGGAAGACGGTTAAATATTTTAGCAACATGCGAAGATTGGTTAATGTAAAAACTGTCAGACTGACTGAACATATAAAGGCTGTCCTGAGGTGAGCACAAAAGATTAAGCCATTGTGTCATTTAAATGCATTAGAAAGCAATTGTTCCCTTATGAGCACAACATCATCAGTAACTTTCAGAGCAATCAGCTCATTATGAACTAGAATCTGAGACATCTGCCGTGCTGACATTTGGCCTGAAGCCTCCAGCATGAGAGAACTTTGATTTAAGTCTCTGCTGCTGTGAGAGCAACAAGGCACATGACTAATAGAGGTATTCAGACTACAGTTACAGGTACAGGTACATTTGGTTTGTGCAGGCGTGTTTGATTCACTTTGGCTCCTCTTGGTCTTATTTCTGAGGGAGAAAGAAATACACAGGAGTGTTAGTTCACTTGGACTCGTGTCCCAATATAAGGCATGTTGCTACATAGTATCTTTTACAGAATGTATTACATGAAAATCTTTTTATCAACAAATTTTAGAGTGTGTCTTAGGTTACTGTGATATAGTCCCTCTATGTAGGAGCCCTCTGACTACAAATATGTCATATATTCAATTGAAAACTGCACTATGGATTTTCTCCCAATCAAAAAATTGGGAGAGGGGCAACACATGGTTTGGAAAGTTGTGGAAAGCTGAAAAAACACTGATTGGAACATTCCATAGATAAAGAGGTTAATTGATAACAGGTCATAGTATCATGATTGGGTAAAAGAACATTAAAAGAAATCGTTGCATGAAAGGGTCAAGGCCCAACAACATTGGATGCCCTTGAGCTTCGACCCCTTAGGCTGCACTGCATTAAAACCTGACATGACTGTATCAAGGACATTACTAAATGGGCTCAGGAACACTTAAAAAAAACAAATGCAAGTGAGGATTCTACCATGCAGAGACACAGTAAGATATCAACAACATGCTACTTGAGCTCAAAATGGCAAAGTGTGCTGTGATTTGATAAGCCCACACCTCAAATTGTTGTTGGAAATCATGGATGCCGTGTCTGCATTTTAGACAGCATCTAGACTTTTCTAGAATCTGGGAAGTAAAAGCTTTTTCCCTTTGCTTTTGTAAATACTGTAAATAAAGAGCTAAAGACAGCTGACCAACAGTTAATTATTTTTTACCTTTCCGATTTACCTTTTCGAAAATTATCGAATGTGACTGGTGTTTTTAGTGTATATTATTAACAAAATAGGGTGTAAATAATTACCTAGAAATGTCCTACAATTGCTAAGATAAAGGTAATCATGGTATGTGACTTGTCTTTTTTATGTGCTAAACAGGATGTCTTATTCTGTGGCAAATATCTACTTATCTTAAGTTTTTTTCTTCCATGGTTTTCTTGTTAATTCTGATTATTGCTGTTATATTTGTTAAAAATGTGAAAGTAATGGAGCGTGGTCTTTGCTGTAAAAACATGATTTTTAAATACTTTTTTAACTATATAAATGTTAAAAAAAATGCTGAGCCTGTATACTAATTACTTAGTTAAAAAAAATGTCCTGCTTAACCACCGAGGCATATACATTAATTTACAAACAGACGTATCCAGTTCACACATGCAGCTGGCTCACCTGTTGCCCTCGGCCTCATCGGTGCAATCAGGAAGCTCTTTATTCCTGGTCTCAGGAAGCAGGCAGCCGAGAGCTCCACTGATCAGTGAAAGGCTGCTAATAACTATCGTGGGTATGGACCAGTGGTACATGGCCAACATGTTGAGCATCGGCGCCAGCAGCCCCCCAGTTCTGCTCGCAATGGAGCCCAAACCAGAGGCTGTTTGTCTGAAATGGAGACATAAGGAGCTCAGAGATGCACTTTAAATATGTCATCATGGCAACATTATCTGACTCATCACATCAGTAACACAATTTAGTACTGGAAAAGCTTTATTTGACTGCAACATTTCATCAACACTGTCAGTGAACACTAAAGTTGGTGTTTGTCAATAATTGACAGTGTCTGTGCTGACCCACATACCATCATATTTTTCCACTCCATCAACAAAACTAGGTCAAAAATAGTAACCCAAGCTAATATTTAACTCTGACCTGGAATATTTATTCTTAAGGATGACTTAACAAATACAAGGTAAGCCAGCAGTACACATACTGGTGTCACAATCACTCAGAAGTGCTGTGTCATTCCACTCATTTAAAATCAACCCAAAGCACAACTTTTAAACCCCTAAACTGCCTTAAACTGTATTTTGTATTTGTTCATCCAGTTTTTAATCAAAAGTGTCTTTGAGTACCTTTAAAATCACTATACAAATCCTGTGAATCATTGTCATTATTATGCTGTATCATTCTTATAAACATGTCCTTATGAATGTGTAAGTTACTGCAGTAAAATGCAGAGATCACAAGATCACAAGATGGAGATTGAGGGCTTACCGGAAAGATGTTGGGAACAGCTCCTGGACATACACGTTACATATGGATCCTGCCCAGTTTATGAAAAAACGTCCTGAGGTTGCTAACGCGGTAACAGCAGCAGCATTACCTTGAAGAGAATAACACCGTGTCTGATAGGTAAAACCCCAGGCAGGAATATGTAAAAAATAAATGTACCAAACATGTATATGTATAATACATTTAATGACATATAAGTCAAATATATAGGTACACTATATAGGTTTCACTGTGACATCTTTCCTTGATCTCATGACTTTTTTCATTGAGATTAAGGACAATGGTTAGGAAATAACATGGAATGTCATTTCTTTGTCCATTCGACTACAGCCAGTGTATAAAAAACAGACAACAACCATCTGATTAAGTGCTTTACCTTGAGGAACAGCGAGGATTAAGATGCACAAGAATCCCCCAATCAGAAGAGTTCCCATCAGTGACAATTTCCTCCCGATTGCTTCTAACAGCCAGATGCAAAGTATATGAGCGGGTAGTTCAGTCAGACCAAACATAAGCTGCGTCACAAAGATGTCCAAGCCAAAATTTCCCACATTGAATGAAAGGCTGTAGTAGGTAACATTCAAGGAGAACCTGAGAATTTCCAAAAAGAAAAAACAGATATCAAACAATGTAAAATAGGTACAGGCACAATAGAGTTGTTATGTGGGTCATAAAATGTAACTTACCATGCCAATAATATGGTAAAGAAATATTTCCTAAGCACAGATGATTGCATGAGAATTATTATGCCTCCCTTTTTCTCTGTTTCTTTTTCAACAATCTGTAATGCACAGGGATTGGAGACAGTATCACACATTTGCTTATATTAGCAAATTATGGCATCCAACAGCCTTGCTTAAAGGATTCTGCTTTTTTTACACTGTGTAAAAAAAAAAATCTGTGTGAGGCATTTTGTTTCTTTGTCCAAACATCCTGATATCCAAGTCATTACAATCAGATACGGCTTTGCCTTAAAAGTTAGAAAAGAGTTGAGTCAAGGTTTATTTGATACAGTTCAGAGGTAGACACTGTTCAGTATATTGTAGATATTTTGTTATGTCATTTTTTTTTTAAATTGTTTCTTCTGCATTTGATAGTGGTAGATACAGAGTGAAAGGAGGAGACATAGGGGAAGACATGCAGGAAAGTGTTCTGAGCCGGATTTGACGCTGGGCACACGGCGTTGCAAGACTAGACCTTAATGATATGTGGTCTACTCATGATTGCCCAGCAGAGCTGTAATAGTACTTTTACAAAGAATATACACCTAACTATTATCAATATATGAAATATTCCATTTGAGTCTTCATACAATGGCAAAAATAATTTTTTTGTGAAGGTTGTGTACCTTTTCCAGCAAAGAGTCTGGAACAGTGCGTTTGTTGATGGCGGCCACTTTGGTAATCAGCTGTTTCGCCTCCTCTGTCCTTCCTCTGCTTAACAACCACCTGGCTGACTCTGGAATAAACCTGATGGAAACCAGGACATCCAATTCTAATCAATAACTTGGGATTCTAACAACACCAATCAGTAATCTGTGATCGATCTCTAAAATAACAGAAGATAATACAAATAAGCAATCCAAACCATATGTAAATAGCAACAACAGCAAGCAGAGCTGCTGTGACTAGCTGAGCCAGTCTCCAGTCTCTGACGAAGTAGATCATAACAGCGAGGACGCTCTGTCCAACAGCAGCAAATAAATAAGTCACACATGCTCCCCATGACCTTTTGGACGGCCCGATCCACTCAGTGGCTACAAACAGGAGAGCAATGACAGTTAATCCTCGAGTTTAAAATGACAATTACTTGAATAAAATACAATGGCACTCATAGAGCACAAAACATCTGATTTATTCATTTTAACTGATTAATAAACAATTTTGATTGACATGTATTGGAAAATAACGTTAAAAAGGCAGATGTCTGGCAACTTCCAAGTAGCTAGCTAACTTTGATAGCATTAGCTAACTTTGATAGCACTAGCTAATTTTGATAGCATTAGCTAACGGTTACAAGAGGTTATACAGCGATGCTTAATCAGTATTCAGTAGTTAAAGGATAATTAAACTGTTTCTTACTGGATTGTGCAATGTTGGCCTCTTTGAGTCTTAACTATTTTTTTCGGTTAGCTAGCTAGCTACACAGTCGTCTTAATAGAGAGGCTAAGTCACTACCTTTGGAAGAAATATGTAAGGTAGTAAATGACAAGAGAAATTATTTTTTGATCAGTTTGAATTGTGCTATGAATTAAACCTATGTTTGGCAATTTAAAAGGTCATTTTTCAAGAAAGCTGAAATTTGTTGTAAAACTGGTTACGTATCAGACACATTTACATTCATTTTATTGAAAAGGGACTTTTTAGTTTTTTCAAATATGAGCATAGAGGCCACACTTGGTTGGTTAAATAGGGGTTAAATACATGACTTAACAAAAAACTGACCAAAGAAAAGGTTTTTTTATAGGGAAATTTTGGAGTATACAATACCCAATATGACTCCGTTCAGTCGATAACCTCCATAGCCAATTCCCGCTAGAAACTGGGATGCCAAATATAAATAGAAGTTGTGACATAATCCAGTTGTTACAGTAAAAATGAGCATCACAATGAATGGAATCTGAGCTGCTCGTTTACGACCAAACCTGGAATAGATTTAAAAAAAAACTCAGGTCAGCGTATATGATAACCCTCAAGATGATACAGACTCAGAACTCATATACTGCACAATTTCAAGAACACTTACGATTCAGCAAAAGGTCCAAATAAGAGACAACCAACAAGAATGCCGGCCATCAAAACTGCCTGTGCCACCTCCAACAGATTAGTCTGGTCACAAACTAGATCAAACTGTTGAAAAGGGTTAAAAAAGACAGTTTGCAATGATTATTTCATAAAATTTAGTATTTTTAATAACAATTTACCATGAGGCAGAAATATGACTTACATCAGTGACTATGGTGGCATCATACAGCGTGTTGAGATAAACCCATCCATTCTGGCACCCTGTCGTCTCATTGAGTCCGTACTCCCTGATGGCACCAATGTCCCAGTCCACAGGGACGAACATCTGACACCTGCTGAAGGTCCCATCCTCCTCCCAGGGCACAGTCAGGTTCAGCTGCTCATCTGTGGTCAGGTTAGAGTCAGCCTGAAGGATCCAGTCTGTGTTACAGTGTCGCTCCGGATCTGACTGGATAAAAAATACACTGGCAAACTGAAAAGGCATCATAACATTTGGAGAGCAAAGTGCAAGCAGAGTGATCTTTTGAAATAATCCAAATTCTCCAATGTTTTGAAGGATCTCTCCAAAATCAGCCATGTTGAAGTCAGTTATCTCACTTGGTCGAGAAGGTTGCACCACAGATTAGGTTAATATATATTAAGGTTAACCCTGCTACATTATATAGCACAAATATGACGTATGATTATTTCAACAAGATGTCCACTTCAGTGTGCTCAAACGGTATTATTCCCATTACGCTTTGTTGCATCTGAAGAATACGTTCTTCATCATGTGCCATGTGTTTAATGGTTACCTCCTTTTTGACTGCACAGCACCATTAAACAATATTCATTAATGTTTAACCCAAACACAACGGTCATGTTGACATTTTGGGTCTGTTTTTGTGAAGCTTTGTGTTTTAGCAGCCGTCTGTGGATGTTTGGCTTCAGCATCAGAGACAGTTTGACCAATTTGTATTCCTGAGAGTCAGTAACCATTGAATACATTTTATGAGATCATTCAACCTTGATTAAATAACTATATTAAGGTGGATTGACAGTAGTAAAATCTATCTTTTGGACACACTGCTCTTTCGAGCCCTAATATGGCCATTACCACCAATAAAAGCCAAACTCTCCACAGTATAAACAGCTGATTTTAAAGCATATTTGCTCATTTCTCTTTCTACCTTTTAAACTTTTCAATCTTACATATAAACTTACATATACACATATAAGCAGAGTGATCTTTTGGAATTGTCCAAATTCTCCAATGTTCTGAAGGATCTCTCCAAAATCAGCCATGTTGTTCTCAGTTATCTCACTTTGTCAAGAAGGTTGCACCAGAGTTTAAAGCAAAAGCAATATCTATTAGTGATTAACCTTTTCAATTACATTCACAGTGTTCTGATATTTCGGTGACTTACGTGGGCACATAATATGGTATCAGCATCATTACATTTCAACATCAGGGGAACATTATACATTAACTTTTTTGAGTTTGAGCACCAAGCATTGTTGACATGGATGGGAGCCTTGGGCTTTGTCGTAGACTGACCCAGGAACAGGACGGGACGTAACAATTACAACACCTAGGTCAGAGTGACTCAAAGCTCTCTGCCAATTTTGCATTTGCTTTATTTTGATATGGTTGAACAATGACACCCTCAGACACCCAATCTTTTCCAGTTATGCTGTAACTAAGAAAACACATGTGGTGAAGACATACCTTTTTTCACCTGGAAGATCAGCGCAACAATCTGAGCTGTAAACCCTAACAAAGGGTTAACGGCCAAAGCTTACATTGAGTCACAGAATGGCTTTGTTGTGATCCACAAGTTTAGTTTTATGGCCTCACTTGGCAATCCAATCCAATCAAATTCTCTTTTATCTTTTATCATCTTCACAGTCCGCTATTGTCAAATATGCTGCACACAAGTGGTACGCTTTTAAAAGAAAAGTCCCTCCTCCACACAGTAGCTGAGGTTGCACATGGTCACACATGTGCAGGAAACATGAGGATGTATTATGTGATCTGAACCAAATGGTCTGTCCAAGGAAAACTGCTCTAACTCTAAATAGATACAGTGTATTCTCATAAAAAAGGGTAGAGAAGCAGTATAATGATGCCACCACCAGGACTATTCGTAAATATGTAAATAAAATGTGTACTTATTCTTCCAGTTAGTTATATGAATATCTTCCGAAACCACCCAGCAGCTTACCAAAAGTGTTCCTGATAGACTAGAAGCTCCAGGTTCCATCGGACAGGTTGAAATAATGAATGGCACAATGAGAAGAAGCTCACAAACATTATGTGAACAATAGGTTTGAAACAGCCAAATGCTGTGTTTTTCATGCTGAAGTCTATCAGAGCCACAGCTAGCCGAGTGCTAAGTCCACATAAGTTGTTATATCTACATGACAGTTTCTCAGTTTTGTTTTTGATTGTTGCTGTTAGCATCGGAAT
>CAFUXE010000314.1:237073-278573 GCA_903364295.1 Serranus cabrilla
CAGGTTCCATCGGACAGGTTGAAATAATGAATGGCACAATGAGAAGAAGCTCACAAACATTATGTGAACAATAGGTTTGAAACAGCCAAATGCTTTGTTTTTCATGCTAAAGTCTATCAGAGCCACAGCTAGCCGAGTGCTAAGTCCACATAAGTTGTTATATCTACATGACAGTTTCTATGTATGATAACTTTGAACTCTCAGACAGAATTTTCACCTGCAGGTTTTCGCAGGTCTGGTTAAACGGCTATTCCTTCTTTTAACCAATAGGCTTTGTATTTGGTTAGTGTGTATTTGCCATCATTTGACAACACAGTTATGCAACTAAGGAAAGAAAATATGAGCAGTTTTGTTTTTGATTGTTGCTGTTAGCATCAGAATGTTAAAATGTTATTTCACGTTGTTGTGATCTCTTTAAAATTGACTGTTGTCGTTTTACAGCTAGAATCAAGATGTCATCAGGTTTACCAGCTGTTTGGTTAATAATCCCAACAAATTTTTACCATTTACATGCTTGCAGATAGTTTCTATTTTATTCTCCAGATGTTTAAGATTTCTGCTGCTGAGACTTCTGCCGTCCCCCCAATTCAACAGAGGAAAATAGTATTTGTTTTGTGTCTCCCAAAGCACAAAAAAAGAAGAGAAAACACAGACACAACTGTGACGATCTTTTATTGAGAGTTTGAATGATCATATTTCAGTGTTAAGTAGATAAAAGAAGACGGTTAAATATTTTAGTAACATGCTACTACTGGTTAATTAAAAACTGTCAGACTGACTGAACATATAAAGGCTGTCCTGAGGTGAGCACAAAAGATTAAGCCATTGTGTCATTTAAATGCATTAAAAAGCAGTTGTTCCCTTATGAGCACAACATCATCAGTAACTTTCAGAGCAATCAGCTCATTATGAACTAGAATCTGAGACATCTGCCGTGCTGACATTTGGCCTGAAGGTGGCACAGCAAGCAAATCAATGGAGCTTCCAGCATGAGAGAACTTTGATTTAAGTCTTTGTTGCTGGGAGAGCAACAAGGCACATAACTAATGGAAGTATTCAGACTACAGTTTGGTACATTTGGTTTGTGCAGGCATGTTTGATTCACTTTGGCTCCTCTTGGTCTTATTTCTGAGGGAGAAAGAAATACACAGGAGTGTAAGTTCACTTGGACTTGTGTCCCAATATAAAGCATGTTGCTACATAGTATCTTTTCCAGAATGTATTACATGAAAATCTTTTTATCAACACATTTTAGAGTGTGTCTTAGGTTACTGCGATACAGTCCCTCTACTTGATCCTAAATGTAGGAGCTCTCTGATTACAAATATATGTCATATATTCAATTGAAAACTGCACTATGGATTTTCTCCCAATCAAAAAAGTTGGGAGAGGGGCAACAAATGGTTTGGAAATAGATAAACAGGTTAATTGCAAACAGGTCATAGTATCATGATTGGGTGTGAGAAGGGCATCCTCGAACGGCTCAGCTGTTCATTAGCAACAATGTGCTGAACAACTCAGTGATAAACTGTGCGGCATATAATCGACCAGTTTGAGAACAGTGTTTGTCAATCCTCAGTTGCAAGTTATTTAGAGTTTTCACCATCAACAGTTGATAACAACATTAAAAGAAATCGTTGCACGAAAGGGTCAAGACCTAGAAATGTCCTACAATTGCTAAGATAAAGGTAATCAAGGTATGTGACTTGTCTTTTTTATGTGCTAAACAGGATGTCTTATTATGTGGCAAATATCTACTTATCATAAGTATTTTCCTCCATGGTTTTTCGTATCCAGTTCACACATGCAGCTGGCTCACCTGTTGCCCTCGGCCTCATCGGTGGAATCAGGAAGCTCTTTATTCCTGGTCTCAGGAAGCAGGCAGCCGAGAGCTCCGCTGATCAGTGAAAGGCTGCTGAAAACTATCGTGGGTATGGACCAGTGGTACATGGCCAACATGTTGAGCATCGGCGCCAGCAACCCCCCAGCTCTGCTCGCAATGGAGCCCAAACCAGAGGCTGTTTGTCTGAAACGGAGACATAAGGAGCTCAGAGATGCACTTTAAATATTGCATCATGGCAACATTATCTGACTCATCACAACAGTAACACCATTTAGTACTGGAAAAGCTTTATTTGACTGCAACATTTCATCAACACTGTCAGTGAACACTAAAGTTGGTTGTTTGTCAATAGTTGACAGTGTCTGTGCTGACCCACATACCATCATATTTTTCCCCTCCATCAACAAAACTAGGTCAAAAATAGTAACCCAATCTAATATTTAACTCTGACCTGGAATATTTATTCTTAAGGATGACTTAACAAATACAAGGTAAGCAATCACCCAGAAGTGCTGTGTCATTCCACTCATCATTCCTATAAACATGTCCTTATGAATGTGTAAGTTACTGCAGTAAAATGCGGGGATCACAAGATGGAGATTGAGGGCTTACCGGAAAGATGTTGGGAACAGCTCCTGGACATACACGTTACATATGGATCCTGCCCAGTTTGAGAAAAAACGTCCTGAGGTTGCTAACGCGGTAACAGCAGCAGCATTACCTTGAAGAGAATATCATTTTGAATAACAAAATGAATTTCAGTGAAAACTGACAATAAAGTAGTATCGTATCGTATCGTATCGTATCGTAACACAGTGTCTGATAGGTAAAACCCCAGGCAGGAATATGTAAAAAATAAATGTACCAAACATGTATATGTATAATACATTTAATGACATAAAAGTCAAATATATACGTACACTATATAGGTTTCACTGTGACATCTTTCCTTGATCTCATGACTTTTTTCATTGTGATTAAGGACAATGGTTAGGAAATAACATGGAATGTCATTTCTTTGTCCATTCGACTACAGCCAGTGTATAAAAAACAGACAACAACCATCTGATTTAGTGCTTTACCTTGAGGAACAGCGAGGATTAAGATGCACAAGAATCCCCCAATCAGAAGAGTTCCCATCAGTGACATTTTCCTCCCGATTGCTTCCAACAGCCAGATGCAAAGTATATGAGCGGGTAGTTCAGTCAGACCAAACATAAGCTGCGTCACAAAGATGTCCAAGCCAAAATTTCCCACATTGAATGAAAGGCTATAGTAGGTAACATTCAAGGAGAACCTGAGAATTTCCAAAATGAAAAAACAAATATCAAACAATGTAAAATAGGTACAGGCACAATAGAGTTGTTATGTGGGTCATAAAATGTAACTTACCATGCCAATAATATGGTAAAGAAATATTTCCTAAGCACAGATGATTGCATAAGAATAATTATGCCTCCCTTTTTCTCTGTTTCTTTTTCAACAATCTGTAATGCACAGGGATTGGAGACAGTATCACACATTTGCTTATGTTAGCAAATTATGTCATCCAACAGCCTTGCTTAAAGGATTCTGCTTTTTTTACACTGTGTAAAAAAATTAATCTGTGTGAGGCATTTTGTTTCTTTGTCCAAAAATCCTGATATCCAAGTCATTACAATCAGATACGGCTTTGCCTTAAAAGTTAGAAAAGAGTTGAGTCAAGGTTTATTTGATACAGTTCAGAGTTTTTTTTGTGAAGGTTATGTACCTTTTCCAGCAAAGAGTCCGGAACAGTGCGTTTGTTGATGGCGGCCACTTTGGTAATCAGCTGTTTCGCCTCCTCTGTCCTTCCTCTGCTTAACAACCACCTGGCTGACTCTGGAATAAACCTGATGGAAACCAGGACATCCAATTCCAATCAATAACTTGGGATTCTAACAACACCAATCAGTAATCTGTGATCGATCTCTAAAATAACAGAAGATAATACAAATAAGCAATCCAAACCATATGTAAATAGCAACAACAGCAAGCAGAGCTGCTGTGACTAGCTGAGCCAGTCTCCAGTCTCTGATGAAGTAGATCATAACAGCGAGGACGCTCTGTCCAACAGCAGCAAATAACTGAGTCACACATGCTCCCCATGACCTTTTGGACGGCCCGATCCACTCAGTGGCTACAAACAGGAGAGCAATGACAGTTAATCCTCGAGTTTAAAATGACAATTACTTAAATAAAATACAATGGCACTCATAGAGCACAAAAAATCTGATATATTCATTTTAACTGATTAATAGACAATTTTGATTGACATGTATTGGAAAATAACATTAAAAAGGCAGATGTCTGGTAAATTCCAAGTAGCTAGCTAACTTTGACAGCACTAGCTAACTTTGATAGCATTAGCTAACGGTTACAAGAGGTTATACAGCGATGCTTAATCAGTATTCAGTAGTTAAAGGATAATTAAAATGTTTCTTACTGGATGCAATGTTGGCCTCTTTGAGTCTTAACTATTTTTTTCGGTTAGCTAGCTAGCTACACAGTCGTCTTAATAGAGAGGCTAAGTCACAACCTTTGGAAGAAATATGTAAGGTAGTAAATGACGAGAGAAATTATTTTTTGATCAAGTTTGAATTGTGCTATGAATTAAACCTATGTTTGGCAATTTAAAAGGTCATTTTTCAAGAAAGCTGTAATTTGTTGTAAAACTGGTAACGTATCAGACGCATTTACATTCATTTTATTGAAAAGGGACTTTTTAGTTTTTTCAAATATGAGCATAGAGGCCACACTTGGTTGGTTAAATAGGGGTTAAATACATGACTTAACAAAAAACTGACCAAAGAAAAGGTTTTTTTAAAGGGAAATGTTGGAGTATACAATACCCAATATGACTGCGTTCAGTCGATAACCTCCATAGCCAATTCCCGCTAAAAACTGGGATGCCAAATATAAATAGAAGTTGTGACATAATCCAGTTGTTACAGTAAAAATGAGCATCACAATTAATGGAATCTGAGCTGCTCGTTTACGACCAAACCTGGAATAGATAAAAACCCTCAGGTTAGCATATATGATAACCCTCAAGATGATACAGACTCAGAACTCATATACTGCACAATTTCAAGAACACTTACGATTCAGCAAAAGGTCCAAATAAGAGACAACCAACAAGAATGCCGGCCATCAAAACTGCCTGTGCCACCTCCAACAGATTAGTCTGGTCACAAACTAGATCAAACTGTTGAAATGGGTTAAAAAAGACAGTTTACAATGATTATTTCATAATATTTAATATTTTTTTATTATAAATTACCATGAGGCAGAAATATGACTTACATCAGTGACTATGGTGGCATCATACAGCGTGTTGAGATAAACCCATCCATTCTGGCACCCTGTGGTCTCATTGAGTCCATACTCCCTGATGGCACCAATGTCCCAGTCCACAGGGACGAACATCTGACACCTGCTGAAGGTCCCATCCTCCTCCCGTGGCACAGTCAGGTTCAGCTGCTCATCTGTGGTCAGGTTAGAGTCAGCCTGAAGGATCCAGTCTGTGTTACAGTGTCTCTCTGGATCTGACTGGATAAAAAATACACTGGCAAACTGAAACGGCAGAATAAGATTTGGGAAGCAAAGACCAAAAAGAGTGATCTTTTGAAATAATCCAAATTCTCCAATGTTCTGGAGAATCTCTCCAAAATCAGCCATATTCAGGGAGATGTTTTGAAGTTTGCATATGCTGCTGGAGAGTGACCTTTATACAGATTAGTGTTTAAACCTTGGACTCTATGTTTCAATAAAGATGAGACAGCACCTGAGTGTATTTCTGGTTTTGGCTGAAGAGGTTGGTATATGATTACCTAGCTAGGTGTGTGACACTTGACTTTTGTCAGTATAACATCTTTATTACATCCTTGTTTTTTTTTCCCAAAATGGTCATATCGCAAGCATTTTAGGAAATCTTAAAAGCAAAATAAAATAAATAAAAACAGTTTGGGAATTTTGGTGTGTCTTAATTTCCAGCACAAGCAAAAGCTGTGCTGTGTGACTGGCAATTCTTTACAGCCTAAATAGCTTACATCTCACATACAATGCTGTTGATCTTTCACCCACCTTTACAGTATGCTGACTTAACAAATCTTTCTGCCGGCACTCTTACCAGAGAGGTATAATGTTGCTTAATGCGGAGTTACTTAAATAGATTGATTTGTATTAAAGGGGCATTTTAATTTTCCTCTTACCTATCATGCTATTTAAATTTAGATTGTTTTTGGTTGGAGATGTGGACTAGATGGAACTAGATGACAAAAAAAAACATTTGGAAAACTCATGACTCAGTAACTCAGTGGACCGTTAGTTGGTTGTTCCATTAAATCAAACAAAAAAAACAACCTCTAGTGGCCACAAATTTCACCCAACGGGGCTGAAATCTGGCATGGAGGGTAAGTATGCATGAGTGTTTGTCTTCATGTTAACTGGCTGAAAGAGGGTATTACTTCCAAATAAATAGAAAGACTGTTCATGCCAATGGGAAAAAGGGGGTGTGGGAGTGGCCTATAACAAAAAGATGCATAACCATGGCTAAAGTCATGAACCCCCCCACCTTTTAGGAGGAATCTCCGCACGCAGCAGAGAGTTCCTCTGTCACTGGTGTTGGTTAGTCCCAACCCTATGCTTAAGCTACGCCCAGTTTCATACCTCATGAACCATTTGTAACAGGAGAGCAGAGTAGAAAGTTGTTTTCAGCTGCGACCGGCCGCTGATACACTCACCGGCTACTTTATTATGAACACCTGTTCAACTGCTCTTTAACGCAAATATCTATCCAGGCAATCACATGGCAGCAACTAAATGCATTTAGGCATGTAGACATGGTGAAGACGACCTGCTGAAGTTCAAACAGAGCATCAGAATGGAGAAGAAAGTTGATTTAAGTGACTTTGAACGTGGCGTAGTTGTTAGTGTCAGACGGGCTGGTCTGCGTATTTCAGAGAACGGTCTGAAAAAGAGAAAATATCCAGAGGAGAATGACCAGCCAAGACCATCTCTGGACACACAATGCGTCCAACCGTGAAACAGATGGGCTACAGCAGCAGAAGACTACACCACCACTTTATTAGGTACACCTTGCTAGCTAATAAAGTGGCTGGTGAGTGTAGCTTGTGTTGTCAGTCAGCCACAAAGAGGCTGAAATTTGGCCTGGAGGTCAAACATCTGTGAGTCTGTGTGTGTGAATGCATGGACACGTGTGCATGCATGTATGTGGTATCAGTCTGCAACTCACATCAAGACAATCTTAACTGATAAATAGCTCTACAGTAAAGATGGTAATTATATATATATATATATTTGATTTTAGGGTGAACTTTCCTTTTAAAGCCTCAAAACTATATATGACTGAATTTTGGTGTTAAACCATAAAACACCTTTTCTTCATTTCTGTGTTCAGGATTTTTTAGGTGCACCTAAAAATGTCTCAATGACACACTGGAGCTTCTTTAAAACTCCGCCCCGAACACTATATAATAATGCTAATGCTGATACATTTACTTAAAACTTTTGCTGAATTTAAAGAGTCACATGTATAATAATAAGTTTTTAAAACTCTGCTCTGTACTAAGATTAACGTCTCAGTTGACATATTATGTAACTTTTACAGACACTTCTTTGATTTGAAAAAGCACACGGTATATTGCATTATGACATAACTGATGTCTGCTGAATGTGAAACCTCATGTCACATGTAAATCTGTCAATGGTATCTGACAGTCAATCATAAAGCAAAGCTGGCTTGTTTTCTGACAGATAAGAAGGACAGCTGGAGGTCACAAGTCATATTTTTAGACACTAAAACAGTGTCCATGTTCAAGCTTGTGAACAGCAGTTGTAATGATAGAAAATGTAATTTACACTTCAGCTTGTGCATTTAAGCTTGTTCCTCTCAAATACACTGACTTTTCATTTTGCTTATGCTGCAGTGCACAATGTTCCTCACTCCGTCCTGCTAAGCCATTTGTCGTAATAGCAGCCATTAAACTGTAATTGGCTGTAGCTCAATAAGATACACAGTTAATGATTGGAGTTTCATGTACAGTACTGCCAAATCTGACTGCGGTTTTAAAGTACCAAAACAGAAGTACATTCTCTTTCAGTGTTTTATTTTTGCTCCACAGAATTGTAAAGGCAGAAGTAAAGACTCAGCACACAAGCAGACGCACCGGGTGACCCGGCAACATTAAAAGCAGAAGACTGTGTACATAAAAATATCCTATTCAACAATATATAGCTCATGTTACAAACAACAAAACATCTATAAAAAACACTATTATCTGACTAGAGTTTGGTGGATTTTCTGCTGTCGGCCATGTTGGAGTCGTTGCCCGTGTTCTTGGTGGTCATTTTCCTAGAATGAAAGGACAATGTTTAGATTACATAATCCTGAAGTTTACTCTTTAACAGTTTTACTCTCTTAATCAGTCAATCAACAGTAAGTGCACATTATTCAGTTACTATTGTGTCTTATGCAATCAAACAGGGCGGGACTGAAATCACCACTATTAACACTGCAATGAAAAAATGTTTTTAAGTACAATAACTTGTTGCGAATAACTGGTTGTTGCGAATAAAAAACATTGGTTTGCAGATCTAAACATATTGCATTTGAATCTAAAAGGTTTGAAAATAGAATTATGTTTGCAAATATAAAAGTTCACTTTTGAATCCAAACGTTTTGACTGCAAATTAAGTTTGGAAATTTCAAAAAAAAAATGTGAATCAGAGTTTTACAATACAAAACTTTGCTTGCAAATTTAAAAGTTTTGCATTTTGAGTACAGAAGTTTTGCTTGTTGTTGAGCTGAATCCAATGGGTGCGATCTACACTTAAAGATGTAAGACATGTCTCTACTGGCCAGTCCTGACCTTGGTGAGGCAACATTACATTTATTGATTGTAATGTCAATAGTTTTGCCCTCAAGGCTATAAGGCAGGGGTGCCCAATCCTGGTCCTCGAGGGCCACTATCCTGCATGTTTTAGATGTTTCCCTCTTCCAACACACCTGATTTTAATCAGGATCGTTATCAGGCTTCTGCACAGCTTGATGATGAGCTGATCATTTGAATCAGGTGTGTTGGAAGAGGGACACATCTTAAACATATTGGGCCTCAAGGACCAGGATTGGGCACCCCTGCTCTAAGTTTTAATTGCAGAGGACATATAACGGCATATATATATATACGTATATATATAGAACTATTTGTGGATGGATGGATGGATGCCCCTGGTTGGCCTAAAACTGACCATCATTAGAAGCCAATATTGCCAAAATTCCCTTAATAAGTTGTTGCTTACCTGTTGCCCTCCGCCTCATTAGTTGAATCGGGGAGCTCTATTCTCCTGGTCTCAGGAAGCAGGAAGACAAGAGCTCCACTAGTCATTGTCATGCTGCTGAAGACTATGATGGGTATGGACCAGTGGTATGTAGCCAACAGGTTGAGCCACGGCGACAGTAGGCCGGCTGCTCTATAGGGTATGGAGCCAATGCCTACAGCTGTTTGTCTGTAAGAGTGGAGTGTGTGTTCAAAAATATGCACTGAGAATATTTACATATTTTGTATACCTTTACTTTGCATACCTGACAGAAGTCGGAAACAACTCCTGAATGTAGACCATACATATCGAACCGCTCCAGTTGAAAAAGAACTTTCCGATGGTAATAAGTGTTGTGATAACAACAGCACTGTCTGGAAGGAAAGTTGAAGTACAGTGTATTAAACCACTGACAGTCAAATGGACGTATCATCATGAACTGAATGTGAACAAAAGGAGATTGACCTTGAGGGAAAGCCAGAGTCAAGAGGCACACCAAGCTGCCTATCATGAGGGTTGATATCAGGGATTTTTTTCTCCCGATCAACTCCAGAACCCAGATACAGAGCAGATGAGCTGGTACCTCAGAGATCCCGAACAAGAACTGGACCAGGAAGATGTCCAGACCAAGCTTACCCACATTCAGGACGAGGCAGAAGTAGCCTAGATTGAATGAAAACCTGCAAATCACAAGAACACAAACATAATAGGAAAGTTGTATTAAACAAAACAAAAAAAAAAACTACAACCCAAAATGTGCTTTTCTCACCAAGCAAAGGATATAATGAACAAATATTTCATCAGGATTGTTGAGGTAAAAATAGCTTTGATTCTTCCAGTTTGGACTTCTTGTTCTCCAGTTACCTGAAGGGCAAATGCAGTGTTATAATACAGAGGGAATAACTTTTAATAACTTTTCTCCTCTGGTAGGCTCCACAGAACAATGTAAACATAGAGACATAACGTTTCTTTCTGTAGGCCATCACTATGACTAACAGCATAGAACAAAGAATCCTGTGGTATTTAACTATCTATGTCAATAAGCATTGCTGTATATACTGTCATATCCACCTATTCATGCATATAAAGACGTATTCCGGCATTAAAGCACTCTGCAGCACCGCACAACTCTATTACTGTCTGCCATTAAAGCTGCTGGGCTCCAATACATCTGGATGACACTGTTGAATGAAAGTTAGCATGTTGTTGTGTAGCATGTGTTTTCATTCACATAACCTTACTCTACAACGGTAACACATCTGCTTCGTCTGCAGCTCTCTCTGCATTGCTGTTGTAGAGAGAGGCGAGTCTTACAGCTGCGTCGTTTCATGCCAATCCACTTCTGCTGACCTCAGAACCCCTCGCTATCATTGATACATTAACGTTATTTGATCAAATGTTATTAAAATTGAATATGACTTACCTCGTCCAACAGATTATCTGGGATTTTCTTTTTATTGATTGCTGCAACTCTACGTATCAACTTGTTTGCTTCTTCAGTTCTTCCCTGTCCGAGCAACCACCTGGCAGATTCAGGAATCCACCTGAAAAGATTGATCACAGTCTAGTTGGTGTCACTTGCAAACTGTTATTCTTTTGTCAAAGTAGAAAATGGATCCACCAAGAAGGTAAAATAGACTGTAGTCTTACAGTAGGTTAGCACTACTATCGATGTACTGGTAGGTATGATCAGGAAGTCTGCTCATGTCCAGTGCTAAGTAAAAAATAAAAATAAACTAGTGAACACATACCACATGTACAACAATATGAAGGCCTGTGCTCCAGCCATCACATACTGTGCTTTTCTCCAGTCACGGATAAAATAGACCAGACCAGCCATGCCACACTGTCCAACGGCTCCAAACAACTGGCTCATACAGGAGGCAAAGGACCTTTTGGTGATCCCAATCCACTCTGTAGCTACAAACACAATGTTAACACCAAAATCACTGCAGAGCTAGAATAAAAGAAATGCCATGCATGTAACCAAAAACCAACTATAATATATTGATTAGAAACAATAGAAAGAAGTCATACCTAATACAGTGGAGTTTATTCGATATCCTCCGAGGGCAGCTCCAACTATGAACTGTGACACTGTGTAAACGTAGACATTCGGAGACACACCAGCAACTACGACGAATATCAACATCAAAACAGTTGGTAACTGGGTGGTTCTCCTGCGGCCGAACCTAAAGTTAAGAGAGTAGGAGATCGTCAAATTAAAGGTTTGAAGGTTTCCTTACACCAGGGTAACAAAACTGGCTTGGCACAGGGGCCACTTTTGCAAAATGCCCAGGGCAATTTTTGTTTGGTAAAAAAGATATATTTATGTTTTGAATGTACTCAGCAAAAAAGAATCCTATTGTGAATCCATTTTTATCAATGTCAAAAGGTGTGCCACTGGGCATCGTATGGCAGATTTGGCCCATGTGCCCTGAGTTGAGTACCACTGCAACACTTCACACTTCTGAATACATTTTTTAAAGTCACTTACGATTCAGCTGTAGGTCCAAAGAGAAATGAACCAGCAAGTAACCCAGTCATGAAGACTGTCTGCACAACTTCAGCCATGTTGGACCGATCACAGACGAGATCAAACTGCAAAACAACAAACAGCTGAGCAGTCAGCACAGGTGACACCAAAGAATACACAAATTAAAGATACTTGACTTACATCAGTGACTATGGTGGCATCATACAGCGTGTTGAGATAAACCCATCCATTCTGGCACCCTGTGGTCTCATTGAGTCCATACTCCCTGATGGCACCAATGTCCCAGTCCACAGGGACGAACATCTGACACCTGCTGAAGGTCCCATCCTCCTCCCGGGGCACAGTCAGGTTCAGCTGCTCATCTGTGGTCAGGTTAGAGTCAGCCTGAAGGATCCAGTCTGTGTTACAGTGTCGCTCCGGATCTGACTGGATAAAGAGAAAACTACTAAAGTATATGGGCAGCAAGAAATTCGGGAGGGTTAACCCTATAAGGATGACCTTCTGGAAGACACCGAAGTCGCCGATAGTTCTCAGAATCTCTCCAAAATCCACCATTTTCACACAGCAGATTATGTGTGAAACTAACGCGGGTAGACTTTCTTATTAAAGCTCAGGTCAAAATAAATGTTTAACCATCAGATTTTAGTCAGTAACTCAGCGTCTGGTGAGGCTGTGTTTCAGGGCCAAATGGTTTACCTGTCACAGTAATAAAACACTGAAAATGGGCTTCAAGTCATCACAGTTCAATTAAAACACTGTCCTCGCTCATTTAATTCCATCATGTGACTTTATTCAGCTACTAAAAATCATTTGCATGTGTTGACATTTTCCAATAATCTATACATGTCAAGGAATCTCTTCAGTATGTTATCACAAATATTCCACTTCAAATTATGCATGTTGATGTACACATTTCATAATCAATAATATTTTAAAAATATATGTAATGATCTGTAAAAAAGAAAAAAAAAACGAAATTTACTTGCCAATTAAATGATTAAATTAATACTAATCATTCAGTGACTCCATAAAGAGGCAGAATGATGGTTTTCTGATGAGTAAACAATAAATGGGAAAGGAAATCGAAGTGACTTTTAGGTCAAAGCCTTTGATGATCAATTATTTTATCACCAACATCACACACATACACACAAAGGGGAGAGAGAGGTGTAACCTGTGCCACCTGCCTTATTAAAATGACATTTTATCCGTAAGCCTTGGACAGGTTTCAGTGAGAAAACTGCATATCATGATATCAAAGCACAGAGTGTGTGATTACAAGCCTCATGTAATGTTAACATATCAATAAGGTGCCAATTGAACAAATAATTTGTGCATGATTAGTGATGCTCTGACAAAGGCCAACAGTGGAAAACACAACAAAACAAATTAAACTCTGTGTACTGAACATGATGAGTCTCAGTCTGCCTTAATCTATATTTACAAGTAAAATGTTCCTTTTATCTGACATGTACACTTAAACAGTCAATGCATCTATATCGTTACATACAAACCTCATGATGCTTGTGTGACAGTGCATGGAGTTGCCATCATTTACAACATCTTTACATACACCATTTACATCAGTACCTGAACTTGGAGCTATTTCGCAGCCCTTTGCACGCGGTACAAAACAACCATACAGCTACACAGGGAGTGATGACAGTGATTTGTTGGTGAGTGTTTATAAAGCAAAGAAACTACAGTACTGTCAAAACAACTTGCCTAGTGACAAAAAACTAGATAATAACTGGCCTGTGGAGAAGGTTAAAGCATGAACTGAATATAAAGATGGACGACATAGCCGCTCCCTTACAGTGAAAACAACTCAATCACCCTCTTGCGGCTGGCTGCGTATAAGTCATAAGCCCTGCCCCCTCAATGTCAGCAGGGCCAAATCAATGTGTCAATCAAAGCTGCCCATCATGACATGACACCCTCTTTTAACTGTCACCAAGAAAAACCCAACTAATTAGTCAAACAATTTACTGTGATTAATAGTATATAATTTTAGCCATTTTAGCATAACTTTGTTACTTAATCCCTTTCTGACAAAAATCAAGACACTGGTACCAATGGATTCATTAGCTCTTATAGTTTCAAATGACAACAGTATCTTCACTATGTCCTTAAAAATCAGCCCGCTACAGCCTGGAACTTTTATTTTGCGTTGTTTGCGTTATTACCCAAACAGTATTTCGAATTAATTGCACACATAAATGCGTTACTACTGACACAAACATAACAAAACCTATCAGAAAGACTGGGGAAAAAATATTTAATGTGAGTTTTTAGTTTGGCCTATGTCCCATCTGCTAAATATGGAGGGGGCGGGGCTCATGACCAATACTGCAGCCAGCCACCAGGGGGTGAGAGAGGTGTTTTGGCTTCACCTTTGGGGAGCTGTCAGGACGTCCACCTTTATATACAGTCTGTGGTTCAAAGGGTTCATTCAACCAAAATATGAAAACTCTACCTCTAGTGGTAATGGGGCATGCTAGTTTTGGTTTTATTGTTGAGGTTTTGACAGATTTCTCTCAAGGTTTCTGCTGCCTCTCAATACAATGAAAGGAAATGGAATTTTGTTGGTGTTCACAGCATTGAACTAAGTATCAACAGCCATGCTAGCAGTTCTGTGAGACCGTAGTGCATTTAGCTAAAGCCTAATGTTAGCATGCTAACAATTTTCGCAGTAGCAATGGTAACATGCTGATGTTTAGCAAGCATGATGTTGACAATGTTGACAATCTTAACTGAGCTTGTATGCAGGCTAACATTAGCTAAGTAGCACTAAACACAAAGTACAGCTGAGGCAGATGGGAATGGTATTATTTTACAGGCATCTGGGTCAGAAACCAAATTGAAAGTTTAACCTATTGGTGGCGTAGAAAGACAATTCAAGGAATAATGAAAGTGAGTGGAATTCATTCTTTAGAGATCGCTATTTTTTTCAACAAATTTAATGGTAATCCATCCAGTTTTTGTTTGTATTTTGGTCTAACCACTAGCATGGCTACTAACTTTCACTTTAATTGCGTTGGTGTAACGGCAAAGAAGACCAAAACTATCTGCTAAATGCCACTAGAGGCAAGTGATATATTTATATTGTTTTTTTGTTTTGTTTTTTGCAATTTGGGTGAACTGCCCCTTTAAACATCATTTCACTTAGTTGAACATTTTCAGTTTTTGGGCGTGCACACAACCACAGAAACTCACTATCGGTCAGCCTGTAACACGAGTAGCTCCAGACTCGACAATCATTGCCAGCATTCAGGATTTTACCCAGCTGTTGGATCAGTAATAGTAAACAGGCTAAATGGTCCCTGTCTACACAGGGATATAAAAAAAATCTAATTATTACCCGCATCTGTCTGTTGGTTTGTTAAATGTTCACTTTGCTTGTAAAAACTGAAGTAAATCGTCACAGCAGCTTCCTCAAATTTTGTTTGGCTGATGGACTACATGAACTCCTGCGGAGGTACAAGCCCAAAAAGTGGTTGTATTTAACCCAAGAGAAATATTTATAGCAACCATTGGTCATAAATGGTGAAAAGAAAATTGCATAGTATGAGAATATTAGGCAGGTCTCAATCTGTTAAAATAATCCTTTCTTTGAATACCTCAGGAAAACGCCATCTGACAAAGAGCTTTAACTGCAGTTACGGGACAGAGCAGTTGATTTTTGTATTTTTTTATGTTTTCAGCAGTGCAGTCAGAGCCTAAACTCTTTGGTTTTACGAAACCACCACACGCCTTGGGCTGCCTTATACAGGAATCTGGTAATTTTCTTATATTCTATGTAAAAATCCATTTGAATTTACAGAAATACAAAACTAAAACTATGCTACAGTGTGTTTCTAAGTTATTCGTATCAGTGTTGTGGAAGATTTTCTTAGATTACTTGAATAGGCGTACATAAAATACACCTAACGATAGAATTTTTCACCAAACACACTGGTCAAATCTATAGTTTGACGAACTAAGGCTTAATTTACACTTTTCAATTTCAGTGTAGTATAAAGTGCCATATAAAGGTGGCACGACACTCTTGTGAGTTTTGTGGCACAGTTTATAAAAAAAAAAAAAGGCAATCACTTCCAGTACTGGCAGGAGATGGTTTGGATTGTGCTTATGTATGAAGAGGAAGAAAGAAAGAAAAATAAGAAATTAGGAGTTGATATAGTTGATTGCATCTCTTCTCCCATTTACTGTATAAGCGCACTGTAAACGTTTCAAGTGTGATTCCTGTAATGAACTGAGCCCCTTCTCAATGTGGTCCTCATGCATCCTGCAGTAGTGTCACACTCCTGCCAGCTTCCTGTCTCCTTCTCCTCATTATCATCTTCCTCCTCCTCTCTTTGGCAGCAGTGGTTTCTTGGAATTGACTACAATGCAGCTGTGCAATACCATTAGTTTCTGTCCTCTGTTGACGGCTCTGCTTGACTTAACTGATGCTGAGCTGCGCAAATCCAATGAGTTTAACATCATCAGGAATTTCAGACTCCTCCACGCCAGATGCCTGGAAGGGAGAAAACAACATCATGAACGGGACAGTGGAACTAACCGTGGAATTAGTCTATTGTAGATTTTCATAAAAGGTTTCTGTCTATCTACTTACCAATTTAAAAGTCACATTTTTGTTACTATGAGGATCATCAACAATCTTTTGCAAATTGGCAGCAACTACAGAGAAGACAAAAGGAAGTGAGAGGACCGTGTCAGATGACCAGCTGATGTTACAACAGACGACAAGACTTTCCTATCGTGACCAGTGGTAAAAACAGGAAATGACTGGTTTTGGAACCACATGCACACTCTAATATCATAAACCAGCTGTATTTAGATCATACTGGCACACTTACTACAAATCACATATGATTAACAGGTTTTTATAAATACACACAGCTTCTTTGTACTGATTCCAGTAAAGCATTATTAGTTAACTTGTAGAGCAAAGTAATCTTTTCAACCAACATCATGAACTTTGTACTGGATGCAACCGTGTGACGTCTGAAAACTAAACCCAGAACAAGAAAAAAACATGAAACATGGCATGTTAACTGTTATGGATCACTTCTCTGAAGCAAAGTTCAAGTGAGCCAACTTTACACTGATAATATCCCATCATCCAGTGCTGTATCTCTTACCAATGACTAAGTCCCTCCCATCAACCAGACCAGCAGAGACCAACTCCTGAGAAACTCCATCAGCAGAATCTGAGGGCAGACATCAATCAGTCAATCACATTTCATTTAAATAGCATTTTTTAAATGCACTTCAAAGTGCTTTACGAGCAGTTGACAATATCAGGATGTGATAAGAAACATTAATTAAAATAGATAAATAATGGCCAACAGTAAAATGTGGATAAAACGAATGTAAAAAATAAATAAATTATAAAGACATTAATAGAATTCTTATTGATAATAAAGCCAAAAAGTTACAAAGATTACATATAAGCCATAATAACTGGAGGAAGTTTCAGTTTATGTCTAGAAATATCAATATTTCAACTCCTCTGGAAGGATGTTCCACTGGAGCATAATGGATGAAAACAGGATCTCTAAATGTTTTTGTTCTGCTTCGTGGAGCAGCTAAAAGGGAAGAACCAAACCTGTTTTGTAAATGATGAAATGCTCTTTTTGTGACACGTGCACATGAGCTCTGAATTTAAAATCAGAATTAAAAGTTGCAATGATGCTGAGGAGAAGAGGAGGAACCACAGAATTGAGACTGGAGCATCTTAGAACACCATAGAGGAGAAAAAGCTTGCAAATGTGTCCTACCTCTGCCGGACATGAACTCAAATCGGATGTCATTGAGTTCCTTCTTGGGATTCCTCAGTCTGAGGACGAGGCTGATGGGAACACTGGCATTGGCTGCAGCTGGATCCTGCAACAGCACAACAGTAAAAATTAACTCCACAGCATGGCTGGTTAGAATGCACCACAAGGATGTGCAATACTTAACAACAGGGACGAACAAGTGAGCAATGTGCCGCCAAAGTGACCCAGTCGTGGTTTTGTTTCAAATATTAACGTTTTGCTTGCACATGGCACACCTACGCCCCCCCAGAGGAGAAAAGGTTTCATTATTTTTTGTCAATCCTTAACGTCTGTTGTTGATGGTTTCTGTTGTTTCCATACAGGGTCTAGATCTGTCATGCATCTCACTTACAACTGGAAACAGCCACCAACACAGAATGATCTGATCATTCAAACTACTATCTGAGGTGGTCTGGCACACATCTGAATACATATCTTTTTATAGTGTAAACACAAATGTGTCCCACTGCGTCCCCGGCAAGGATGTAACAGGAAAATACTTCATCAATGCAGGATGCTGTGGTGACGGCATGCAACACTGTAACTGAGCGTTTTTCTGATGAGTTGGGCAAAGTGTTGCATGACTGTTCATCATTTTGCCATATGGAAAGAGATGTATTGGATTTAGCTTACAGTGATACCTGCAGCTGTCGGTTTATCTATCACTACAGTTAGTCACTTGACCTTCGACTGACAAAATCTAATCACTTCATCTGTGAGTCCAGTTAGACTTTTGTGCCAAAATGAGCACACCAAATATCATGTTTACAAGAATGGGACATAAGTATGTACAGACACACATCCTACAACATAATGCCTCCAGCCACATCTGGCACTGGCACAACAGGTGCTAACCAACAAATACAGCAGGCACAAATACACCAAAACATCAAGAGGACATTGGTTAAACTTGTTGTTTCTAACTTTCTAACACTAGGTCAGGAAACTGTTTCATTCAGTTTTTCAAAAAATCTCCCATTACTGGGACTGTTTTTACCTGAGCAGTGGGTGCATGTGAAGGGCTGGCAGTTTGAGCCGGAGCCTGTGGTGGAGCTTCCTCTCCAGTCTGGCCCGCGTTAGCAGGGCTCTCCTGAGCAGCACCAGGTGGCTGCAGATGCTGTGAGGAGCCATCTGCTGGCGGGAAAATCTAAGAGACACCATTGCAAATAACTCAGAGGGTGTTTTTCTAGTTTTACATGAATGGAAACACAAGGACACACAAAGGACAGTCATGCAGATCGCTCTGTCAAGGCATTACAATAAATCAAGATTTTCAAGTCATGTCCACTACGAATGCACTCACCTCCATATTCTGGGACCCGTCCTTCACTCTGGGGGACTGCAGAATGGACATGACAGATTGTCAGAATTAAAAAAACATGCAATTCTCCCTTTATCCCCCCCAATGTATGGACTGATGGAGAATTGTAGGATTGAAGGAATTTGACAGAAGGTGACTTTATACACAGGGCAAGATAACAGACAGTAAAATCCCACACCAAGACATGAATTGAGTGTTAACACACAAAATATATTTGAAGGTGATCTGAGCAGATGTGTGTTGCTGAGAAAACCTTATATTTTCTATGATTATACAAAGCTAAACCTTGCTCAATCAGTATTATGTATCTGGAATTTGGTGTGTCTTATGTTATGTACCTGAGTGACCTACACTTAAAACTACACTGAACAAGCGCCTCCTTAGATAAGACTAACAGTCCAACAGCACCACCTGCTGGTCATCACGTTGCTTCACGCAGTATAAGGCCTTACAAAGTAAACAGAAAGGACAGTTGAAGACACAGGCATGCAGAGTCTCACCCGCAGAGCTGCCACAGCAGCTTTGCCCTCCTCGCTCTCCTCGTCAAGCTCGTCATCGCTCCACTCCCAACCTCCGTCCTCCGTCTTGTGGAGACGGCCACTCGAGCCGGGCACACGACGCACCTGCACAATGCATTCAAAAAAAGGAAACTCTTCATATTGACACGTTCAAGTTCCATGTTTGGAAACTGGGACACACCCTAGACAAGACGGCACACCAGTGTAAAGCAACACAATGGGCCTCATTCACAAACCGCTCTGTTCACAAACTGAGAAGTTTCCTGACTTATTCAGCTTTCTCACAGATTCTGATATTCTGCTTCCTTACTTGGGATTTGTTTTTAGGTAAGAAGAGACTCTACTCGCACTGGAGTCAACATTACACACATCTGATTACTGGCATTTGTGCAGAATAATTGGTTAATGCATTGCACTACTGACACTACTAAATATGACAGCTTGTTTGGTGTTCACCTCCTGCAGAAATACCTCCACTAAAAAAGTCTTTCGAGTGTTTTTTCGAGTGCAGTTTGGTATTCAACCCTCTTTAGACCTTTATTTTGGCATTCATGATGTAATTCTATCAAATATTCTTTAACATTTATGAATGTGCAAACGACCCTGTAGCCTCGAGGCTTTTTATGAGGATTTGGCCAGACATTTACCTACGCTAAAAAGGATCAACACACTGTCAACTTAGAGGAGAATAGATTCACCATTAGAAATACACAGGTCTGAATGAATTAGAGTTCAAGAACACTGCACAGACTTTTCTTAGGACCCATTTGAAATATAAAAAATAGAAGATATCAGTGAATGAGGCCCCTTGTTAAACGTAGACAAAGTGCATTAGTAATGATTTCAAACCTTTTTGGATCGCTCTGTTATTGTTGGACCTTTGTTTAGAAGCCTGTCCTGCAAGTACTCGTTGTTCTGTAACAGAAAGACAAACATGTCACACAGGATCTACAGACTCTCTTTGAAACACAAAACAATATTTAAGTTCATTTCATTAATAGTGATGTAAGGCTCACTTTGGCTTTTGTGAAGAATTTATGCTTCAGCAACTCTGCTGCAGTTGGCCTAAATAGGAAAGAGACACAAGGCTCTTCATTATATTCATAACACAACTGAGGATTTGAATGGAAACAAAAACAAGCACGACTTTAATCTGGCATGAAGCTAAAAAAAAAAAAAAGAAGGGGTTGAGGAAAAACGGACCTTTTTTCTGGATCTTTCTGTAAACAGAGAGAGAGCATCTTCCTGAAGGACTTGCCATACTTCTTCACCATTTCCTTGTCTGTTATGCCAGTCTCCAGACAGGGAGGGTCGTTCTGCAAAGTCAGCATCAGCACCTACGTACGCATAAAGATTAGCTTCAATAAACTGATAAAATCAAAGGAAACAGGGAACCTTTATCAAAGCCACTGTGCAGACTGGCTGGACAGAGACAAATGGACTCCAAATGAAGGACATCAGGCTACAGAAATCCTTAATATGGTCTTTGACAAAGCTGTTTAAAATTAAAAAATAACATCAACCTCAAGTTATCAAGAGGTAATCAAGCAGACATCTCTAGCCTGCTAAACTAAATGTTCCATGTAGAGCCCATAGACAGTGGATGGTTTACTGCAAAGCAGCTGTAAGCACATTCAAAGTTACCTTCATTGGTGGGTATTTGTGATATGGAGCAGCCCCAGTGGCCAGTTCAATGGCTGTTATCCCGAAACTCCAGATGTCGGCTTTGAAGTCATAGCCACGGACCTGCCGATTAAAACCAGAACCAGGTGAACAAAGTGCTCCAGCGTTCCTTTTATCACTGACTTATGAGGTTTTGTCCAGGTCCTGTTCACACCTGGCATTGACATGTGTCTGTTTTCAATACAGACATGATGTATTTCCAGTGCTGAGTCAGTCATAATTAAAAAGATGTAGAAGAAGAAATCAAATCAATATGGACTGGGTGTGGTGTGTTCAAGGCAAACCAAATCTCCAAAGACGTAATGAATATCTCATTGCGATTATTTTGACAGATATTGTAATTGCAAAATGATTCATGATACTGGGGAGGAATGTAATTTTGCATCACTATTCTCACTTTTGTCAAAACATTTATTAAAATGATTATGGTTTGATTTTTTTGTGAGAATATGTACTTAAAGATCTTTGTCAAGTCAGTAGAAAAAGATTTGTAGGCTTGGACGTCTCTAGATCAGCACAATGCTTCTTTCAGGAACAGTATTTTGGCATGTATTTGCCTTTAAGAAATACTACACCTCCTGCAATTTGGATATATTGAAAAAATGATGATAAACTGTGCAGCCCTGGCAGTCCTACAGTACAGCACAGGACATATTAGTGTACACAATGCTAAACAAATGTGGCCACCTTAAGAGTGGCCTGAGTGTTTGGATCTCAATGCGTTCACAATGCATATTGTGTGCATTCACCCCTGTAAGTAGAGCCATCCACTTGTTATCAGATCACCCAGGTTAATACCACATCTGAATGGGGCCAGAGACAAAAAACAGAAAAAGCTATCTACAGAACAAGCCTCCTACCTGCTCCATGACCTCAGGCGCCATCCAGCACGGCGTCCCCACAAACGTCTTCCGAACCTTGTTCCTAGTCATGTCTCCTCCTGCTGCTAGAAAGGCACTCACACCAAAGTCTGGGAAGTGTGTGTGATTTAGAGAGGAAATGAGAGGAAAAACTGTTTAAATCACTGAAAAACTTTAATAATTAGACAAACTAATCTTCATCAAAAATGTGGACTACGCTGTTAAGCTTGTTAATTTATCTGAATTTTTAAACACACAAATCAAAACAGAGGAAAAGCACAGCAGCAACAGAGGAAGCATAAACACTGTACCAGCAATCTGCACGGAGCCATCGTCTCCGAGAAGAATATTTCCAGCTTTTAGATCCCTGTGCACAAAGAGGAAGAAGACTGAAACATAATAAACAATTAAGGTGTCACGTGAGTGCACCAAGAGGAGTGGTGAGGCTTTGCAGACTGACTCTGCAAATGAATCAACACTCTCTTCTCATGCGCACAAACAAGTTAAAGCTGCACTTTTGATCTGCCTCATTTTAATCCACCTGATTTCTGTTTGCAGTGCAAACTATTCACAAAGTACAGGACAGGATTAAACTCCAACCACGTCCCTCCCCCTCTCGCTCTCCTGATTAGGTGTAAGTGAGTTAGCCTCAGCATCTGAGCTCAATCAGCAGCTGCTCTGTCTGTCTGTCTGCTAAAATACTGTCCACCCTCACTAACTGTACATTTAAAACATCAGCAGATCATACGATTATACTATCCGACTTATCCAATCAGATGCCTCTTAATAGTGCAGCAGTACGTCTCAAAAAAAAAAAACTTTAGAAATAACTCTTTTTTTTAAAGTCACAATAATGTGACTAAAGAAACCCCTCTTTGTAATTTAATTTGAAACAACTACACCTGTACAAGGCACTGAGGGTATAAAGAGGCCTTTCTTCTCAGCACCGGTTCACAGTGTTCCTAGGAGGAACTTTTATGTAAAACAAACCTTCTCAATTATGCATTTTCACTGTATTAAATATTGAAGGAGGGAGGTCTAGTTCAAACCACACGCTCACATGCGGAGATGAAAGGCTCATTGCCAGAGACAGCGCAGACAGGAGTGTGCGCTGGGACCTACTGGCTACCAGGAACACAGTGTACAGTGACAACAAGCAATGACAACTCACCGATGAATCTGCCCGTTTTTGTGAAGGTACTCCAGCCCCTCCAAGACCTCTTTCAGGATGGAGGCGATGCTAGCCTCATCCAGCACTCCGGTCTTGTGTTCGCCACGTGAGATGATATGCTTGATGATGTCCAGCACTGAGCCTGAGAGAGAGAGGCAGAGGCTTTTGTCAGAAGACACGCCGATAGCTGCATGAAGGGATTTTCCAGTTTAGCAAGTAGTTAAACAAACAGTAGGTAATTTATGCTGCTTAATCAAAAATAATAATAAATGACTTTGATGGTGCTGTGAAGACGTGTGGAGTTGTCTTCATAGTTAAACAACCACCATTGCTGATGACAATCTGGCTGACGAGATAGAAATCATGTTCACAGACAAGTTAATATATGTTTTCCCTTTATGTAATTTCATTCTGATTAAATAGCTACGGGTGTTCTCCCCATACAGCTACTGTAACTAACATTATGCTGCAACACTATCATGAGATAGTTCAGTGCTCTTATCAACACAAAAAACCATTCTACAAACAATTTTATGAATCTGGTGATTATTTTTGTAACACTACAATGTTAGCATACCCATTAGCCTGCTCATTGATATGAGCCGCTTATCCTGGTAAACTGTTAAAATATCATCTCAATAAATTAGATTTCAAAACAAAAATGATGCAGTGTGACATAAAAATGCTGAATCACTACTGAATAGAATTCTATGACAATGTATGATTATATTTACTCTCTAGCATATTATGCGTAGTTCCTGTTTCCCTGGAAGTTAAAGCAACTAGAGGTTAAAGGACAAGACGCTGTTACAGGAAATCAAATGAAATGCACCGATAACTTTGAATAAAGTTACACATTTCTCTGGATTTGACAAACAAGGAGATCACTCAAAAAAATATAAAATATAGGTCTTGTCGTCTTTATACATTTTAATGCGGAAATGTTGCATAACCTCTTCAAAGGCACACTGAGTGACATTTATCTGCTTGTGGTTTATACTGTAAACAAAACTTGCAGCTGTGTCCCACTTCCTAACTCAACCATACACAGCCTGCAACAGCATCAGATACAACTGGAAAAGGTACTCAAGATTTTAAACTTCCACCTCAATCAAGTTATGATCAAGTTGCAGTATGGCTGCTGAATTAAACTGGGTTTTTTTAAGAGTTTAATAGGTAGAGTGTGGATTAAATAACACCAGTGTAGTCTCATGTACCAAAGCTGAGCAAGAGGAAATACAGGCAGAAGCCAAGGTCGTCGGCTGCTGGCACAGAGGAACAATGAGCAATAAGAAAGAACTGAACATGATACATTTAGATTCAGGATTTGTACCCCAGTGTCTTACAAGGAAATTCCACATGACAACTGTAAACACGAGGTCCATTTCAAATTATCCATGTTTTGGGTGTTGAGGAACCAAATTACTTTACAAAAGACTTCCCTATGTTTTGGCAGCAAGCTAGCTATGACCTAAGACCTGGACGTATGACATCAGTTGGAACAAAAGATTTCATTAGTCAAGCATTTATTTCCGCAGGAAAAAAATCCACTGAAATCCAGGTCCCTCCAAATATTTTTCCCAACCACTCTGATGTTCTGTAGGGGTGTTCAAGCATTCATCAGAACCCACAAAATCACTTTTTATACATATATCTCTTTTTCTTCTGAAAAATATCCGTACATGGTGTGAAACTGCTTCTAATACAAATATACAAAGTTCAAGCGTGGGTTTGAGATGATAAAAAAGTGAGGAGGTATGACAAAGAAAGTCAAGTCAAGGTCAAGGTGAAGATAAGAGTTAGCCAAGTCAAGTCAGAAGCAACATTTCTTTCAACATTTCAGTACTTACCACCACTGAGCAGCTTCATCACCAGCCACAGTTCATCCTTCACTACAAAGGAGGTGTAATAAGACACGATGTTTGGGTGGTGGCACTGGCTCATAGCCTGGATCTCTTTCTACACAGAGAAGGAAATGTGGGATACAAGGTCACACAGGGAGCAGAAATAGTGCGATACAAAGAAAATCACTAACACAAATCCAATCCTAAACCTTGACAACACAGTGCTTCAGGCAGTGGAGTTACATCAGCACTGGGCCACCAAGATGAGACGATTTGACATGACAGACATCGGTGAATTTAACACCTCGATATAATATATAAAGACTAGGGGTGTAAGCAAATATCGATTCAGTTGAGTATTGTGATACTGTGTTTCCTGATACTGATATTTGATTAATGGTTGACATGCAAAGATTCTTAACAGACATAGCATAAAAAATGATCCCCCACATCCCACAAATTAAAAAAGGAAGTCCTCCGAGATAGGGAAATACAATTAAATACTCATTAGGTATGATACATTGCAATATTAATATTGGACTGTCGTTGAAAGGCAACAGTTGTGCTTTAATCAGTCAAACAGTGACGAATCAATGACTCACCTCACTGCTATTCTATCTTAAGTTTCAATCTTATGTAAATTAGTCCCTCTGCTGCAAAACTGACAAAACTAATCAACAGCACATAAAGAGTCATAATGGTCAGGTTAGCCAGTAAGGCAATATACTGTTTATCCTATGTAATAGAAAGGCAGCCAAAAGAGATATATTTACTGTACCAAAGTAGTCATCTTATAATATCTAATATTTAATCATATTTATGACTATAAACGACCTTTGATGGAAACAATTATGAGGACTGTTTTATGGCAGCATTAGTTTACAAGATTTTTGCATCAAGGTGATTTTGTTATTTGGTTTCTTGATTCTCCCTCTGGCTATTTGTCGCAATTTTTTTCTCGTTTAAATGTGATGAAAATTACAAAGTTTTCTATTGTGTGTGTAACCTGCTGTTATTGTGTTTTTCCCCTCATTGAACCTGATTCTGGCTGAGTGACTGTTTATGTGACTGTTAAGTCAGAAGGTTTTCCAGACATTAGGAGATGTTGTTCAGATCACTTAACTGCACAGCAAACATACAATGTGATCCATTAGCAGCCAATCGACTGCTGAGAGATCCTGACACATCCCATCTCGTTTTCTATTTAGTTACTAGACAACAACCACCTCACTTGTTGAATACGCAGCCTTGCATATTTAACAAAGAGTAGCTCTTAATAAAGCAAAATTGTTCAGTCTGCAGAAATGTCCAGCAATTGTTTTTTACCCTTTCCATTGCCCATTCATTTATAAGCCATTCAAAGGCTTTCTGAAGCTGATCAAATGATTTTCTGTATGTTACATGTTAAATATTCTATATAATAAGTGTGTATCCACTCTTTAGTGCTGAACCAGTTGTTTACTTCTGTTCTGATAGGATATGGGAAGATTCTATATAAGATTGATCAACATACAGAGTAGAATAATGTGAAGAAAACGTTATTTCTATGCTATTTGGGAAACACATTGTTATGTAGGAACTTTCACATTTAGTTTGTTTTAATGGTGTATCTTACTGATTACACTAGGCTTAGCCCTCAGTGGTTGTTGTGGTATCAAGCATTTGATCGGTCCTTGACTGGTCTGCCCCCAGCAGCCTACACCACTCCCAGTAGCCTGACATAAAGAACATCTGGACTGCAGAAACTGGCCCACACACTGCTACAGATTCTTACCAAGAGCTCATCCATGCTAGTTTGACACTTTTCCAGGTTGATGCGTTTGATGGCCACCTTCTCCTTTCTCGGCTTGCAGTATGCTGCTTGGACAACTGCAGTGGCTCCACTGCCTGAGAACAAGATTAGAAGTTAAACCCTCACACTATAGAAGCAGAAGAGCCTTTGACTTTTTCAAGACAGTACCCAGAAGATGGCAGCTCAACTAATTCTTTTGTGTGAGGAAATGTGAGAATGTGCTTGTAGAAACTAGTTACTAAGATTAAGGACTGAGGTCATTTACAGCATGATGTAATATGCAGCTTCAATAAGTTCAGCTCTTTTGTTCAAAGTCATCAGTCACGTTACTTGGACCAAAGTAAAGTATGTATGGCTCACTATAATCCGTGTCATACCTTCAGCAAATGAGCACCACCCTCAAACAACTGACGAATCTTCACGCACTATAGGCTAACTTGCGTTAGCTAGCCGTTAGCTTCATGCTGACATGCTAGGGAGCCATCTCACTTTACCTCGCCAAGTACCAGAAACCTAATTAATTAATTTGGCCTAGCTAGAGGGAAACTCTGTAGAGCTGTTGACCATATTGGCATGTAGCTAGGGGTTGTAACTGGCCTTCTGCTAGCTACAGACATGCAATGCTAGCTAGCAGGCTAGTAGCAGTTGGCAGCCGACACCGCTGTAGAAACAGGGGAGGCTATGATGCTAACTTTAGCACGCTAAGCTACTCACCTATCACCTCATTGAGTTCGTAGTCATCCCTGTCGATTGACCAGGATTGAGAGGACTGGTCGTCTGCCATGGTGTCGTGAATTAAACGGCGCAAACAGTGCTTCTAAACAATAACAGAGACGCTGTCTGGAATAAGGATAATTTCTTTGTGGTTACTCCATTCGGCTCCGATGATGCTGGCTGCTGCTGTTCCGCTGACAACTCCTACCGCTCCTGTCAACACAACCTTACGCACGACTGACGCATCGTATTACGTACGAAGTCAGGAGGAGGAATAGAGACGTCGCCATCTTGAGTGTGGCAAAGTCTGCCAAATGTCTGTAAAGCCTGAAAACTCAGGAAGAGAAAACACACGAAGGTGGTTCACAGTGAGAAGTTAATTAACTGCAGTTGGTGGACCATGGCACGCCTGTTAGTTGGAATATTTTATTCTTCAGACAGAAACTAACTCCGCACCTCTATAAATGTGCAGCGTACACCCAGAAGGGGGCGCTAACGCCTCTACTAAAAGGGCCTTTTGTACTTTTCTGGGAAATTTCTATTGCGTTGTTGTACAGTTTATTTCTAAACGGCCTTTACAAATTTCACAAGAATGGGAGAGAGGAGCATTAAATAATGTATTTAAGTAAAAGGTGCAGGACGGTCCTATAGAAACCATTCCCTATTTCAATTAAAATACCTGCATCTAAATTGTTGCCTATTATGCAGAATGCCATGTCAGTATAGTATCATACTTTTGGCAATATATGTATCGATGCATTAACATATAAGCAATAAGGATGCACCGATATATTTACTGCACATCAGTGTGAGCTGTTATTCACCTTGTTGACTGGAATGGGCCTCTCAGCAATTAAGATGGCAAACACATTGGTGTTGGCCTAGAATTTCACAATTGGTCCATTCCTATAAGCAATAGCCTGCTTAAATGTTGTAATGTTGGTCAACATGGTGCTAATCCTAATTGATTTATACCATACAAGTGAATGCTGTGTAGTTTAGTCTTGAACAATTAATTATTTGTATAAAGCAATTTAAGTTTTATATGTAAAATCTTGACAGGTTAGTAGTAACTGTAGCTGTTAAATACAATGAACATTGTGAAATAAAAAGTATAATATTTCACAATAAAATGTAGTGGAATAGGAAAATGAAGTAGCATAAAGCGGTATTGTGTAAGAAGTGAACAAACTATACTTTTACTTAAGTACAGTGCCTAACCAAATATAATCAGGCACTTTCCACAACTGGATAGCAGACAGACTTCAGTATGTTTTTGGTTTATTTGCAGAATACTTTATCTTTCAATTTCCATGTTGCACTTTGCCAGGAAGTTTCATGAAAACCACATGGACAGTGTGGTGTGCTAAAAACTTAACAGATGCAGCGTTCATAACTCAGTATAATTTTTTGTTGTTGAATTATTTGCAGCAGTGACACACATCAGAAAGTTTTATACATATTGCCTTTGTAGTTACTGTTCCCTATACTACTTCCTCTTTAAGGTCTATCCTTTGGTAACCCAGGAACTGAGACATGCAGATGTTTTGGGTAAAAGCAGCAGAACTATGGATGGTATCAGTGGTATGTGAGGAAACACAAGGGCCTGTTCCAGCTTGTTCAATGAGGCGCAGACACAAAGCGAAGACACAGACTCTCTCAACAAGAGAAGAAACGCAGCATTTTGTGTTTAGATTATTTTTGAAATTCCATTTAAAGCATTGCTGTACACAAAAACCTTTGCTGCTGAATGATTTTTTTCTGAATTCAGTAATTAATACAAAAATACATAGTTTGGACATGCATCTGACCAGAGTATGGCTAATGTGTAATGGTAATGTGGTTTTTGCTTTGAACTAATTAAACGGCTAAAAGGAAGTGACGAAAAGGGGTTAAAAGCGACCACAGAAAATAAGTCTCTCCCGCCTTATCAGGTACTTCAACTTGCCCTTGAGCAAAGCACTTGACCCCAAATGACTCATATGGAGAGAGGGGAGCTCCCACACGAAGGTGTTCAGGTGTATGAAATATGAAACCAGGATAAAATGCATGTTTTCTTGTCTTCTGTGTTAGTTACTAATGCATCCACAGCTATTATACAAATCTAAAGACTACGCGGCACTGTGTTTTCCTGCGTGTTCCCCCTGGGTTTTTGGAAGTGGTTGGCCCTTGCCCGGAAGCTCTCCCCCTGATGCTGCATTAAAGCTCACTCATCCTGATGCTGACAGTGCGCTGAGGGTAAGCCAGGCCTGAAAGGGAAGTGCTGAGAGCCACAAGAGCCCCAACGCACCAGTGATTGCAGTGCTATTATCCTGCCAAGGCTAAGCTGCACATGAAAAGGAAAGCAAAAAAAAAAAACTTCATCTGTCCCATTCAGTGTAACCAATATGTCTAACTCACTGTCAAATATGTGTCCAGGCAGTGAGCCAACTCTGCTATTCAGACTTCTTGGTCATGTTTACCTTGTGTTCACATTAAGAACAGGTGTGTATGAAAATACAATTGCAAAAGCTGCTTTAGTTAACTATAGTCACGAAGGAATTCTCCACACTTTTTAAGTATTACTTATAAAAACCTGATTACAGTATCTTCACGGTCATGTGTGCTTCTCAGGTGACTGTCCCCTCCCTGTTTATTCACAGCTAGAGTTCCCATGAGGTGAATAATTGGCACTGGAGGTGTTTTACAGAGCAGGATTATGATGACTTCCTTTTGCTTGCAGATGCAAAGACTAAGGAACAATAAGACATGCTTTAAATGCAGGCTGTGAACTCCATATGTTATGTTAACCAGTCCCATGCCTAGCGGTAAAAGCTGGTGTTAAGGTGTAACCTAGTCTGTTGTGACATCAGCACTGTTGCTTGCATGGCAGGCTTGTCAAACCGGTGTTGGAGCCTGCAGGAGTGCTGCTGACACCATTCACACTGTCAGGAGAAACCCACCTGTGTCGCCGCCCTGTGTGTTGAGTGTTACCACACTCGGTTCAACAATCCCCAACTGTCAAAGACAAAAGTCTTCTTACCTATTTGCGCACATGGACAGAAGGAGCAACCTTGGATGAAGCAAAGCAACAAGTGAAACGAGCAAAAACAAGAACGTAGCCAACAAAAAAAAAGAGAAACAACACAGAGAGGATGGAAACGAATGGGCTCGAAAAGAAAAGCAACGGTAAGACTCTTTTTTAACTGTACTAAAACAAAGTGCGCTTTGCATTTGGTGAAAGTGATTTTATTCCTGATTTTCCAACGCTGAATAATCCTCACATTGAACGGCACGTGAGTATATTGAATTTATTTAAATTTTGATTGTTTCGAATTTATTCACTATTTGCGGATATCTGCCATATTGAACTGAATGTATTCGAATAACATCACCTAGAACTTTTAAAGTGTGTTTTACTGCGCCAAAAGGTGTGGCTCCTGTAATCCAACCTAGTTTCACCTTACGGCAAACAGAAACAAATGTTGTCAAGCCAAAACAGTGCACAGCTTCGTACCAGAGAAGGAAGACATGCATCGACTGCAAACACTGTTATGGAGAGACGGTAAAAGCCCCATATTTGATTCACTGGTTTGTTCGACCGCTTTCTCGCACATAAACGCGTTTTTAAAATACATTCGTCGAGTTGATTTAAATCACAGTGTTTGACAGTAGCGCAATGTCACCACTAGGTGGAGCCCGTGAGTCAACAATGAGCTACAACAGTGAACAAAGTTTGTAATGTTATATCTCACAGTAGCTAATTAAATACATAGTTCACATGTAGTCAAATATTTATGTAAGATGATATAATTAAATAGATTTACATGGCCACATTTAAAGGTTAGTTGTATTTCTTTCTGGTTAGGCTAACTTTGGTGTAAAGTTGAGTTCACAAATGCTCTGTCTTCAGACTTGTTGTACTTGTCACTTGAACATTTAGCCTAGTATCATACTAGCCTAGCATGAACCAGGGTTAGGTTATACCTGGCTAATTATTGGTAATTTCACAAACAGTGGTGTTTTTATTCTGTACCCCTTGTAAACAAAATACCGAATTAATAATAATAATTATAATTCTCACATTTATATTTAGTTATTTTGAAATATCTCTAAAATTGTGTAGATTTGGTAGCCTGTGTCACTGTACCAAACCCTTAACTAACGTTTTAGATATTGTGTGTTACTATGAGAATCCAGATGATGGCGCACTTGAATATCATTCATATCACTCGGTTTATTAGACAGCAAAAAGTTGAACTTCTGGACATTAAAGGAAGTAAATGTGTTTATACTTGTGTGTATAGGGTATATGAATTCCCTTTTGTTTGCAGATACGCTTTTTATTATCTTCATTTTAGGTTCTTTATATGCGTTGTGTACGTTTGTGTAGGCCTATATGCTGCTGTTGTTCAGGCCAAGCGGGTTTTTTATAAGGTTATTCTTTAAAGAAAAGAAACAAAACAACAGAGGTCAGAGGTTTTGAACCACGTCCTCTTGGTGTGTATAGTTTCGGTATGCAACTCTACACCGCTAGTCGTATGGTCGTAGTAAGTGGAGTCGCCTCTGGCTGTCGGCTGAGTCCTGGCAGAAATGAGTAGTGAACTTTGAGTGGGGCTGGTCCACGCCCTTCAGCTCTCTGCTCGGTCCCTACGCCTTATGAACACAGTCCGGTAGCGTTTCAGCGCCTCGGGGCACCATGAGCTGCATGAGACATGAACCCAAACTCAGCAGATCTGAGGAAATGCGCCGCTATGCCAGCAGGCAGAAGGTGATACGGAGGAACGCAAAGATCTTAGGTAGGCTGCACTGTTAGTTTATGAACGATCTTCTTTAGCAGAAGTGTCATCCAGGGTCAAGATACATGCTTTTTGTATGTAGAACGACAGTATTTTTCGTTGTAGAAAGCCAACAGCTGGACGTTCACTTCTTTCATGCAGTTTTTTCTGAGATAAATGCAGATAAAGAGGAGACAAGAGGGCAGGGTCTGAGTTTGAGTCAGCGCACATGAGGATTGTGTAAAAATAATTGCTCTTTGCAGAATTGCATTGTGTAATCTGCTGTAATTTTAATCTCTGCCCCACTGTTTCTTAGGTATGGAGGGTGATCCAGACCTCCAGTTCCTCCTGCAGGGAGGAGACCTCCTCAAGGTCCGCTCCTCGTCCTGGAAGAAGACCCGCTACTTCAGACTCATGGAGGACTGCAAGACCATGTGGCGTGAATCAAAGAAAACCTTCAAGTCAAGCCAGACCTGTGAGTGCTGTCATCAAGGCTTCCCACCAACATGTGTGTGAGACCTGAACGAACATCTGTGTGGTGTACACTGTCTCACACCTCTTCTTTACTTATACTTTATAGTTTGTGCTGATTGAAGTAAAACCAGCTTTTATTAGATCAGATGGATTTTTTTCTTCATGAATTATAACAGTGAAGAATTGATCATGGAGCTATAAAAGGTTATTTCTGTCTGAAAGTCCTCTGTACTATCACACACAACTGGATTGCTCATGATAGCAGTGATACATTTTGTGGGTGTGCTAATCAAGATAGTGATTTTTTTTATAGTGTGTGGAGGCGTGGCTGAAATAGCTCTAGTTGTATACCTTGGAATGCATCCATAAACTATTCTCCTGTAGTTTGATAAGTGCACTGTGGTGATGTCTTTATTTTTATTGCCACATGTGATGACTTGCAACCCTTAAAGGTGCATCCAAAAACTTAGTGAGTCAGGAAATGGCAGCTGTTGAAATTCAGTTCCCAGAAGATTTCAATGTGACGCAAACAGCAGGTTTATATCTGTGATGCCTGAAGATAATAAAAGTACAACTGGACACACTGTATGGATTTCCTTAACGAAATGTAGAATAACATTCAGGTGTGTTCTCCGTTCTTTAGTTTCACTCGATGACATCTCAGCGGTGCGAGTGGGCCGTCAGTCGGAGGGCCTGAAGAAGAACACAGAGGAGCAGGTGGAGGGCCGCTGCTTCTCCATCATGTTCAAGGGCCGCCGCAAGAACCTGGACCTCATCGCCAGCTCAGAGGAGGAGGCCAAGCAGTGGGTCAACAGCCTGCAGAAAATGCTCTCCAACTTAAAAAACCTGAACACCCAGCAGAAGAAAGAGCAGTATCCTTATCATGACAGTGGTTTTTATTGCCCTGGGATATCATGTCTCCACAGTTTGTTGCACACATTGCCCTTGTTAAAGGAGTCACAGGCAGAGAGAGTTTGTTATATCGACTCCCAGAGGTGGAAACTAACTAGCTACATTTACTCAAGTACTGTACTTAAGTACATTTTAAGGTACTTGTACTTAACTTGAGTATTTCCGTATTTTGCTACTTCCATTACGCTACATTTCAGAGGGAACATGCTGCACTTTCTACTCAACTGCATTTATGTAACAAGTTTAGTGATTTTAAAGGAAAGGCTTTTACAAGTTAGAGACTAGTTAAATGCTAAATCAGTGGTTTCTAAACAGTGTTGTTAACAGCCCCACCAAATATAGATTCCAGCTGACTTGGTTTCATTTCAGTAAATGTGCAAATGATCCACTTTTTGACCGAAAATATAAGATTAGAGGAAAAGTTCAAATTCTTCTCCCATTAATCATTTCAGATTGCTGCTCAGATAGCATGTACCTGTTCTCCCTGTATATAAAGTACAGGCTGGTTGATGTGGGATTTTTGAGATCGAAAAAAGTACAGATTATCGTTATGGTGTCCAATATGGTCAATTTAAGAAAGAATATTAAATGCTTATTTTACTTTATAAGCTACACTGTCAAACAATTCTAGAAATAGCAACTGAGAAAAAAAGCGTAAATCCTAATAAAATAAATAGCAAAATAAACAGTACTAAATGTTCAGTATGAGTCAATTGCTGACCATTTACATAAAGAATAAATTAAACCAAAATGAGGAGCTAACACAATGTCTAAATAATCCTAAAACATTACATACCGTAAGAAGTATAACATGCTACGCTAACACTGATGCTTCTGTTTTAATGAATGATTCCATATTAAAATATCAATCAGAGGTACCAAACTAGTACTAACTTTTTTTATGTCAGAATATTACTTCTAATGGTATATTTTGACATGCTGTGTTTGAGTTCTTCTTCCACCGCCGTCTACTCCTTACATTAGAAACTGTTCAGCTGGATCATGAGCTGCCTGAGGAAAGCTGACAAAAACAAAGATGATAAGCTGAGTGAGTCCGAGCTCAAGAACTTCCTGCGTCTGATCAACATCGAGGTGGATGACGACTACGCAGAGATGCTCTTCAAGGTGATCTGCAGCTTTTTACTGAGCCCTAAATATCAGAAAAAGAGTAGATATCTCAGGAGCTATAACAACATCTGAAGTCTTTCCTGCAGTGACCATAAACAGACGTACATTTATGATTTAAGGTCAACATAAAATTCATTTCTATCACACAGAAATGTGACACATCCAAATCTGGATACCTGGCTGGAGATGAGATTCAACATTTTTACGACCTGTTGACCCACCGGGAGGAAATCGATGTGATCTACGGCGAGTACGCTAAATCTACAGGCTTCATGAGTCCTCAGAACCTGGTGGACTTCCTGATGAAAGAGCAGAGAGAAAAAGTCACGCTGGCTGATGCACACAACATTATCCAGAAGTTTGAACCAGATGAAGATGGTCAGTACCTGAAATAACGACTGTCTGTTTCAGGTTGTTACTCCATACTGTGGTGGAGCCTGTTGCTCAACTCTGTTCTGTCGGCACCACAGCTCTGCTCGCTTTCTGTCTCTGCATTTAATGAGGCACGAATACACTGCAGGGTGTCCAGTGAATGCTGCAAAGTAGGAAGAAGAACTGAAACCCATCAGGTCTATGGTTCTCTGTCTACTCTATTTTAGCTGTGTATTGTTTTTTGCATTTTGCATTTATTTAATTTTTTTTTTTCAAAATGAAGCCATGTTTGAAGATGAGTGTGGGCAGGGCAATGCCAGAAGTAGGGAAGTGGACATAGGCCCTTACTTATTCCTTAGCCATGGCTGGTGCAAACCCTTTGCTAAATGGTCTCTGGCACTTAAATTTTCCGTACAATGTTTCACTTTTATGTTATTGTAATTTGTTTTTTTAAGAGATGATCAATTTAATTTATTAAGATGTTGCGAAACACATTTTTTTTTTAATTTTCTTGTCAAGAGTTAGTTGATGAGATTGATACAACTATATGGCGCTAGATCCAGGAGGCAATTACTTTATCTTAGCTTAGCATAAACACTGGGATTAGGGGTAAACAGCTAGCCTACTATAACTCTGTCCAATAATAATAACACCTCTCAGTCCTGTTTAATGTTTAGTTTTCTGCTCTGTTGAATAGTCAATAAAACGACTGGTAATATTATCTCACCCTAAAGCGGAAAATGACAGTCCTGATAACATTAGCAGTTTTCCAAGTCAAATATGATACTGGGGAGCCAGTGAACCAGTTAGACAAGCCTATCACTATGGACATACAAGATAAACTTAAAAATGTATCTGTAAAATGTATTACATGAATGTTTTACATGCAGCACAGCTCAGGACATCCTGTGTCAGGTTGAACACGTCTATTTAATGCAAAGAGGTGCACAATGGAGCTCCACTCACACGGATCTTTTATTTAAGATTTCAATCAGAAATGAAGGAAAATTCGGTTGATTTGTGCTTGTGTCCTTTCAGCCAAAGAGAAGAAACTGCTGTCCAAAGATGGCTTCCTCATGTACATGCACAACCCAGAGGCCTTAATCCTCAATTCAGATCACAGAGACGTGTACCAGGACATGAGCCGGCCCCTCAACCACTACTTCATCTCCTCCTCGCACAACACCTACCTCATGGAGGATCAGCTCAAGGGGCCGAGCAGCACGGAGGCTTATGTCAGGTAACAGCTTCCATTCAGCCTTTAATCATCTGTCCTGATGACACTACAAAGTGTTAAACATCCAGTTTTACAACAGAATCAGTAGAAAAGCCTGTTTAAGCTATGAAACGAGGTGATCAAAACAACTGATCGATGTTTGTGGAAGACCCACAACTAGACAGTTATAACCAGTCACAACCTCCTGGTAGTTTCTTTAAATCATTTTTCAAGCAAATATTTGCAGCAGCTTCTAATCTTGATAAAACTTTATCTTTGGGTGTTCAGACTAAACAGCACAAGACATTGTAATGCATTTTTCATAGTTGTTGATAGATTTTAAACGTCAGTCCCGTAAATGCTGAGAGGTTTATTCACATCACCTCGGGCCTCTTTATGGAGCCGTTCTTTAGTCCAAACATTCAGGCAGTGATGTTGGCTCTCTCAGGGCTCTGCTGAAGGGCTGCCGCTGTGTGGAGCTGGACTGCTGGGACGGATCAGACGATGAGCCGGAGATCTACCACGGCTACACGCTCACCTCAAAGATCCTCTTCAAAGACGTCATCAAAGCCATCAAGGAGTACGCCTTTAAGGTGTGTTTAGCATCCAGTCATATCCACCAGCACTCTGTGTAAAGGATGGATCTGAGTTCTTTGTGTTCTGTGTCTGGTCGTCTCCAGACATCCGATTACCCAGTTATCATCTCCTTGGAGAACCACTGCAGCGTGGAGCAGCAGAGAGTCATGGCCCACCACATGAGCTCCATCCTGGGCAGTGCACTTGTCACGACCCCCCTGGAGGACGGCATGCCCACAGACTTCCCATCTCCTGAGGTTTGTATCCTCTCCGAACTGTTGGTAGGTTGTATTTTGGTCCTGTGATACGTGTCACTCACAGGACTAAACTGTGTGTGTTTGCACCTCCAGGAGCTCAAGGGGAAGTTCCTGATCAAAGGGAAGAGGCTAAACAAACTGGAGGCCAGCTTTGCTCCCGAGGAGATTGCGGACGATGACGAGGACGTGACAGAGGAGGAAGAGTCAAATGATGAAGATGAGGATGAACAAATAGAGGAAGAGAAAAGAAAGGTGGTTGCCATGTCAACAGATAAAAAAAATGTATCTCTGTTAACACATTTTTAGGATCAGCAGACATTTGCTTTGCGCTGACATTTAATTTCCATTTGATGCGCAGAAGAAAAAGAAGCTGAAACTAGCGAAAGATCTGTCCGACATGGTGATCTACTGCAAGAGCGTCCACTTCCACGGCTTTGAGGACGCGAGACAGAACTTGAGCTTCTACGAGATGTCGTCCTTCAAGGAGGGAAAGGCCATGAAGCTGGCAGAGGAGTCAGGTGAGGAAGACGAGGCAGAAAATGCTCACAAAATCTGTCTGGGATGTCTTGAGTAACCCGGTGAAAGAGACATAGCTGTTGAGTTTCTCAAATTAATACATTTTTGCTGCTGTGAGTGCCCATTATATTAGAGAGAAGGTGGACATCTCCACAAGCGATGTCATTGAAACCACACTAAAACAGTCTATAACCACCATTCCTGCTTTGCACCTGTTGTGGAACCTGCTCCAGGAACTGCATCTGAATAACACTACTACAGCAACATGAACCCAAATTGAACAGATTTCGCTGTATGCTGTAGCTGTAATAACTGCATCATGATGCAGATTTGTAAAAAGTCTCAATTCATGCTTTCTCAAGTCTGTTTGCAAGACAGCCATGCAAACAACTTTTAAATTGCTTTTCTAAATGGAGTTTGTATCGATCAGGCTATGCCACGCAGAAGAATCTTAATGCCAATAAGCTTTCACAACATTGAATCACACAAATTTTGTTGCACACAAATATGTGTGTGTGCATGTAATTGCACCAGCAGAAATTGGCTTCTTATTTGGTGGGAATTAAGAACGTTTAAATTTAACATTTATTTTCATAAAAGGATTTTGACACCAGAAGACACCCGTTGTCAGGGACAACTGGTTATTATAGTTCTGATGCCAGAATAAAATGCACATCATTTCCAAAATGATGCAGCCTTCTGTGTGACGATATAAAATATGATCGTACCTTTAAACTGGATGTGTTCTCTGCAGCTAATGCCTACATCCATCATAACGCGGAAAAGCTGAGCCGCATCTATCCAGCAGGGTCCAGAACCAACTCCTCCAACTACAACCCAGTGCCTCTGTGGAACGCTGGCTGCCAAATCGGTACATGACACTGATGACAAAAACTCAGTTGGGAGTCAGTTGGTTATATTTGATTCATTCTCTCATTATTTCCTTTTCAGTGGCCTTAAACTTCCAAACAACCTGCACAGAGATGGACATTAACCAGGGCAGATTCCTGGTTAACGGGAAGAGCGGCTACATCCTGAAACCGGCCTACATGAGGGACACAAACACAGAGTTTGACCCCATCACCCTAACCCGGGGAGACTGGCTGAAGCACAAGACACTCCACATCATGGCGAGTGTTTGGACACACACTGACATCACGCCCACGCACTTTGTTTCATGCTGTACAGTATCTTGCACCGTTCAGGGCCGTTTACTATCTGACATGGCGTCTCCTTCTCCTGTCCTCAGGTCATATCGGCTCAGCAGCTTCCCAAAGTGAGCAACAAGAAGTCCTCCATTGTGGACCCTCTGGTTAAAGTGGAGGTGCACGGAGTGCCTGATGATGATGCTGAGAAAGAGACCAGTCCTATTGATAACAACGGTACCTTTTCTTTCAAACATGTGTTTTTAGTTTTCAATGCCCTTTACTAGGGCTGTACTGAAGAGTGTAGAGCTCCAAAGCTTCATTCAACAGAGATATATCTGTCGCTATCAATGACTGTAATGAACCTCATAAGTCTTTGATTAATTCAGAAAGTTAATTTTATAAATGAGACTGAATCTTATGAATCACTATATTCATTGTTTTTGCATGATGCCATAAAATATGACAGCAGACACTCAAAGCTTAAATCAAGTTGTGATTAAAGCTTTGTAGGGTCATTTTCTCCGAGTCTTCAGTAATGTACAATTGGTCTTCTACTTCCAACCAGTGTGGTCGCCCCCTGCTGGGGGGCTTCACTCTTCAGGCATGAAAGGTAGATCTTGGTATACCCATAGATTACAAAAGGCATATACAGCTCACATTCTTGTGTTGCTGCATTTAGGATGTGGACTTCAGGATAATCTAGACATCTGGTAGCCTTTAGACCAGAAAGACTGCTGCTTCATGTTTACTGGGAGAAGCTCCTGCGCTGCTTCCCCTGCATATTTGTCCTTAACATGTAAAACCTACATACAACTAATGTTTTCACGCCCTCTGGATTTCTTTTTCAAATGCATTCTGGGAATCATTTGGACTCTTTGAAGCAGAGGTAGATGAGGCAGGTTAAAAGATCAAAAATAACTAATAACCATTTATCAGAAATGAGTGATGTATGACTTCTGTGAGGAGTCAAATCAATGACAGTGTATATTTCCTCTTTTGTGTTGAAGGTTTTAACCCTGAATGGAATGAAAACTTCCAGTTTGATGTGTTCGTGCCGGAGCTGGCACTACTGCGCTTCACCGTTGAAGACCACGACTCCACGTCTGGTAACGAGTTTGTTGGGCAGTACACACTTCCACTCAACAGCTTAAAAATGGGTGAGTCCAGCTACTGGCAGCAGATATTCTCAAAACTTCCTTTTGATGTGGAACCACTGATAGCTCTTTGTTTTCACACAAAGAAAAAAAATGAACAGACTGGAATTATCTCTGCTCAAGTTTAGAGAACTCAGTTCACACTCTGCAACAAAGAGCTCTTCATAGTCTCCTTTTTCTGACTGCGACCACTTTGTCTCCCACACAGGATACAGACATGTCCCTCTGCTCAATAAGAACGGAGACGTCCTCCCCTCAGCTGGACTCTTTGTACACATCATGCTCCTCGATGCTGAATAAGATGTCACCGACGGGCACGTGCCTCAGCAGGACACTAATATCTCCTTTAAACAGCTGCGATCCAGCAGTTTTCTTCCTATAGTTTTAGTTCATGATTAACTTTTTGGCTTAATTCCAGTCGTCTGAGCAGCTACTCTTAAAGTCGGATAGAGACCACATTCTTCTCAAGGGACAGCAAACTGTAGAGCTCCATTAGCAGCTGATAATGGGTTGTATAGGGAGGTGGTATATATATATATATATGCATGCAAATACTGTACATATATACACACTGGGTTTGCTGGACTTTATAATAATGCAAACTTTTAATGTGTTTGTATGAGTTGCACTAGTGTTCAACCATGTTCAGTTTGCATTGGAAAGCCTGTGTCCCTCATTTCTGGTCAGTTAATGTATTGTATATTTAAATATTTTTATTCAAATGACGATTTTATGAATTCTGGAGAAACATGAGCTTAAATGAAAACGACGTGCTTTGTCTTTATCAGTGATTTTAGTCATCAACTGTGATTATTTTTCATCATCACAACTACTTCTTTTTGTAAATCAAGATGAAGCTAAAAGTTTTAAACATGAACACCTGTCTGAATGTGTGTTTATTCATTTTTTTCAGCACTTCGGTGATACTATGTGGAATAATCCAACTGTATAGTAATAACTTGTTTCTTTATCAATTATTATAACAAAAGCCAGCAGCTGAGTAGTAGCCTACAGGTCATACAGTAGCAACACCAAGTACCTTTTTGAAATCACTTTATTTTGTTTGAACAGGAAAGGAGGAAACCATTGAGTCACTTAAGGCGTTCCAAACAATAAAACTATGATAACCTGGTGAACTTTGGATGGACACACCTTTGCTACACAGAGCATCAGTCCAGCAATCAGAAGGAAATCATGGAGGTGATACATATAAATGCACAGCCTTTGATACCTACGGTTCACTTCCTTTTTGCATTTTTACATTATTCGAAGGCCACCGTAGGTTCTGCACACGTTTGGAAAGTGTTCAGCTGGTTGCAATCTACAACATCACCACTAGATGCCACTAAATCCCACACGCCTGTTCTTTAAAGGAATACTTCACCCCAAAACAGTAACTCACTCGTCCCTTGAATTCTTCAAGGTATTCAAGATAATATGACCTCTCTTCTCATTTAGACTTGACGTAAACAATGAGTTGGGTTCCATTAATCTGCTAACAGAAGACAAGCAACATTCCTCCATAAAAATGTGCTTTATTGTGACATGACTGGAAGGAAATTA
>CAFUXE010000314.1:280527-300304 GCA_903364295.1 Serranus cabrilla
AATGGCTGACAGCCACATGATAAACACAACATGACAGGACGTTAAAAACATACAAATGTATTTGACAACTATTTGTCAAAAGAATAAAACCTATAATGCTATACTTACTACTAATGGTTTAACAGTTACAGCTGAACCCTGTTAAAGATATGAAGCCTGTTAAAAAAAAATTCTTATTTGGCAAATAATAAAATGAGATGGGGGGGTTAAGGTGAGAGAGACAAAATAAATGGCACTATTTCATCTGAGCTTTCAGATCAAACTATCAAGCGCAAAGAACTACTGTACTTGCAGGTGGGGGCGTAAGGTTCACAATTGCAAACGTACTCCTTTGCCTACTTACTAATTCTACATATAATAATGAAAGCAGAAAGAAACAAAGTCACATCTATATAATGGCACAAGCATACCAGGGGAAAAAAAACTAAGAAGAGAGTACTGTGGAGACATTTACCCAGCGTTTGATAATCCAAAACGTCTTTATATCAAGATACTTCTGTGTCCACGTTAAAGCGCATCGCGTGTGAAAAGACTGAAGTACTCTGGAAATATGCCATGTACAAAATACCTCCCCATATAAACAACATTCACACAAGGCACTTCATTCAGTAAGAAAAGAGAATCACAGTCCTTTCTACTACCAGAAACTGCCTGCATAGCAACAATACGAGGACAAAATCTTTTCAGACTTTTGTGTGGTACCACACAAGAAATTTCAGACAAAATGTTGTTTTTGTTTTTTTTGGTTTTAAAATAAGCACTTCACCGAATAGTAAAACTTTTTGTTGGTTTTTGAAAATAAAGACCAGAGTTCGTTTCTCTTAGCATTTTGTCCCCAATATTATCAACTTTTAGGACGCTCTGTAGACTTTCTGGTGTGGTTTTTGTGAAACACAGTGCTCCTGGGATATTTAGTGTTTGTTTTCTGATGGCACTCAGAAGGCAGCCAGTCACCAGGAGACGAGAGCGGAGACGGGGGGTTTACATGGTTTCCACAGTGAGACTCCAGGGCGTCCCCTTGGGGCAGAGACAAGAGGGCCGTGTGGGAGGATCTGCCTGAGAGATGCGGTTGTAGAAAGGGGCAGAGATGGACAGAGGAGAGGATGTAGAGCACAGGTGGCGCTGTGGTGTGTCCTGCTACCTGCTTCTCAGATTCTGCAGGACTCCATAAACCTCTTCTTCTTTGCTGAGTCCCTCAAAGAAAGGCAGCAGGTCCAGGAGCTCCGTGTCATTCATATCGTCAAACCAGGATTGGACAGGGACCTTGGGAGATTGGAAATTCACCTGCAGTTAGCTCTTATTGTAACACCACACAAGACTTTATCGAAAAAGATACCCGGTACTCCAGCACTGGAACAGAACCCCAAACATTACTTGCTAACCCCTGTACCTTATTGGCTTCTTAGTTTTATTTTCAAAGTTCAAGGTCAGCTCCTATGAGAAGCTAAATATAACTTCTATATACTCAGACACCATTATGGACAAAAATGTCCACACTGAAACCCAATAAAACCACAACATGTGATCCTGCATTCATTACAGCATCCAGTCATGCATTCTGTTAGACTTTTTTATTTTTGGATCATGTTTGTATGGTTGTGATTCCTGTTGTTTGGGTATTTTGTTAAGGTAGTTCAAAGCTGTCATTTAGAATACTGAAATAATGAAATATAAAATAATATATAAAATAATAATAGTATATTAAACACTGACAACAGCTTCAAGTTTTCCTTATTGTCAGTAGAAACATTTTGTGCAGTACACATTTCTTTAAAATAATGGGACCATATTAAGGTAACAAACAATGGGGGTCCTATGGTGTAGCTTATGACTGTGACAAATATAGGAGTGGTTTAGGAACTCACAGCATTTTCTGGGTGGAAAATATAAGAAGCGGGAGAATTATCAACAATGATGACGTTGCTGAGCTCTCGTCCAAGCCGGCTGAGGTCTTTGACGTAGTTCCCTCTGTGAAAAACGCACGATTCTCTAAAGAGTCGCTCTCGAAACACGCCCCACTGGTCCAGCAGGTCTGCCACAGGGTCTGCATACTGTCCAAGTCAAACACACATGTTACACTGTTACAAAGACACATTCTCATTTATTATGCAATAAAAGTATGGAAAATGCAAAGCATAAATCAGATTGCATGTTGTAAAAACATGAGGAATCTTTGTGGTCACATGCCTGAACTAGAGTGCAAACAGAATAATTTGCCCACTAATAATCCAAAAGGAAGCGAAGCAGGTTGTCCTTCACAGTTTTGTTTGCCTAACGGGAAGACGCCTCAGGAAATACTACTCTATACAACAGCAGGCACTACTGACACCTAGCTTTCAACTCAGCACATAAAAACAGCAGAACTACAGAAACATAAGGCCCTTAACATGGTGCCTCCTCTGTCTCATTCATTAAACTTACCCATGCATTATTGGCTAAGATGCAAAAGACACAGATGGAGAGTAAAGCGAGAGGAAGTGTGAAAATTCAGACAACAAAAGGAAATGAAAAATACTAGAACAAGGAAACAGCAAATGTAGTTTTATAGCACTGGTTTGGAACCAAAACACACGTGAGCGCTGAAAACATGTTCGGTTCTGAACACACCTTGGCAAGACTGGCTGTAAAGAGCACACATTCAAACAGCTCTCCCATTTTTTGAAGGAACTCGTCCACGTGGGGTCGTTTCAGCACATACACCTGAAAGACACACCGCAGATTTTAGGTCAGGTAGAAGAAGAAAAAAAACTCCTGCTACACATTTCTTGCATTATCAAAAACCTTCAGCCCTTTCTAAGAGACACCGTTGTCACTCACAGTTTAGATGCCCTCCGCTCTTCGCCCAGCAGCTGCCACCCAGTGCAAGTAATCATGAATAGGCCAACCAGGATACACACAGCCTATCCTGGATTACTTGAACTGGAGCACAGCCAGTCTCTTCAGGATCTTCACAAAGGAACAAAATGGATCGCTTTCCCCAAATAAAGACACACACTTCACTAAAAATTCAGTTTATTATGAGTGTACAATACCTGATGAACTGTACCATCGATCTCCACCGGAACAATAAAATCTGCATTGCTGATTGGCTGTGAGAAGAAACACAACGGCACATCAGTGTAATACCACGACTGAACAGCAGAGGTCCTGCTAGGAACGCTTAAACTATTTAAATTCACAGATTGTTAAATCTCTTGAAGAAGGGAGAAAATAATCAGTCTCTTTTATGCCACAACAAATCCTCCTCTATGTCCTCCTTCCTTCTGCAGGCTCTCTAGTTATCTAAGTCACCAGGCAACAGGACCTCATACATGAACTGGACACAGAGAGGACGGGTTTGAGGTCTACACACAGTATTCTGGATAGTAACAAAAAGTGCACTTTGGACAACTTCCTTTATTAGACAATGCTTGCTCAATCTTAAAAAGAAATTATATTAACTACAGCTGGTTGCAAACATCAGCCAAGCTTCAGACTTTCATTTTAACACCCTGCTTTTATTCTAGATGCACAGTTGGGATTGCAATGTTGTCCCTGTTCTGACTGAAGCACATCCTCCACCACCTGCTCCTCTCCTGGCTTTGTTTACACTGTGTTTTAATGGATTTCACGCAGCTTCAACTTCCTGCAGGTTAGTGTTTGACTTTTGGATATAAAGATAATGTCAGTTAAACATTTGTGTATCGCTCTCACTGCAATCTGCATGCATATAACATGTTGGTAAATGTTAGGGGTATAACCATTCTCCAAATGTATGGTTTAGTTCAGACCTTAATTTATTAAGGCCACAGTTCAGTTCATGGAAAAAAAAATGGTATTACGTATAAATAAATCCCACTCACTTAAAAGGGGAGCTGTCTACAAATTGCTGAAAAAGACTGACTTTGTTAACGTAGAAATTGAACGCAAATGTTCAAAATCAAAGGAAAATGATGACCAGAGCCGAATAAATGCTCAAGTAAAAATGCACTGGTGTTTTCAGGGCAGTCCATTTTTTTCTGTTGAAAAAAGGATTTTTTGAAGCCAAGATTAAAATTGTCACAGGTGACTTTGAAACACAAAAGCCCTAAAGCCTTGTTTATATCTGCATGAGACATTGCAGACATGGCATAGACCTGGTTAGGCCTCTGCACTTTATGCTAAGTACTTGATGATGTCATCTTTGGTCCATGCGCCCTCACACTAGAGAAACTATGGGGAGCACAGTTTTACCAAGCTCACGCTCACATGGATCGATGACAAATGCAGAACGGTGTTCAACATCAACAATAAAGCTCAATTTGAGCCATAGCCGCTTCTTACCTTGAATGAGCTGTGAACGAGTGTTTCGTCCAAGTCAATCACCACACACTTTTTGCCATAGTCAGATATTCTCATCTCTGGTAGGAGGTATTTTGTTGGTGGCTGTGGGGAAAAACAAGGCAGGTTATGTCAAATATATGGAGATAACGTGAGATTTCCTGATGGAGAGAGAGCGACAGAAGAAATACGATTTGCATACATTAATGTGCAAGGCTGAGCCGAAAAGCCAAACCGTGTTAGGAAGAGCATCTCCATGTGTGACAATACAGCTGATATAAAGCCATGTCTGAAATTATGCATTTAATGGAGCCATCTCTTCAAAGTGACAACACCAGATATCCCCCTGCTACACCCACCTACTCAGAATAAGTAACACTGTCTTAGAGGTTTTTCAAATCTGTTGAGATTAAAAAATACAAAGGCCATGCAAAGTTTAGCTGCTTTCAGTTTAATTCAAAATCACTTAAATCTTAACCTTCTGTTTAAAAAGTACCAGACTGAAAATGTCAGTAAACTTCAAATTCATGTGTGAACATGGTAGGATGAAGTCATGTGGGAACTATGCCTCAGAGCAGGAAAACGGTGCTGTATACAAATACTTTCACTTTCTGGATCTTAAGAGATCTTCATTTAGATTTAACCAGCAGATTGGCCAGACCACCAGATGACAGGCAATTCCTTCTTTAAGTAAAGAATTAGTTTCACCCCTTAGTTAAGGAAGCAACCCTAAAGGCTAGTGTATGCTCACTAATATAATCAATTGCATGGATAAGTAGCACAATAAATGGATTTACCGCTTGTATCGAAAGACCTGAGGCAATTAATAGAGACAGTTTTACACTTAACTTGCTATTGTCACTATCTTTCTGAAAGCATACAAACAACTGAGTGTCACTCGTGCAGAACAGGCACTCAGGCAACATTTAAACCCATAGGTGCATAAATGCCTTACACGCAGCCAGTGCTACAATCGGCTGAAAATGAGCCGCAGTACAATAGCAGAGCAAAAGCTCTCTGAGGAGCACTGGAGCCCACACAGACAGGATGTGCCAGCACCAGCCCACTCAGCCTGCATGCAAAGGAAAAGAAGAAAGAAAAAAAAAAATAAAGGCAATACATACACTAGGGACAGGGATGACCTCGACCTGGTCACACTACAACACAAGAGAGATAGACAGACATGTATAAAAACAAGGTGAGGGGTAGGAAGGAGAACAAACAGAACAAAGGTCCATGAAGATAAAGGAACACAAACAAAAACAAATGGCATGTGTTTAGTGGCTGGCAGCCCACCTTGGGAGGCGATCCATTCTCCTCAACAGGTGGAGGCTGGGAGCTGGTGTTGGTGTTGGTGGCTGGTGCCTCCACATTGTAGTTGCGGAAGCAGCAGAAGAATGTGCTGAAGATGCTCCGGCTCCTCTGCTTCTTTAGGCTGCTGTTGGACTGGGACGCTGTCAAAACAACAGGAGGGAGTGGGAGAGTGGAGGGTGAACAAGTGGATATGCAAATCAGCGTTCTGTCAAAAAACTGGAGCAGGCTGCAGCTAGGAAGCATTTACGTTTGGTCGTTTGCATGCTGAGCTGCGGACGCTGCTGGAATAACTGGAAACAAACTGTTCATTACAATCCTCCAAAGTGTTCACAGTGGTGTGAGTGAGCTGAATCACAACAATAGGTGAGACCTTGACAGTGTGATTAAATGGCATTAGTGTTGGTTTTGTTGCCCCGGCCTGGCAGAACCACTGATCAGAAAATAACTTGGCTGGCCGGGTGACTTCATCAGTCACACATAGCGACAGTTCAGAGCGCACTCTGCTCTGATTGCAAATCGCCTCTCATTCCAGGACTACAGAGAGGGGCCTAAATCAGACACCAAGTCTTTATTAATAGTGACAAGTTGGAAGCCACACACTCCTCCCTCCTCTTTTTTGCCCTGCCATGGATCCCTTCACCTGATTGGCCTAAGAGTCTCCATTTTGAAAGCTTGCTTACATTTCCCTCCCATGTTTCAGCTGGCAGGTGAGTGACTGAAGCAGCCTGGACACGCACAAGAGACGAGGGGAGGGAGGAGGTGGGAGGCCCCCCAGACCCCGTAGAGCCTATACAAGGCTGCATTCCTCTCCACCCATTAGTCCCCCCTCCCTGCTCACACAACCAGAATGCTTTTGCAACTGAAGACTAGCAAAGAGCAAATAGCATTATGTCATGTATTTTGGCATCTTGATATTGTGCCACTTTGTGCTCCTGACCTTAAACAAAACCCCAACAGACATTTGTCATAGGAAACCCAAGTACACATTATATATATAAGTACACAAAGCATTTGTTAGAACCACACACATTAGACAACCCTAACAAACACAACTATTTTTACATCAATCCAGCTTTGCAAGTGATTTTCCAACAAAACATTCCTACAAATCATAGTATGTTGAGGCAACAAAGGCAGACAGTGTTTCATATCATGTCCTGCAAGGGCGTAATGCTACCACACTATTGTTTAAGAAGATTACAACAATTCTATATTCCACAGCTAAAAATACTCATCAGTGCAGGAAAGGTACCAGACACTGACAGAGTAAGAGCATGTCACAGCTACATGAAACACTTTGCCTTCCCTGATCTCTGTGTCATTTCCCTCTATCACTGTCTTCCAGTCACATTAATTACAGCCTTTCAGGCTAGGGCACGGCATGCTGGGTATTTAGACTATATCTTATCAGGGACACAAGTGCCTTCACTCTGAGACAATTTAAGTACAATATGCATCCATCAAAAAGGAAACAACATTACAACATTCAGTGACTATTTTAAAACCTCTAAAAACATGGAACTGCTCTGCAAAACAATGATAACAGAGCAGTATGGCTGAAACTGTATCTGGCAATTACTGATATTATTGATGAACCAATGCATTTTTCTATTCACATTTTCTTTCTTTCTATGAAATATAACGTACAAAAACGTTAACACAGTTTAATACATTTTATGGACATAATAAACTATTTTCTAACACTGCACCGCCATTACAGGACCTTCTCTGATTTTCATTTAAATACATCTCAAAATGAAAGTGCTTCAGTTTACTGGTCAAAAAAATCCAACTGAAAATGGATTGCAGGATATCCAACGTTGTTACTAAAATGAGAATAGTAACTGAAAACGGCGGTGGTGCGTGTGTGAATTGAATTTGAAAACCCTATATATGTAACTGATTGGCTGGTCACTGTCATGTCTTATCAGCTGAAAGTTGTCTATTTTTTACCAAATAAATTTGACCAAATAAGAGCCAAATTTTAAATTTTTGTTTGGGTCCATGCGAAGAGACAGGCCACGTAAGATAGAAATCCTTCAGGAAACCCTATCCCATCCTCTCTGTCTCCTCTCAGACTTAAAATAAAAGGGTGGCATACTGCAAGTGCTAACACAGAAGAGGAATAAAACAGGATTCATAAGAAATTCCTGCAACTGTGCAATGTTTCCAGAGTATAAAGGCCACCATCTGACCCAATCAAATGGAAAATACCAAAACCTTTACACAACACTGCAACAACCACAAAATACCAAAGTAGTAAACTGATTTATAGATTTGTTTGGACCACTGTAATTAATAACATTGTTGTCTATGATGTCCTAGCTTTAGTTAGTAGCAAATCTAACAACAACCTAATCCAGACCACATGACTTTTTTATTTATTAAACTGGACTTTGCCATGTCACTTCAGCTCTGTATGACTGTAAAACTGGGACAGTGAGGTAGTCGTCAGCTTCCTGTGACTCACCACTACAAGTGGCCCCTGTATTGATTCCTGCACAAAGACCCTCAGAAAACACCCAAGGACTCCTGAGTCATCCACACATGCATGGGCCTCAAACACACAGCACTCACCTGGGTGGAGGACAGTCATTCACTAATGAAAGGGTTTAATTAACAGAGTTACAAGTCAAAGTCCAGTTCCTTTATTCACATCATTCCTACAGCACCTACCACTAAGTCTCATAACAAAAAACAGTAACCATTTATTCCCCCAACAACACATCCCCTCTGCTGTTCCCTTTGGTTGTAATGTCTTTTGGGTACAGTATATGCAGCAGTATTCTGACCAAGAAAAGCCACCTCTCTGGCCAAGGACTGTATGTCATGTCCTGGACCCATGGGTGGGTTTGTGATTGACAAATTGTACAGCTTTGGCTGAGGGTTAGTCCAGCATAGTGAGTAGCTCACTCCAACACTGCATTTGTAAGATGTGCAGTGATTCCTTAAAGCTTTGTATTTTGTCTGTAGGCTGACGTGCAACTAGTCATTTGGCCCAAGTCTTTGGCAAGTTAAGTCACTGCTTTAGTGAAGGTTAGTCAAGTCCCAAGTCAACCCACAATAGAAAACATAATTATTAAACTGTTGCCAGCTATTTACCAGTCAATTAATGCATGAAAATATTATAATGCCATCAACCTTGAAACTTAATTGTGATTCAACATATCTGTGGCTGGAGGCAATGTAACACTGCAATGCAAATGTTTTTATTCTGGCAAATCAGTTGGTTAGTGATATCAATCTGTAACAGGTTAACATTAGCTACTACAGAGTTGTGAGAGAACAGATTGTATCTGACTTATGTTAGCTAACATCAGCCCTCAGCCCTTTAATCAGATTTTCTGATTAAAATGTGTTTTCTAAATGACAAAGTTTAATTTTGTTGTCTTGTCTAGAGGAGTGTGACTGACAGGCTAGTCATCCAATCATGACAATGCAATTTTCAGTGAGCACTTGCGCTGCACTGATACCTGTCATTTGATTCATCATTTCTCAAGTCTGTAACTGTTACTTTCTGTCAAGTGAAGATGCAATAAAAACCGTGTGGAGATGGTCCAAATCTGACTGCAGGTGGTGCACTAAGCATTTTTCTAGATAATACTCCAAATCTGTCAGCGGACTAACTTACCATATGTATATATGCCAGAAGTAGATACATTGTGTTGCTACAAGAAGCTACAAATTATTAAAACTGGATGCTTCACACACACATTATTGAAAGCATCTTATGCACAAAATATCTATAGAATTACCACATTTTTAAGGTGGGCACCCAGGACAAGTGTCACAAATTCCATTACACAGTATGGAAAACACCCTTGCAACAACATAATAAGCACAAGAAGCAAAGTTGGGCTCAGCTCTGCAGTGTGATAAGCTCTTAACTTCCATCATGAATGGAATGTGTAGTTTAAAGGCACTAACACAATCAGCCATCAGAAAAATATATCAGAAATTGCTCCACTAGAGCTTGAATCACTTCCTAAGCACAGACAATTGAAACTTTCAACAGTATGATTGTCTGGTGACTTTAAATACCCATAGGGGTGAATGAGAGCGTGAACAGTTGTGTCTCATGTGTCAGCCGTGTTATAATCTGGCGACCTGTCCAGGGTGTACCACGCCTCTCGCCCAATGTCAGAAGCTGGTCCAGGCCCCGTGAACAGAGTTCGGATAAGCAGTTGGGGATAATGAATGAATGATCTATACTTCCATCCATTTTTTATACAAGCATATCCGGCACAACGGCCAAAAAACATGCATATGCATATGTCCAGGGAGGGGCCTAGGACAGAGAAAGCAGAGCAGCAGGAAAAGGGCTGTGTTTTTTTTCTGGCAATTGAAGTGAAGAGGGTTGGCTGCAAAGTTAGCAACAACATAGGCTTAAAACCTAAAAAGGTGGAGCAATTCTCATTTTAGAGATGGGTCACAGGTCAAAGTGGCGATGAAGAACTGAACAGATAAAGAGTATCAATAGGAGTAGTATTATTAATAAATTCCTTATTAATAAATTCCTAACGAGACCCTTTCCTTTGCCTGCGCCAGCCTTCATTTTTATGAGGTACAAGCCTTACCTGACCGTAGTCCAATATGGTCAGAATTTGACAAAGCCTGTCTAGTTGAAATTACCATGACAGTCATTGAACAGCTGCAGTGCTCAGTGAGTATTACCACATATAAATCAATCCTCAGAGACCCCTTAGATTCCATGACTATTCATATAAGGGTTAAAGGACCATGTAAGAGACGCCCATTCATCTCATAAATACATTGAGGTTCTTGTCGAAAAAATCTGAGTGGAGTGGTCACTAAAAATTTGAAACAATCCTCCAACACCCTCAAAAATTCCCCCCCAAAAAATAAATCAGAAATCCAGTTGTTTTTTCCCTAATTAAAGCTCTGCATGACTGGGAGAATGAGAGAAAAAAATATCATTGTCATCTCTGCAAGTAGTTATACTTGGCCTCGAGGTCAGTGGTGCCCTGGCCAACAGGGCAGCACGTCTATATTTAGGCTGCTGCTTGGCAGCCAAACCAGTGTGAAAGGCAGGCACATGTCGTAAGACCGCCAGTAGAAGAACACTGAGAGCAAAGGTGGTCAATTTTTGTCCAGACAGTTTGGAGCCTGTTCAAGCAATGGAGGGCTACCTGTTAAATTCCTCTCTGACAGCTGCTGGGATGGGCTATAATGTTCAGTGATTTGCAATAGATAAGCAACAGCCGAATCATTGGCTGACTGTATAATGAACTGCTCTATATTCTGGCTGTGATAAAGTGGGCAAAAGTATTCTACTTGTTAAATGCAAAAAAAAAACTAAATCTAAAACAACCCTCCCTGACTATTTCAAATTCATATCACAGCTATGCCCCTCACACTGCATCCTGTTTTCAAAATGTCCAGAACTAATGGAAGAAAAAACATGGCCACACGGTTCCTATAATGATAGTAAGATTTGACTTAGCCCCAAGGGAAGAATCCTGTGTGACTCATTCTTAAGAGAAAACGGAAGAAGTAAGAAACATACAGCAACATCACATCATCCTCTATCTCAACTGTGTCCTGTATAAAAGACAACTCTTACTCAGGCCATTATTAGGTGTGATGTTAATTTAACAACCTAATACATAATAGTGAATTTACAAAAAAAAACAAAGGAAAGCAAAAACTAAATCTTTAGTAATGAAACCATACCCGCCCTGCCTTGCATTTTTACTGGAACAGTTTCTTTAATTTCATTTTAACCATTAGCAGATACATTTTTTCTATTAGCTAACCACTTAATTGACTGATCCTTTCAGCACTACTCATACAGAGTGACCCTAAATGACTTCAACATTATTGCATCCCAACACAACAACACATCATCCAGGTGCCATACTGTGACTTATAAAATGCAAACAAGCCTTTAAAAATAACTTCTAGTAACTTTCAAACTAAACAACTGCCTAATTCTATCTTTACTGAGACATAACATCAAGTTGTTAGCAAGTATGCATCACTGCAGTGACTGCAATACATTAATCTCCACCTTCTTCCTTTAGCCTCCCATAATAAATATATGTCATGATAATCTCACATGATGCACACATGTTAAAGTCACATAGAATCCATGGTAGTTACTAGGGGATACCTTTGTACCCTCGGAGGAGAATGCATTGTTGTGCTTGAAAGACTTAAGTTCTCACATTACTAATGGTCTTACAAGTGAGGTTTGAGATGTGATACTGATACACGTCCCATGGGCCTGGGTGACCCAGGAAGCGTCAGAGTAGCCCCAGGAATGGTAATGAATGGACATTAGCAGCTATGGTTTTGACTGCGAGATTTAACCCCCACTGCAGATCATGCAGAAGTTGACAAATGAATATACAGGAATGACGGTGTAGAGTCTATATAAAAATGAAGGCCCATGGAATCCGAGATCCCCATTTATGTGGGTGATTGTTAACTAAAAACGACGATTGTAGATGGGAATCTATGTTTACTTGTGATAGCAATAAGAAAGAAATACATTTACTGGTAGGGGATAATAAAAAGGCATACAAATACGTCTAATAGTATTCATCGGAAAAGACAGCTCCACTGTTAACATCATACACAAAAGCAGAGAAGCGTGTAAATACGTGCATCCTACAAGGTGACCACAGCTGAGGTGTCTTTGCCACATAAAGTTTGTATGTATGTATAGATGAAAATACTGTGTGAATTCACACTAGATTTTCCAACATCCCGGACAGCGGATGTAAATTCTCCTGTCTGCATTTTATTAAATACCCCAAAACTTTTTGCTACACCGAGGACCAAACCACCATGACTTTTTAGCTTCTTGTGGTCATGATTCATATAGTGAATCACTTTTAGGATAATTTAGCCGAGATATTTTGCCAAACAAGACTAAACGAAATGTGTAAAAACATCCAGCTAAAACTTGGCATCACTACGTCTCACAAAGAATTCGTAAGCGTTAATTCGGCTAACGTTAATGGGATGAAACCACACACCTCGACACAGGAGCGCTCTTCATGTTGAACGCGCAACAAACAGGCGTTAAGCTAGTTCGATAACTCATCCGGGACGAGGCCACTCTGATAAACTTGTTGCTTACTAAGAGTTTTTTTTAACTGAAGCTAGTTATGTTTCCAGAGTTTTCTATGACTACCACAAATAGATAACCAGTGTATTCAACTACCAGAGCAGCTAGCAAGCACGAGCTAAAAGCTAACGTCAGTCGAGAAAAGTAGTTAGCCAGCTAACATTAGTTCTCTGCCGTTAACTGACTTTCACTTACCTTTTTCCTGGTTAAAGGATATGATTTCCTCCTCCTTCGGGTTGGAAACTTGGGTTATTATGGACATGTGGTCCATTTAGACGGGTGATTATTCCTGTTTTGTTTCCCACAATTATATTCGTACTAGCGCGCTTGCTTCGTTCGCTAGCTACTGTTAGCTAGCTGTTTAAGATGAGGATGACCAGCCAGCCCACAAAGCCAGGCAACTGTCCGAGGTGAAGTGTTGTGGCAGCGGTGGTAGCCAGCCAGCTAGCACGGTGGTGAATGGAAGCCAGTGAATGGCTGTCATTTATGGCTCTCCGCAAAATATCATTGCTGCAAAAAAATATTTTGTGAAAAACAACAATAGCATGTATGGTTAAAAAACAAAAACAACCGACGTTGAATTGCTAACTAGCTGAGGTTAGCAAGTAGCTTGGGTTAGCGAGTTAGCTGCGAAGCTCCGATTATCCAAAATGTGAGGCCGTGTCTGGAACAACGTTGAAAACACTAGGAAGCCCGTCGGATGATTATTCTTGTCCAAAAACATGTATTGAACGCAAATTGTTGAACGTTAAACTTAGCTAACACTTGTAAGCAAACAGTTCATATCTGCTGGCCCTACATTCCCTGTGCAACATGGAGGCTTTATGTATTTTGAGTTGCATCTGAAGCGGGGGCACTCGGAGTGGGAGGGGGCGGTTTGTTTCTGTGATGGATTCTCTCAGGCAGGCAGCTTCGCCGCACTACATTGCTCAACCCATACAGCTGGCTGGACGCGACTTTCTCAAGCCTCCTTTCCTCTGTAATTACTTTCGGTCTCACGCAGCAAATTATAGCTCTTTGTTATTATCATAAAAAAAATAATACATTCAAACATAATACACTTTGTGTGTAAGCGGCATAAGGCGAAGCCTCGCTCTGGCTTTAAACATACACCCGAGCAAACAACAGGCTGTTTAAAGATCCAAGCTAATAGTTGACGTTTAACCAAAACCTTTGCTGTGTTCTCGTTCCCCGTGTGTGACCAATGTTAAAAAGTCGAGAGCGCCACTTAGTGTCTGAATTAGGGAAATGCTTCGAGGATACACTGCATTCATAATGATAAAATACAGTGCACTGCCTGCATTAGTATTCAATCACATTAGCTGCACTTTGGGCTTTGGGGTTGCCAAGGTGTCACGTTATGAAGGGAAACATATAACCAAAAACTATGGGGGGAAAATCACAAGATTCCTTTGATATTTTCGTGACTTTATGAGGTAACGTTTTCTGAATCCACCCAATAAATAGAGTACTTAATGATCAAACTTGAATTGCTTTTGAAACGTTTGCAGTACTTGTTCAGTACAACCTGTGTCACTTACACAAATCGTCTCTTTGGCAAGACTGATCCATATTTCTTCACTGCAGAATAAGCAGAGGCATTGCATATAACTCGAACATAATGTTTATAGGATGCAACTGCGTTCATCCTAATTTCCCCCATTGTCCCACTGTGTTCCTGCTCGCCAGTAAGGTCTGATGGGCTCAGTGTGGACCACCCCTCACTGCGGTGCAGTAGTGAAGGATAAATATATCCCCCTCCTCCTCCCCCTCCTCCTCCTTTCGTTGAGTCCGCAACATCCTGACTGGCCGAGGCTGGTGATCGCAGGCAGCGGCAGCGGCAAGCCCCCCACAAGACGGATGAATTAGAAAAACCTGCTGTAACAACCGCCGCCCCCTTTTCTTTCATTCACTGTCTTAATTGAAGAGTAAACACTGCTGCCCTCATCTTGACAGTGTGAAGCGGATACAAGGTTAGTAAAAACAAGTCTGTTTTCATTTGTACATAGGGTTGAATATATAGAGTGATCAATGCAAACGGCCTGTGTGTTATCGGCTCTGTGTGCATGGAGCAGTGAAACATTAACCAGGATTTGTATGCAGGGCGCCTTGCTGGGGTCCTGCCTAGCCATGGTAACATCTTGGCATGGACAGAACTTATTAGTCCAACTCCTTGAACTTCAATTCACAGTGCGCGACATGAGCCTGACACACACAAACAACGCCACACACTCACACACGCATTCATAACCAGGTACAAGTGCATTATCCTCCACTGGAAAGCAACTATCTGTATGTTTTCCCACTCCGATGCACCATTCTTGGTCATTCCAGCCAGTGCTAATTATTGTGTGAAGTGAGTCCCCCAGCGCCTCTCAGATCACATAGCACTGCAGCTGCCCTGCTGTACAGCACACCAACTGCAAGAGCTATAATAGGAAGGAGAGGTAGGGTTGCGCAGCTGACGATGCTGATTCCGAGGAGCCAGAGCTCTGCAGTACTATTTAAGTCACTGCCTTGTCGATCCTAAAGGCTTATTAGGAAAATGTCACCTCTTTAAAACACATTGGTATCTGTCAGGAGGAACCTGTGTTTATGGCACAGGGATTTTAATCACCTTGATTGGTTTTTGTCAATGTATAGTCTTAAAGTATTGGCTTTAGGCTATTTTTCCACTGGGGTATATTGTAAAAACATTGCCAAGGGAATCTATAATAATGGTGCTGATGACTAAAGTATTACAGTTATATAAAATGTGTACAGGTCTCAAACCGTTTGTGTTCTGTCTTCTTATTACTCAAATGTTGTACCTAACCAGTATTTCTCAAACCAGGCTATCGAAGTTCATGCTGTCATACTAGGGTGGAACTCATACAGGATCTCTGAGGCAATTTTAAAATGAACCAATTATTGACATGGCAGCCGATAAAGTGAATTTTGAAAGATTAACATTATTATGCATTATTTTACAGCATACATACAATCTCTTACATTGTCAACTATACTATACCTATAGATATTTTTTTTGAAATAGTCCTACACCATACCGCCCACTCGTCACTTTCAGCCGTCTATAGATGATGACGGAAAAAACACTTTATGGGGCCAGTGCTCTACTGGATACACTATGTGATGATGACAATTCTTAATTTAGAATTTCTCTAAACATAATTCTCTGAATTCTGTGTTCTTTAAACAAAAAAAAGTTTTCATATTGGTGCGTTTCAAACAACGTGTGTGCTGATACCAACAGCTACCGAAGCAAATATCGGCCAATATTATCAGCCAACCAATATATCGTTCTTGCTCTGTTTTATACTGATGTCCAAAGCAATGTTTTCTGCATTATATGTTCTGTAAAAAAGTTTTCATTTGGGCGCATATCAACCAACATATCTGATGCCGATTGTTACAGATAAGTCTGATATAGGCCAATATCTGCCAATAAAATTGCAGTTCCTACTTCATGCTTTCCTTTCAAATAGTCAATGAAATCTCAAAAAACCCAAAGCACTGGTTCAGTGATCCTTGGTTAACCCATTACACACATTTTTTACAATCATATAGACTTTAGATTATATTTGTCCCCAAGGGGAGATTCTTTTCCATATACACACAGAGCTTGTTGACGTAAACATAACACAAACACCACATTAGCACCACAACCCTAGATACACACTATAAGAGACATCTACATACGCGTAAACATGACATATGCTGGTTTCAGATGTTTTTTTCACACTGTTTGCCTTCAGTTAGGTCTAATTTGTTGTCTGGCTGGTTGCTTTTCCAACCGTTAGGCTTCCAGTGTACAGATTCAACATGGGGATCAAGGCTGCCCTCCCCAGATATGAGCTGTATCTCTACACAGCTGTACTCGGCGTGGCCTTGATATGGGCAGGAAGTTGGATATACGAAGCTTCAAGTGGTGAGTGCACAACACGTCAAAAGACTTCCAAGGCACAGACAATAACACAATGCTAGAGTTTATTAAAGCTCGCTGAAGTTCTTATATATTTATTAGACTCAGAGTGAATGGATTGTTTCTGAGCAGCTGCTCCATTAAGCATTAGCAGCTTTAAGAGTAAAAAATATATACTCAACAGGGTAAGTAGTGGAAGAAGTGTTTAGTAAAATTCCGTAAGTACTGTCAGTAAAATGTGTGTGTGTGTCTTAAAATAGCACACTTCTTAAAAAACTGGGTTATACAGTAGAATCCAATCCCTGTCAGTGTTTTACTATATATATGATATTTTTGGAATATTACTATTACTGCTGAATTCATGTGGATGTTGTATTTTACGGCTAAAGATATTTAAGGTTGTGCTAATTATAATCCTTTGCATACTGTTGGGTAGATCCATCCACAGCAATGCATCATACTCTATGAGATCATCATATGTTCACAGCATCACTGTCCTGTGGGAACCATGCATCAATAAAACTTTTCATTGTTGACTAAATGGGTTTTTAAAGAGTTCATTTAGTATTGCAAATTTCTACTAAAGCACAGTTGCTGAGTAAATGTACTTAATTACATCCCATCACTGCACACAGTCAACACTATGAGTCTGAAGAGTTCATTTGCAAAAATAAATAAAAGCCTACATCAATTTGATTGATTTTCCCTCGAATTCACAATGAAAATACATTACAAAATTAAAATATTTTGACATTTCTTCGTAAAACAACCCAACACATGACTGCACCCCAAAAAACATAATTTAGGAAAACAAATCAAAACTGAGATATCTGCATATTCCTGCAAATGAGCTCTTCTCACTGACTTTCTCAACTTTCAAGGTTAAAATGGGAATATATTCTTAAAGTATGTTTTAAAAAAACAAGACTCATACCTATAATACGGCTCTATTCAACCTAAATCTGTATAGAAGAGAGAAGCCCTCTCCCTCACCATCCCCTAAGGAATTCCTGCAGGTTCCTATTAATATGACTACAAATTAAAGATGGTCCAATTACTATCTAATTATTTTCCTGATGGAGATATTTCAGTTACACTGAGCCAATCAATCCCACACCTTTCATCCTGAAATACTGCTAAATGTTTGCATGTATTCAGACAGTAAGGATCTTGTGAATGGGCTGGGTGTAATCTGGTGAATGGTACTGTCTGTCACAGTCAGTGCAGTCAGATTGGTCCTGGGCACAGTCATGTTATCACTCATTGTTTTTGTCTGGATTATTTTCCTTCCTGATTCTCTTGAAATGGTCATTTTTCTGGCGGCTCAGTCTGCAGGCATTTACACAGCTCAGGTCTGCATGCTACAGTAGCACTGTACACCCGTAATAGGAGCTTGGCTGTGTTCCCAGAAGTAAGAGGCTTTCCCTGACTGACCCTCACATTTTGATATCCTTTTTCATGTCCATTAGTGTGATCAGGCAAAGCCGGAGGAGCTACAGTGGAGGTGCAAGCCAGTCGCATTAGTTGACCTGAATATCGCCACATCCTTGCCATGATTCTGATTATTATCACACTTATTTTTTTATTTATGCTTTTCTTTTTTTTATTCTTTTCTTTTTTTTGAGTGAGCATTTCACTGATGTTACGTAGTGAAATAATCTTCTACAACCAGATTATGACAGTATGAGTGTAGATGTCAGTCTCAAAAATAGAAAGCTTTGTACCTTATGTAATATTTGATGTTATCAAATGGACTGAATGTGCTCTCACACCTTAGGTTCACTGGGAATAATACAACAATTACGCCCATTATTTTCACATTTTGACAGAACAATTTTTTCTCAGTATTATACAGATCCCAAAAATAAAGTCTGGATTTAGCACTCCTTAATCAAGAAGCTTTGTCTAATATTGCCATTATTAAAACATTAAATACCTTTATTTTCTTACTTGTTTTACTCCATGGTATTTTCTTTATCTAAGAAAAGCATATTTATTTATTTAAGTCTGTAGTAGTGAAAAAAGAACAACAATTCTGAATGACAATTCAGTGGCATCTTTGCAATTACATATACTGTCATAGTATAAAGACCACACCACCATATGCATACATTATCATGTGGGATCTACATTTGCATTTATCACTTTTTCTGCAGTCTGGGTACTACAAATCTTGGCATGTCAACTATTAATCAAACATTTCTATCACATTGCATGATTACTCAATACTCAGGTGTATTGATTTGTTTTTCTTACACCCTAGTGAATATCCCATTTTCTTCTTCATTCAGAGAATGTAAGCAGAAAGGCCTTCAAGGAAAGTGTGAAACCAGGATGGCATTACTTTGGCAGGAAAATGGTGAGTTGCTCATGTATAATCCCTTTGTGGACCTCATTGTGCTCTGTAAATGGATTTGCTGTTGGAGATGATAGAGAGTGGCTGTCATCACGTGTTAATAATGCATCTTCCTTTGCCACAGGATGTTGCGGACTTCGAATGGATGATGTGGTTCTCTACATTCCGCAATCATATCCTTTTTGCTCTCGCCGGTCACGTTATCTTTGCCAAGATATTTTCCGTGCTAGCTCCAAAGGTGCGTGCATGTGTGTGAATGTCCTTCAACTAGCACTTTAATCTGAATGCATAAAGGTATAATGGCATGTCACGTCTCTTATTATGTATCTATGTATTGTGTGTGTGTGTGTGTGTGTGTACATATATACACACGTGTATAAAACATACACCATAGTTATGCAGTGAGATGCAGCAGAAACATTAAATGTACATTGTACTGATGTAAACAGAAGCCTTGGGCTGTACAAGTAATTCAATTTAATTCTATTCAATAGAGAAAAATACATACATCATATTGTATATTTGTACCCCAAGGCCTAACACATTATTGTGTGGTGTGATGCATGAGCATGAGTTGCATTATGTTACACTGTGATGCTGTCTGTTGAGTGAACACGATCTTCTTTCCCGTGTATATTTTGACATATTTAAAACAGTTGAATATGTTTTAAACATGTTTTCTGTCTTGTTCCATGCTTACAATGAAGATTGGTATAAATGGATGTAAGGTAACATTAATAAACTCGTGATTTTGATAACATTTGTCATGTGTTTCATTATAAGTCATTAA
>CAFUXE010000314.1:300704-330392 GCA_903364295.1 Serranus cabrilla
TTACATAAAAATATATGTACATTAAATGGTATAGACACACTGCATAATACAAATACAATTCTATGAAATGTATTAAAGAGACATTCAAAATAATATACAGAGCAATGTAAGGTACATTTTCAATAATGATAATATAAGTGGTAATATAGAATTAATATTTATGTAAGTAATATACATAACTGTAATGGACTGTTAGATATACGCTCATTCAAAATCTTTTACTGCTCATATTGTCATAAATTAACAAAAGTTGTTATTTTGAATTTAGACCATGGTGCGGGTGTAACGTGTGTGTTTCGGTGTGCAGAGGTATTCTGGTTGTGTTTGAGGCTCACAGTGACTCTGACTCTTCCTGCAGGAGTCCTTGGTAACGGGCTCTTTCGACCTGCAAGACATCCTGTTCTACGGAGGCTGCGGCTTCAGCATCATGCGCTGTATGAGCTTTGCTTTAGAGAACTGTGAGAAGAAGGATGGCAACTACACATTCTGTGACCTGCTCAAATACAACTTCTACCTCCCCTTCTTCTTCTTTGGACCTATCATGACTTTTGACAGGTTCCATGCCCAGGTGGGGATTTAACATTCAAGTGGTGAAAAATTAGTTAGAGTGAACAATGGACAGCCATCTACAAGTTGACAGCATTTATTAAGCCATCACTCATGAGTGCACATTGTACTAGGACACTCTGGAGGGAGGCTCATGTAATACCCACACATAATGCCATGTGTTTATATAACTAAAATTGGTAGAGACAAAGGAAAAAGATTTTAGACCCATGAACATTTTAATTGAAATCCCTTTCACTACATAGCTGTATTTGAGTTTTACTCTCAAAATGCTGTCTATTAATCAAATGTATTTGCCCACCCTAAATGCTTTTTAATATAAGATTTATTTATCTTTTACAAAACAATGAAAAACCGAATGTTTTTAATTCCACAGGTGAACAACACCCAGCTGATCCGCAAAGACCGCGAGCTGTGGAACATCACCACCAAGGCCTTGTTGCACCTGGGAGGTATTCTGGTGGTGGACGTCTTCTTCCACTACCTCTACATCCTGACAATCCCCTCTGACATGAAGCTGGTCACCAAGCTTTCCGACTGTTGTCTGGGTGAGTCAGATATATGTTTCTATATTGTTCTCATGTGGCTGTAATGAAGACGGGCTCTTATTCCTAACAAAATGTGCTCACACCAAGCGACAGCCACTGGGGCTAAAGAGCCAACGAATGTGCCAAAAAATGCAGTTCCTTGAATGGCCACTTGAGACTGGCGCCAGTTTAGAAATAAACATGCTGATTAAGGCTTAAACGTCTGTATTATCAAATTGTGACCACTTGTCTGAGAGGTGGGCACCCTCACACGTGGAAAGCCAGCAACCAGGCATCACTTTTACTGACATTGTGTGCTTTATCAAACATGAAGATCTGCCACTTTAGAAGTTGCTATATTATTTGTTTCAGTGTTCTAGCTCTGTTTCCGTGTGTACCTTTGCAGCTGGTCTGGCCTATTCCAACCTGGTGTACGACTGGGTAAAAGCAGCCATGATGTTTGGTGTCATCAACACCGTGTCGACACTGGACCACCTGGACCCTCCGCAGCCTCCAAAGTGTATCACCATGCTCTACGTCTTCGCTGAGACGTGAGTGTGACCTTACTCGAGCGCAATCTTAAGAAATCATTGTGTAGTCTTTGTTGACTATTCTAAACCTTGAAATGTGTTGAAAGAAAAAATGTTTCTGTGTTTCTAGGCACTTTGACAGAGGCATCAATGACTGGCTGTGCAAGTGAGTGTTTGAGTTTAAAATCATTGGTTTAGATGAACCAAGAGCTTAGAGAAGACAATTTTGTTTCTGCATCAACTTGAATTTGAGTTGTAATTTTGCAGGTATGTCTATGACTATATCGGTGGGGATCACGATAAAATCTTCAAAGAGCTCCTGGCGACCTTCTGCACCTTCGCCATCACCACCCTGTGGCTGGGCCCGTGTGAGCTGGTTTACATCTGGTCCTTCTTCAACTGCTTTGGTCTCAACTTTGAGCTGTGGGTGGCAAAGTTATTCTCCCTTCCACCATTTTCTACAGTAGAGGTGAGAAACATTAAGCAGAAACATTATATTTAAACAGACAGTATGAGAAGAATGAACCTGAAAATGAGCATAATTTGTGTATTCATGGCTCTTCCCTGACTGTGTACCTGTGTCCTCTGCATCCAGGGTTTAATGGGTGAGGCCATGTCACGCAGGATCCGGGGTGTGTTCAATGCTGCCAACTTCTGGACCATCGTCCTCTACAATGTGCTTTCCCTGAACAGTTTGGAGTTTGCCAAACTGGTGGGAAGACGCCTGATTTTCAAAGGTGGGGAACAACAAAGATGTGTTATATAAAATCTAACAGTGAGAACAACTGAGGCAGACATCAAAAGCAACAGAATCTCACGGGACGCCATCCTCCAGATATCACATGGCTCATCCCCTTTGTTGTCCTCTTTCACATAGAATGAAAGAATATTAATGACAGAGCATTAAACATAGGGGCTGTTCACGGGGTTATCTATAGAAAGCTGCATTACTTTTAAAACTTTCTTCTCCTGTTTCTTTCCCTCTTTGTGTTTTCTCCCAGGTTTCCCTCTGTCCACCCTCTCCGTGTTACTTGTGACCTACTGTGGCGTGCAGCTGGTGAAGGAAAGGGAGAGACAACAAGCCCTGCTGGAGGAACCAGAGCCGGTGAAGCCGGTCGATGGGGGCAAGGAAAAAGCAGAATAAACAGACAGAAAAACGGACTGTCGCAGACTTCACGGTCAACAGACCCCCTCACATTGTTCCATCCTCGGGCTTGCGAACTGTACCTAACAACAGCCAGTCAGCACCTGTATCGTTCACAAGCCTGTGTTTTTTGCTTTTGTTTGTGAGAAGCGAGGCGATGCCTTGAACTGTGAAATATCCTCTATCCTCCTCAAGTGCACTTGCTGTAGATAATCGCCACGTCCTTTGGCACAAACCCACCGATGGTGCATTTTGTATTTTATCGGAATAAAAGAATGTTTAACAAATGATTGGCCGCTAAATGTTATAAATACAGACAGTCTTGTAAGGAAACAACTACTTTGCTCTGCGTAGTTGTCTCTTGTGTTCACTTTTTGATTTCTCTCAGATTGGACATTTTTTAAAAAAATAACTCAGATGGTGTCTTAATTTTGCCTTAGATTCAAATCATCACAATGTTTAACTGCACTGAAAGGGTTCAAACTTAACAAAACTTGAAATCAGGGCGTCATGTATGGAGTGCAATGAAGAAAGTAAACAAAGGGTGCTGTGGAGCTGCTCCACATAGCTTGCAGCTGATTGTAATGTATATTTGCTCTACTGTAACAAAGCAAAATACAAGTCACAATGTATATAATAGTACATTTTAAAAGTTGATGGAGAAAGTCTTATACTGTTGGGAAATTCAATGTAGTTCAATCGCCCAGAGAACGAAAGCTTTACTCCACCGCCATACAGGAGATAACTGAAGGTGTGACCCTCTTTGACATGATCCAGGCCCCTCAGCTCACGGAAGGCAAAGGAAAGTGGGTCACTCTTATCCTGCCTGCCACCAAAACCTGCTGCCTGTCTTCAGTGCAGCAGGCAGAGGGAGAATATTTATGCAGATTGTGACGCCTTTTCTCAGTGTTTTACTCAGAGGTGTTCATTTCAAATGTTTGACTTGAAATAAAGTTTTGTTTCATTCAAAATTGGCACCAGTTTGTTTTGTTGCAGTATGGAGAGGAGACAGAAACTGGTATATTGTAGTTTGACTGGGTGGATAAACACAGTTGGAACAAAGCAATCAGAGGTGGCAGACTTCACCCCACAGCGTCCTCTGTTGGCCAGAGGATGTCTATGCAGCAGAAACACAGACAGACAGACAGTCACCGCCGCCCAAAACAATACTTCACTCCCACTCCGTGGGAAAGTGGGGTGAAGTAATTAATACATTATAAAATGTTTAAATTGATGGTAATGCTTTAATAAGTTACTTAAGACTGCACTGAGTTGAATTTCTTTGAAAGTGGGACAATATCATTTATCACCACTAGATGTCCCAGTTTGATCACACATGCAGACAACCGTAACATGTAGGTTTACTCATGGTCGGATTAACGTTTAAATCAAGTCTTCCACATTGAGGAATAAAGGCTTCTTGATTATTATTGGATCAGAAGAACCCAAAGTTCAGGTATCTGTATCAATATTTGGACTGAAAAGTTGGATTGGTGCCGCCCTAATAGATATCTAGATGGATAAAGTGGGACATAAGCGTCATTAAAATTTTGAGCCTATCTGAATTGTAGGACTGGGCAAAAACGTTTTGTAGCTGTAAAATATTTTGTAAATGTGAAAAAATGTTTTCCCACAGATATATCATTTTTACGTGGGTTTTCTAACATTGGAAATATATTGTGTATGTGTCACTGCAATTTTCACTGACTATTTTTCTCAAGGATAGACACAAATTACTTTCTGTAGATGTAACACTGAAATATGACTTTTGACCGTTTTACACTTGAATGCCGACGTTAAACTTCAGAGAAACTCAAATTATGAATCGACCCTTATTTAACCCCACAGATTGCATATATTCAATATATATAACATTTGTGAATATGTTTGTGAAAAGGTTAATGGAAGTTGTTATCTGAAAGACTCATTTGTTAAATCATTTTGAATGGACCTGGTGGTGTGTTTTAATCATATTTAAACATTTATCCAAGAAATGTATGATTCATTTTCATCAGTTTGTTATATAAGAGGTGCTCCCTGGTGATTTAAATGGAAGGCCATATAGAGTATGTCACCTGATAAATAATAACACCTGTGTTGAGCTATAATGTATATATGGTGAAGTGTGTTGGAGGCTTACGGAGACGCTGTGAAAATCACAGCTTGTTGTGGTTTTTGTTCTAAAACCAAAGTTTAGCTCATTTCTGGTGTCAGGGGAGGTTTATTAGAGGCCACATGCTAATAATCCAGGAACGGCTTTTACCAATACACAGCATGTACTGTCCTGTGCTTCCATACTGCTCAGGGTCAGTGTAGCCAGTTCACTCCCAGTATTCAAGTCAGTATTGAATTCCAGAGACAAACACAACATGAAATAAAGTGTGTGGGAATATCAAAGTAATAACAGCCAGCCAGACTGCCTGGTGAGATGTTCTGCTGGATTTAACACGCTGTCACCCCCGTGCTTAGTCACTCAGCTGTTTGTGGGGGTCTGAGTGCTGCAGGAGTGGGTAGCTCCACCAAAATGGATTCCTCAGCTTTGTGAGGGTCCTGTCTATAAATACCTCTGACTTACACTGTGACTGACGGCCACGGACAGCTGCAGCCACCAGCCAACCAACCCGTGGAGACCATCCACAGCCATCTGAGCAGCCCCTGTGCACGCTGACAGTCCTGCTCTGTTGTGGGGAGTGAGTAAAGGGTGCCCACGAAACCCAACCAGGACACGAAGACCGAACAAAATGGCTGCCATGACTATAGACCCGGTGGAACAGCCTCGGATGTACCAACAGACCCTGCTTCAGGACGGACTGTGTGACCTCTTGGAGAATGACAAGTTTGTGGACTGTGTCCTCACAATTCAAGACAAGAAGTTCCCCTGCCACCGCTTGGTTTTGGCTGCCAGCAGCCCTTTCTTCAAGGCCATGTTCCTGTCAGACCTGGAGGAAAGCAAGAAGCGTGAGATTGTCCTCAAAGATGTGGAGCCAGGTGTTATGGGGATGATCCTTAGGTACTTATACACGTCTGATATTACTCTGACGGAGCAGAACGTCCAGGATATCTTCATGGTTGCTAACATGTACCAGATCCCCTCCATCTTCTCTGTATGTGTGTCCTACCTCCAAGAGAAGCTGGTGCTGGGGAACTGCTTGGCTATCTTTAGGCTGGGACTTCTGTTGGATTGTCCAAGACTTGCTCTGGCTGCTAGAGATTTCATCTGTGAACGCTACCAGGTCGTTGTCAGGGACCAGGACTTCCTGCAGCTAGGCCCGAGCGAACTGGCCATCATCATCACATCAGACGCCCTCAACGTTGAGCGTGAGGAGCTGGTGTTTGAATCTCTGATGGACTGGGTCAAACATGATGAGACAAAGCGCATTAAGGACCTGCCGGAGCTGTTGCACTGCGTCCGTTTCAGACTCATACCTTTGGATTACTTCAAAGAGAAAGTAGAGCGTCACCAGTACCTCCGTTTCAGCCAGGAGATCAAGAAGGACTTGGACCTCGTCAAGGATGCTCACAAAGGGCGTCTCCCAAAGCCAAAGAAGCCCAGCAGCGACGGGGCAAAGGGGGGAGAAGGAAGTGAAGAGGAGGAGGAAGATGAGGAGGAGGACGGGTACCTGCCGGGTATACTCAACAACAATCCACGCTTTGGGATGTTTGACTTGGACCTGATACTTATGATCAGTGACACAGGGACTGTGGCCTATGACCCAGTAGGAAATGAGTGCTTTGTGGTCTCAGAGTCCACAGAAATTCCCAAAAACCACTGCAGCCTTGTGACCAAGGGGAACCAGGTGTTTGTTGTTGGAGGACTTCTCTACAACGAGGAGAACAAGGAGGAACAATTCAGCTCTTACTTCCTACAGGTAGTGTGTGAACCATGAAAACAATCAGTGGCTCTTTGTTACCTGAAAACATATAACTTTTGTCTTGATTTCTTTACCTTGTGCCTCTCATGCCTCACATACTGTTGTTTTCATCCCCAGTTTGACCCAGTCAGTTCAGAATGGTTAGGGATGCCCTCGCAACCAAACCCTCGCTGTCTGTTTGGTCTGACTGAAGCTGAAAACTCCATCTTTGTTGTTGGAGGAAGGGAACTGAAGGAAGGCGAGCACGCCCTGGATTCAGTCATTATTTATGACAGACAGTAAGTACGGATACTAACTTTCATATAGAATTTTACTCGTGATAGTCAGTTTTATATCCACTATCTGATACAAAAAGTAGTCATGTTGCTGTAGATATTTGTAGGTTCCCTGTTATCATCCAGAGTCAATTCATGATAATGTGACCTCTTTTTTTGTACACAGATCATTCAAGTGGGGAGAGTCTGACCCTTTGCCTTATCAAGTGTACGGCCATGGAACCGTATCACACAATGGTCTCGTCTACGTCATTGGGGGAAAGTCTGAAAGCAAGTATGTGGCGCTCTGTAACCTGCATGATACTTTATCGTTTGATTACACCTCAGGATTGTATTTTCACACACATACCTGTACAGCATGAAATATATAGCTGTGACAGGTTCATCATATTGCTCTTTCACTCATTTTATAACACTGGATATCAAAACAGTTTGACATTTAACAACTGAACCAGTCAGTATTTAAAGGATTATTCCAACAGTTTAGTATGGTACTTCAGTTAAGTATCCCAGTATCCTACACCTACAGCTACACTTTCCCAATCCGGGGCAGAATAATAGATCCCTGTGCACAGACATGCAAAAGGCACACATAGGCTTTTTTGTTGCTGATTTGTGTCTCTTTGTGTTTTCTTGTGTGACTATGTAGTTGTTTTGGTTTTTTCTGTTGATTGCACTGTCTTTTGTGTTGTTTATCTCATTCCATAGTCAGTGTTAAGCTGTTTGTGTCTCTTTACAGCTGTTTTGCATCTATTTGTAGTCCTTTTGCATGTCTTGGTAGTGCTTTGTTTCTCTGTGGTCAATTTTGAGTCTCTTCCTGGCTCCTGGGCCCAATCTATCAAATCTATGCCCCCTTTATTTAAAACTGAACACCTCCACTTTATGACATCTTCAGTTTTTTTCCATAGAATATGAAGAAAACAAACATACTACGATGAGTTAACTTAACTTCATATAAAAACAATGAAAAACCCTTTTAAAATACTGTCTTGAATGTTTGTTTTTTTTTGCAGGAAATGCATGAAAAGGGTGTGTGTCTACAACCCCACTAAGTTTGAATGGAAGGATTTGGCTCCTCTGAAGACGGCCCGCTCCCTGTTCGGTATCACCGTCCACGAAGACCAGATCTTCGTGGTGACGGGGGTCACAGACACAGGCCTCACCAGCTCTGTGGAGGTCTACGACATTGCGACCAACACGTAAGACAACTTTTTATTATATATGACCCACTTCATCTCATGGTTATGATGAAGCATCTGTCCACATAAATGAAATGACTCATTGCATCATAAAACAGCAGTTGTTGCTGTGGGTCAAACAGGAATACAGCAGCTTGTTTAACACATCATCACTTCCCTGTGTGTGTGTGTTTGTGTTTGGACTATTGTCGTGTTGTGCTCCAGGTGGTCTGAGTTCACAGAGTTTCCTCAGGAACGCAGCTCTCTCAACCTGATCTCGATGGGAGGTTTCCTGTACGCTGTGGGGGGCTTCGCCATGATGCCCAGTGAAACCAGCGAGGAGCCCGTCCCAACAGAGATGACTGATATCTGGAGGTGAGAGCCCTCTTTACTTACTTAATACACATAGTGAGTGATTATAAAGTGATCACAATGGCTAAAAAATAAAAAGTTTAACTGAAGAGTTCATCCTCCTATTAGAATTACACATTCATTACTGCTGATATGAATCGTAGGTTTCTAATTGTTAATAACACTATTAAAGACAAATACCAATTAATAATTGATACTAAAAAGCAACACCTGTTGGCCAAGGCCCTCCTCTGTGACAGACGGTCTCCTTTAATACTCACTCAGCACTAAATGTGAATTAATCCACAGCTGAAATACTGAATGCACTATTACATCTTGTTTCATTCACCATTTCTACAAACTACATTGGCCATCAAAAGTCTTTTAAGGTTGAGGTATTTTTTGACAAAAAAAAATAGAAAAGAAAAATATCGGAAAAGAATATAACAGACTTGAATGCAGTTAGGTGCTCCAGTTTCAGGGTCTTGTGCATATCGATGCACTCTAATGTGCTTTCCTGTTGTTTCCTGTGTTTCCATTTCTGTACACGCAAACATAGACTTTGTTCGGGTCTAAAAGGCAGAAAAAAATGAACTTGTGATGTTTTGTTTTTCTTTCCCTGCACTGCTGATAATGGAGCGACACCAAAAACTCCCTCACGTGTCAAATGACTCTCTGTAGATGAAGGGCATTAAAATTGCATTTGTTATTACTGTGTGCTATCTTATGATGATGTAAGTGCACCAAACACTGACACATTAATGTTTCCCACAGATATGATGAGTCAGACAAGTGCTGGAATGGGATTTTGCGAGAGATAAGCTATGCAGAGGGATCCACTATCGTTCCTGCGCGTCTCAACACTCTGCGCCTCACCAAGTTATAATCGAACTGAACTATTTGTGGTGCTATGAGGTTAATCGTGTAACATTGAAGTAAATGAGTGTACTCTAAAGCTAAAGCTGGCTAAGGGTTCAGAATGATTGATTGAATTTGGTTTATAAAGGGGAAAGTGTAAAGAATCAGCATCAAAATGTTTTACTGTGTGTTTGACAGCAGGGGGAGGCAGATACACGTTCATGTCTCAGTGAGGATCGAGGCCAACACGAGTTAGAATATTACACCAAATTTATTTTATAAAAACCTAAAATGTTGATTTGTACATCTGTTTTTTTGTTATATTATTTAATACCTGTTTGCTTTATTTAAAGCAGAAATAAAGATAATGGTTGACTGTATTGCTTTAAGTGACGTCTCAGTTTTACACACAAAAGGCCTGTCCACAGTGCAAATGATTTTATTCATCTTTATCTGACATTTTGTTCAGTAACATCTTTACAGCTGATTCCACATACTGTACAGTACACCATATTTACACACAATTTACATGTCAACAAATAAGAGACACTTTCGTGACATTATGCCGTTAGCATTAGTGAGGAATGTTTAAATGTAAACATCGATTTCCAGTTGACACCTGAGCACTGTAAGTCAACACCAAAAAACACATTATTAACTAATTCTTTCGCCGTATTTACAGTTTCACATTGTATGTATACAATAGCTATGTGTGACTATTAGTCTGAGGTACTTTCAGTTAGTTTCAGTTTTACACACACTGGTACAACAAGAAGGGGGACTGTGCTAACTCCAACATGAGTCCTACATGACATGTGACACCGTTACTGCATGTAAATATTAATGCATGAAAATGTCTTTTCTGAGCAGGAGGTGGCCTCAGATAAATGTTTGAAAACATTATTGAACAGAGAGAGAGAGAGAGAGAGCGGGAGAGAGAACACCAACTACATGCTTGGTGTCATTGAACTTGACAAATCCTATTGCGTCAAACAACACTATGAATATACAGCCAAGCTGGTGTTTGTGTGAGGCAGTGCTTATCATTTGTTCAGGAAATGTAGGGGAATGAATTGATACGTAGTACCTTTTAATTTAATTTCAACTGATATTAAAGTCCAAGTCACTGATATTAAAGTCCAAGTCAAGTTGCAAGTTGAGTCGACTTGTCTTTTTTGATTTTATCAAGTAAACTGGGACCAGAGTCATTAGGATTCATCTCCCGGGAATAACAATGCCTGTATAAAAAAACATTGTCTAAATCAAATTAAAAGATGACATATTTCGAGAAATAAATGGACCTGCTGGTGGTGCTGGATGAAAAGTCAGAGGATCATCAAAGTCATTAGGTTTGCGTCCTCGGGGGACAATGAATGTCTGTACAACATTTTCATGGCAATCCACTGGATAGCTGTCGAGATTTCCATCTGGACCAAAGTGCTCGACCAACCAAGTAAATAATATATATATATTTTTAATATATCAATGAGTCACCCAGCGATACCTTGAATTCTTGAGGAAAAGTGTTTGCTCGCATGTCTTCACAATGAATGTAGAATCCGTAAACGTATTCATACTTGACAATTTGAAATAAATGGCTCCATTAAACAACAACAAACTCCACTAAAACATCATTTAAAAAACTCTCCAACAACTCAGGAAGTATAACTCAAGTCCCATTTATCCAGCTGCACGCTCAGTACTTCCTGAACACATGCTGGTCACTTGAATTGTATTATTTACAAGAATTTCCCCACTAACTTCTCAGGCTTGCACAACCACACTATTCATCCTGACTCCCTCTTCAAGGAGAAGTACGACTTGGATTATACCAGACATATCAATTTGCTTTTTTAAAAGTTGTCCCCCAGTTACTTTAACTAATCAATGATTTACTCAATTTCTGGATTATAGGTTCACCATAGAGGGATGCCATAAAAAGTTAATTATACTTAAGAATTCAAAGTAACACAGGGTGAGTAAAATATATGCAAATGTTAAATTTAACGGTGAAGTAGTCCTTTAAATTTGTAAATATGGAACAAAGTAAAATATAATATAATACATTAGATTAGAATAGAATAGATCAGTGCAAAGAAATGAATTGTTCATGCAATCCAGTTAATGGAAGTTAATCAGTGATGCCCTATATTTATGCACAATGTTGTGTGTTGTGGACTAATAATGTAATACATCTGGTCCATTAGTTGCAGAAACAGTAAAAACGGACGTCTCTGAGCGACTGTGCACTCACACAAAACTAAAAGCTTTTGTAATCTGAGATAAATTTCACAAGCGGGAGCTTTAGTATCTCCTCTGGAATGTTATCCGGCTGTAATTCAGCAGAGTGTACGCCTCGTATAAAGCTGTCATAGACGGGATAAGAACGTCCAGTACGTTGGTCATGCTACAGATTCCTCCTCTGTGACTATTGTTCATGACATGACTGTCATTAATGTTGTTACCACTGGTCCCCAAAGCAACGTGGGCCATTAGGTTAAGTGCTTGTAGTCCTCTTGTGTAACACACCCTTTTAATAAACATCTTGCTTCTTATAGGACACAGCTCAGCTCCGGCTCTGTCCATCTATTGCCTAACATCAGGTGGAAAACACTGGACAAGAGCATCATTTCCCTTTAACATACGTAGTGGCTATGAGGATCTTTCTCCCTGCAGTATTCCGTATTGTGTGCATTATAAAATACTTCATTAGTGTTATTTTGAAAATTGATTTTCAACCACTTGTCAGTTTGCCAGTTTGGATTGACTTAAAATGTGATTTATAATGCTTTACACTGGGAAAACGGAGCTCATCAAAGCTACATTTCAAAATAAAATGTTCCTTTTTCTTAATGAATACTTCACTTAATGGTCATCATTAAAAGAGACTGTACCGCCACCTCAGGGGCCCAGGCATAAGTGGGCATATGGAGTATACAGAATGACAATTAGTTTGTGTTTGTAAGCTTTCAGAAAGCGTGCACAAAATGAATACAGAGCACTGGCAGGAGGCTGCCCCAGTATCCGTCCCTAACGTTGAGCACGAATGAGTCCTGAGAGGATTCATTGATTTAAGTGGATGGATTTCCAGTCTTGCAAGAAAAACTCTGCTCACTTGCCTTTTTTGACAGGTAATGGATAAAGTTACAATGAACAAGTATTAGCTTCAGTACTAAAACGTCATATGAACCTCCAGTAACCAGCATCAACTGCACTGCAACATTGCATGCGTGTGCATCAGTACCCACTGATACCAACAGAGAGGGGAGTGAAGAGTCAGATGGCAGAGAAGTGCTCCTGACACTCAGAGGCCCGGCGTGTTGTGGGGCTGCATTTGGTCAACATGGTGATCTGGGTGCTGAAGTTGTTGCCATTGCTGCCTATTGAGGGCTGCTGGTACTTAGTGTCAGCAACCAGGAACCTCTGCAGCATCCATCTGCGCCACTTACGCTTAATCTCCGCCTGTACCTGCAGGAGAATGGAGGGTGTAGACAAACAGGATGAAGAGGGGGTGTTAAGAGGGTAAGGTACGCCTGAGGGGGAGCAAAATTAGATTTAGTGACAGAAAAGGCCAGTAAACACAAGGAGTGATTTTTGCTTACCTCTCCATTTAGAAAGCAGTACAAAACTGCAACGACACAACCCTGAAGAAGAGAGAAAAAGTCCCGCCCAATCAGAACTGTTGTTGAAATACCAGTGTCGCAGTACAGCTGGGGAAACACTCAAAATGCTTGCGTATGAATAATGATGGTAAGATTATGACCAACTTCAGGGCTCAGACAGGAGGTTCATCATTTCGATCTCTGGGAAGTGTTCCCAGGAGATATCATTCTGAGCTAAAACGGTTATAAATTGAGAATACTTTCCATCGCGAGGTTTCCATCATTGCACTTGGCTCTCAGTGTTCATTTTCAATTTAATACTCAGTAAATCAGTGACCTCATTATTCAAGAATACAAAATTAAACATGTCGGATAAACAAACCAGTCACTTGCTTAATCAGACAAACTGTCTTCTTGTTACCAAGATGTTTTTCTTTTAAATTTACCAAAGGGTCACATCTATTTTCTATCTGCTGCCATATTGTTGCAGAAATCTTAAAAAACACAAGATGGTAACTCTGAAATGATCCCTTCATTCATCAGAAAGTAGTGCTGCTTCTGTTTGACATTTGGAAACTATTAACTAACACTAACATGCATTCTGTAATGTGACATTACCTGAAAAGACCCCAGAATAAGATCGAACACCATCCTCACTTGTGGGTGGACGTCATCAGGGATGAAGGCAAAAATGATGTAGTTTATGCCAAAGAGAGGTATCAGCAACAGAGTGGATTTAGCCAGTCTTCTACAAGACGTAGAAACACGAAAAAGTGAATAGTAGACCTGTGCTTGTCATTAAGTAAGAGCTATGATAGCTCACCAACCACATCACAGCAGAGAAATAATGAATTCAGAGTCACCTGATAAGAAATGACTGTAACCTGTGCTATGACATGAGCTGTTGACATAAAAACCTACGAGTACTGATTGGATTCCTTTCGTCCAATGTCGGGGCAATTCATCTTCTGACGCAGAATCCGAATTATACAGATGAAGAGGCAAAAGTTCACCTGCAGCATAATATAAAAGACTGATTACTGTGACTGCATTATAAAAAGCTGTATATGAGATGATACTCATGAACAGGTGCTGTGACTGACAAGAATGGTGACCAAAATAGGTGTTTTGATGATCCACCATGGGCGGTCGTTGATTATCTCCCAGCATCTGTCAGAAGAGATAATAAATAAATAAGAGACTAGATCAAGATGGAACAAACCCTTGAGCTGTGCTACAAAGCACTTCAGATGAACAGATTTGAAGCTGAAGTACATTAGGCTACGTGCAAGGTAAAGTAGTACCATAGCACAAACAAAAGGTGTTCTTTCACTTCTCATCCATTTGAACGAATGTAATATTAAAATGATTTAATCAAGAACTTAATATTTTCAAAAATGTGATTTCAAAGTAGCTAAACCACACTGAAAAAAACTGAAGTCCAATGAATCCAAATTACTCTGGTATGCTAGGCTAGTTACCTTTTAGCAAGGCTGGTAACTTTTTTTGTCAATCATGACAGTTTCTTTTTTCTTTTTTTTTGCTACTTCCTCATTTAGGTGGGATACTTTTCTTTAAACTACCAACTAAGAAAATCTAAATATATTTTTTAATAACAGGAAACAGGCAGGAAAAAGTGGGTAAAATTAGCTAAGGTTAGCTGTGCCTGGCTAGCTAGCTCAAACATAACATCTCCCTTGCTTTGGCTGTCTGGTAGTTTCTACATCACAGCATTCTCAGAAACCGTCAGATTCGGGTCTGATGACATTTTATTTAGCCTCTGGTGGCAAACCTGGTATGATTTATTTTACCCATGGAGGAATGTATTTTCAAAAAGTTCCACAAACCGAGAAAAGCGATTTAAAAACCTGGAATCTAGAAACTTTTAATGTTGTAAACACCAGGTGAGAAATTCTCATTGGATTGAAGAGGTGCTATCTTTAGGTCTGGTATCCACTTGTATCATACATTGGGGCAGGGCTTTATATTTCTGGGTTTCGGATTAGCAACTTCAGAAGTGAGAATGGGGTTGATGTTGACATCTTCAAGCTGATTGTTCTCAGGTAGCCAGTTTAGCTAAGCTAGCTAAAGCTAAATTGTTGTCACATGATGGCCGTTAGGTTCCAAGATTATATTTCAGCCAATGTGATCCTCCTCTTTTGCTCTTCACACAGACTGTCTGCCTGCTTTCAACCAAAGCTCCCTTAAACGTGATTGGTCAATTCTTCTCAGACTACAAACGGAAACCAGGTTGCTTCCATCACCAACATCCAGCACTGTTACCTGCAGATTCTGCAGCTTTGTTTTTAGAGATTAAGAACCGGGAGACTACAAAGTCAATTTTATTTTAAAACAAGTATATAGTTATTGCATTGTGGCTTTGTAAGATAGTTTAGCCAGGAGACATTCATCTCTTGTCTGAGGCAATTACTTTACAAGTTGCAGATTAAAAGTTCAGCACAGACCTCCACTGAGACAAACTCTTATGTTTATTTTGTGAGTGTGTAAAAGTGTATTGTTTAAAGCGCTGATAAATAAAGTTAATCAGCGAGATTAAAGTAAAGAACGATCAACTCACCCCGGATCATTTAAATAGGCCTTTGTAATCACCCACGCTGAGATAAAGATGGTTGGAGCCCCTGCAACAATAAACATAAATAGAATTTGTTGTAAGTTATTTCAACATTAAAATGAACGCTATGTCCCAGAGAGAAACTATTAATTATGTTCAAACAAACGCCACACTGACTGAACACCACCAAATATGGAGGTGAACCTAGAGCATGTGTACACTGTTAATCTTTCGGATGATTTTATAGCTAAAGTAATATTGCATTTTGGGTATGCTTATCATTTCTAACTGGACTCATATGTGCTCTGTGCCAATATTGGTGCATCCTGGGCATCCGCAGGAGAGTCACAGGCTTGTTGCTATTTTCCTACTGGCAGACACAACATTTCAGGCCTATTTATATTGAATTTATTGCTGTGATGGAAAAAAAAAAGATCAGAAATTTAAGGAATGGCTGTTGAATATACATTTCAAAGGCATGTAATGCTGGACCAAAAGTCCAAAGTGTATTTTTAAGATAGCAGCTGTTTAGGCTTATACTTCTGCATGACTATATATGTATATGCATTTTGAAGAATGCTGCTAAATCTAGCTATTAAAATGACTCAAAGTTCAGGTCTAAATTTATGTAGAATTTATTTTATGTACATTCTACATCTGTGTGTCATACATGCATGGATTAGTTGAGCGGTTTTCCTATCGAGAGCATCAAAAGCTTGGCAGGATGCTGGACTGAATTATAACAGGAGAGGAGTGGCAGCTGCCTGCTGCTGCTAATCTAAAACTGGCAGCGCTACTCATTCATATGCAGATGGCAAAGGCATTTTCCTGTGAATGTATAAAACATCACTGATAGATTCATTTACATATTATCATGCATGTTGTGACTGTTGTAGCTAAGACAAAACATTCATGTAGGATGCCTGATTGTCGCTTGATGAGCATTTGATGATTTCAAGCTGCCACTTCAGACAAAAGGATAGATCAAATCTCCCTGCAAATGAGCTTGTGTGAGCTATCTGTATCCATCAACATATGGTATAAAGGCTGGCACGTACCCCAGCCAATCAGGATGTACCACCAGAGGTACTTCCTCTCAGAGAAGAAGGAGACCGCCAACAGAGTGTGGAGGTAGAGGCCCTCCACCAGCAGCCAGAAGTGACTCGCCATGACCCCATACTGGAAGAAGACAACCACTGCCTTGCAGCCGACCTACAGGAAAGTGTTTTTGGCTGTTTTCATTACCACTGAATGTAGATCAATAACATTTTATTACAATTCAAATCAAGATAAATGTGGTTGCCAGTGGATGAGGCTACGCGGAGAATGTCTTTAGTAAATTACTCTAACATTAGTATTGATTCCTCTCTTCTGACACAGCCATTCTTTAAGACTCGGCATCTCACTCATCAAAAGCAGCATTAAGGAGATCATCATAATTAATAATATAATCAGACATAATTCTACAGGGGTTACCTCATAGTTGTACTGATTATAGTAATTATGGCTCCTCGACTGATTAAATCTGCAATCAAAGTGTTTTTGAGATTCGTGTTAATTATCAAATGAAGATATTGTTTTTGGTTACTGAACAGATTAAAGTGAGACTTTTTATGACTAATGGCCTCTGAGACTGAGGGCACACACGACATGGGATACGGGTAAACAAAACATAGTACAACAGAAACACAGGAAGAGAAGAGCTGTAAAGTCAGAAAATGTACTTATAAAGCAATATCTAGCTTAATTTCGCAACTACTGGCTTTGTCCTTAACATTTCAGTGCATTGCTTTTATTGCTTGTGCTTCTGATAAATTCAACATTTAATTTGTAAGACAAAAATTGTGTTATTTCTTCTTTCAAAATGAATATATATAGTCTTTAACTTTAAAGGGGCACAGTGCAGTCAATCTTGTTTTGTATACGGTTGGGAGACTCTTTAGAGACAGAAATAAATGAAAAAAAGATGGTTTAAATTAATGAAAGTATTTAGTATAAAGAGTGACAAAGTCTGCACAAGGAAGCTGTCAGGGTGAACTGAAGGGTAAAACAAATACAGGTTTATCACCCCAGTGACTAATGTTCGTGTCCCATGTGAAAGAAAAAGTCAACATTAAGTTAATTTAACGTCCATGCTTAACCACGTTAGTAGGTAACCACATCCTGACTACATCAAATATGTAAATATATCATGCATCGTTTTAGAAAACTTGGTTCAGGAACAAAGACCAGGCCTCAAACACATCCCACTTCAGCACCAAAGGAGGCTACTAAAGCACAGCTGATTCAAGGTCTTAATCAGATGTCTAAGAATTGCTGGAAATGTCCATCAAAGGCTGCTGAAACTTGAAAAATTAAATTATATTCTATTTAAAATAAATGACTATCGCCATCTATATAACATAATGGGCTACACAACATAAGGAATCTGACTGCAATTTTCATTTTAACAAGCTGATTTTGAATATTTTTCATATTATTCTTTTTTTTCACTTTGGTTTCTATAGTAAGTACAGAGAAGTATTTTCCCAGGCTGATTAATTCCGGATGTGCTAACTTGGTTACCTTTTTTAATATGTTGCTTTCTTTCTTTTTTTAAACTTTGTTTTTAGAAACAGTTGAAAGGATTAGCAGCTGTGTTTGGCAAAGGACATATCTAAACTCAACCATTAACAAGCAGCACTTAGAGATAGTAAAGCAGGTGATTTACAGTCTGCTGATCTAATCCTCTCTGGTAATAAAGCAGTGGATTCAGCTGGAGCAGGACCTGACAAAACACCACTGACGTTGGCGACTCGATCGATCAAATAAAATAAAACAGCCTTACTAAAGGAAACCGTATCCCATCCAGCTGCTTATCTAACTCCTTATCTAAACTCAGCACTTATGGTGTTTCGGTATCGTTACTAGGGCCATGTTGTCAAGATAAAGCGATAAAAACGGATATCAAAACTCTAAATGTGATTTATTGACAAAAGCTCAGTCTTAATGTTCAGCAAACAGGAACTCTCACAACATCCTGCTGGACAGATGAATGAGGAAATGTCGTTTCAGGAGTGGAAGGGACTCTGCAAACACGGCAACACCCACGAACACTTGAGCGCTCAAATGTTAAGTAAACTCCAGGACAAAGCATTACAGTCAGTAAAGTCTGGGTGAGTAATTGTACAGATGCAGTTTGCCGGCTCGTACATCAGATGAACGAGTCAGCTTGATCCATGATGTCGGGATTTGGATCATGCAGGGAGGGAAATCAATACAATGTACATCTTTGCTATTAAAATAGACATGTTGGCAAGTGAGATGGCGGCATTCAAACGCACAGAGAGGAGCCTATACTCACAGGTGACTGGCAATTGTATGTCTCTCCAACGTCATACAGAACGACGTCCTTGATGAAGACAGCCACAGCTTTCAGGATGAAAGACACAAACAGATGCATGTGGATGTAGTTTCTTGTGCAGTGCAGCTTCCTGCAAAAGTGGACAAATCAGCAGTTAGATGTTTCGACTCATTCAGAACTCTATTATGTTCCAAACACAAAAGATTGAAACAATGTATTTCTACTCTATTCTCAATGCAAAAAAAACAATTATTTCAACAAAAATATGAATTTATCCATTTTCCATGAATGGTTATGAATGGTCATCTCAATATGAAACTGATGCTTTAAAACAAATAAAATGCTTTAAAAATTAAAGCATTTTTACGTTGTATAATTTAAACAAATTAAAAAAAACTTCCTGGATCCTGAGCTGTACATTCCTGGTGCATAATCTATACATTATAAACTGATTGTATCATTAGAAAATCAAAACAGAATAGTTGGAATGGTTATGAAAAGGAGTAAAAGCTATAAATGTGTCATATGATATTTTGACATGTTTAAGAAAAACAACATCTGTACTTTAAACAGTTTAAACCTAAATTATGAACTTAAACAATATCATTAATAATATTTAAATATCCTTCCACTTCCTCCTTGCAATCATCCATACATACTACCAAAAGGGGTGTGGCTTTACTGCGGTCCACTTTAGATGATGTGGAACACTGTGATTGGCTTATAGATATCCAGTCAAATAAATTTATGTATTTGGGTGGAGTCAGATGACAATAATAATAATCGGTCTTGATCCCCCTGAAAAGCTGTCTGGGGGACTGGAAGGTGGATCTGAGCTGGTAAAATTAATTAAGGAAAAAACTCAGCCATAATTCTTTTGAATGAATAAATTCCCTCTGATTAAAAGATTCCAACTGGACTCTCCATGACCCATACCAAATATCTTCTGATGAAGTGTGTATTTATTAAACTAAAGTATGTTCTTTGAATAAATATCAAGGAAATATCCAGCAGACACCTCAGTTACAGAGTTGAATTACGGGGACAAACAGAACAAAAATAATGAGTATTTGACCTGAGGAGTAGTAACTATAAGCACTTACTGCTCATGGCTATTGCCTTGTAATGTCCCATGTCTACCGTCCTGTGTTGTTATTTAATGTTAAGCTATACATAACTGTCAAGAATCTGTATGTTTCATATATGTAGCAAGCCGTTTTCCAGTGAAACATGTATTGATCATAGAGGAACAAATGTCAAACACCCTGGGCTTTCAGCAAAGAGGTAAACAAGTACAAATCAAGGTTTTTTTAAAGGAAAAAATGTCACTAATGTAAATCCTCTCCTGGGTGTTCTCAAACAAATGCCTTCCTGGTGAGCTTGTGATTGAGGGTGAACGCATCAGGCGAGTCATCCCAGCAGGATGGGTGCGATGACACACAGCGTCAACCAGCTGGCTGAACACAGCGTCTGCAGCTGAGCGTAAACAGCAAACGCTGTTCATATCCTGTTAAACAGTCCAAACCGCTGGCATTTCATAAACACATCTCTTGTTGTTTAGTCCGTAACACACAAACACTCCAAATGCAAACACACCCAACTAGCTGAACGGACCAGGTTGTTTATTAGAAGCCAGCTCACACCAGCTACTTAAACGTATTGTAATGATCAGTGCTGTGTCAGGCCAACATGCACACACATTTTTCTCTGCAACCCCAGAACTTAAGGATAAAGTGGAACATGCTGTGAACAACAGCAGCCCGTCTAAGTGGTTTGACTTTATGGCTGCTTGCAGTTTGTTTAAGAAATGTTGCAACAGCAGATAATGTCAAACTTCTTGTCCCACAAAATCTGGCAGAGTCACATCACTGTGTGAAAAACACTGTAAAACCTCTATAAAATGCATGAAGTATGGTGTGAAATGAGAGATCGTCTGGTTTTTATTACTCTAAATGATGGAAAAAGGTGTTTGATTGTGTTTAGGCAGGAACATTAAGAAGCAGTTTGATGGATCTTCTTACCGAAAGAGACAAAGTATGATGATGGCGACTGTCAGAGAAACCAGGGACACGCTGTGACCGATGGTGTAGCCCACTTTGATAGCGTCATAGAATTCTCCCTGCAACAACACATTCAGTTACACTTAAAGCAGTTCATAAGTTTGACATTTATCATGAAGCCTCACAGTTTAAAGCTGTGGTTGCCATACCGACGTATTATCATCTACGGTGTTGTTGGGGTTGTATCCACAGTCTATTGTGTAGGAGTCTATGCTGATTGGGGTCCAGCCGTCCTCATAGCAGGTCTTTGACAGGTTACCTAACGAGCAGAGGGACAAAGGGAATACTCAACATTACTTTTGCAACAATATAAGTCATTGCTCTGTCAAACTCAATGTGTTTCAATTAGATTACATTATTTATATAATCATAATTATAATATTGTGTGAGTGTGAAGTGTATGAGCCACAAGGCAAAACTCCCCCCTACATTTACTCACACTTAATAATGTCCCACTGAGATGTATGTGTCTCACTGGAATACTCCCAAATATTAAAAGGAAATAGAAGGAATGACTGAAGGGGATCAGTCGTCCCACCGGCTCAGACATGCCGGGACAGTTCCCATGTGTATTTGCCTCCATCTGCTTCTTAATTACTCTCAGAGTGCAGACACACAGATATTTTTACTCTGGCGTGGCCCATGGGGGCAGAAGTGAAAGGTCCAAGTGCACTAGAGTGACCATAAAGATAAGAGAGAGCACTTCCATGTGAAAAAGAGCACTGTAGAATAATTAACAGTAAACTAGAGCTCAGTAGAGTATGATACAGTAGTGTAGAATTCAAGGAAGAGAGTATTCCATATGGCTTCACAGAGCTCAACTTGGGGTCTATTGAGAATTTGCCGCTGGGATCTTTGCTTTGGATTTTGGATCATTGCAGAATATAAGATCGTTTATGATACTTACAGGTTTTGTTCAGCAGGATAATCTTCACAAATTACCACTATTATGTTTTAATGAATTAATGCAGCCGTCAAAAGTACAAAGCCAATGTTATATCGCGAACTACACCATGGTTACATGACTTCTTCATCACAGCTGTTATCCTTAAGTCTATGACAAGCAAACCAGCGTTTTTGACGGCTAGCAAATCTGTAGCCTAATAAATTGTTGATTGACCCAATCTACTTTCTGCAGAAAAAGGACTAAAGGCATTTGGGGCGGACTAGTGAGAGAGTTCCCGTCCATGTTCAGTGTGATGACGCTTAATGTCCCCAACAACCCTAACCCATCTTTTTAAGGAAACTCAACACAAGTGGGGGTATTTGCCAACATATTTTATATCGTACAACAAAATGCAGCTTCTGTTAACCACAGACCTAATTTCAGGCATCTAACCAAAAACCCATTCAAAATCCTCATTGAGTTTGAAAGGTTAGACCCCATGGCGCTAAAATGCTAACTTACTTCCAGGTGTAAGAGCTCATTCCTGTGGCACCCTATAGTAAAGTAAACCAGAGCTCAGTAGATTACACTAGAGCAGAGCTGTGTAGAGTACAGTACAATAGGGTACAGCTCAGTAGAGTAAACTTCAGAGTAGGGTGCAGTAGGTTAGGGCTCAGCGACGTACACAAGAGCTGGGTAGGGTAGGGCTCTTAAGAGTAGACTGCAGGGGTTCAGGGCTCAGTGAAGTTGACAGTAAAGTAGAGCTCTTACAGTAGAGCAGTCAGTCAGTAGATGAGCAAAGGTTGAGTAGAGCTCTGAGGCAAGAGGCTGCTAGATGTCTGTACAGTTCAGTTAAGTAAATAAGAACAAAATGTACAGATTGAATGAAAAGTGAATGGATTTTTAAAATCACATCTCGTCTTACTCCCACTTTTGCATGCTATACAGCACAACCTCTCAGTAAATGACAGCTGCATAATGAGTGCATTCAACAGAAAAAGAAAAATGATCCGTCACTGAAGCAACATCAAAATCAGATTAATGCTCTACTTTTGTACTCTGTTCCAGACTGTTTAAGAAATTGACTAGAGCGAATGGTCACATTTCACTGAATGTGAATCACTTAACCAATAAAAAAAGACTTTGTGGTGGCCTTGAGGTTAAGTTTAGGGACCTTTGTTGCATCTCATCCCATGTTTCCTGTTTAGGCCATGTATCTGTCACAAGAGGCCAAAATATCAAGACATTGTCTTATTATCAAAAATGATTATGCATATAAAAAAATGTTTTTTGCATTTTATAGCTTCCTTTACAAAGTGCTTCTGTTGGGCTAAATATAGAGCTATAGAGATTTTTTTTTCCTAAACTGGAAGAAAATGCATAAATAGACGAGACAATAATCATTGATTAGATTTAAAACCCCTCTTACACTCTCCATGAGGCATATCTAATCTCACAGTAAGAAGCACAGATTGACATCTCAGTCTCTTATTGTGTAATATCTATTTGTTGCATTTCCTCATCTCCTCTCCTGTGAATAAAGAAAGGAAGCTGCGTGTGTTGGCGACAAAATTAATCCCTGCACTGAATGCCGCTGTAGAAATCTAAATGTAGGACATTCCTCACATTTCCCAACCGTATCGCTCCACAGCCCCTATCAAATTGGGTGTTGGGAAATGATCAACAATCCAAAGTCTTAGAATGTATTTGGCATTAAAATACGGTCAGCTCACAAATACCTGAGTGGCGTATTGCAGAGAAGACGGAGGCTTAGCTTCCTCAAACAACATGACAAGACACAAAGGCGATGATAAGCCCATGCTGTTTCAGCCCATGCCACCACTGGATTTGGCTTGTTTGAGGGATTGCCAGAAGAATGCTTTCATCATCCCCCCAAAACATGACTGCAAGGATTTTCAGTGTCATGCACGAGAACCAGGAGAGCTCAATCGAGTTAATCACCCAGTCATTGTTTTAATATCAAGGCCTTTTTTTAATCTTCGTTTTTCTGTCAATATTGTATAGTCAAATGCTTTATCCTTCCCTAATTATACCTCGGAGGAAGATTCATATTAGCATGCAACAGCTGAATATCATGGCACGGAGGTGAAGGCAATGACAGCCAGGCACTGCGTCACTCTGAGCTCGCAGAGAGGCTGAGTCGCCTGTGTTATTGAAAGAGATGAATGAGTGTGTGTTTGTGTTAGACCCACTAGGTAAAGAGTTCATGAGAATGGCAAACTCTATCTCAACTAAATTTATGACTTGGCCCCTGAATCTCTGTGGCGCCATGTTTCGTAATGCTTGTTTTTTTGTGTGTGAGGTTCATAAAATGAAAAGCTCTGGATGTGTCAATAACTTGGGGTCTTTCGCAAGTGACTGAGATAATAGGTTAAATTGACATTGTTCTACGATGTACTGCATTCACAAAAAAATAGGGCAACTTCAGTGTGGTGTGTTCCGAGAGCTTTTCAAAATAAAATGGATTGACTGTGTAACACATAGTGGTCAAGCTACAAAAACAGGGTTGTTTTTGTACAGTAATGCTCACATTTGGAAATGCAGTGTGACTGCAACAGTAATTTACAATGCACAGAATCCTGGACTGTTCATCATCAGCCGTTAATTAAGTCCTCCTTACATGACCTGCGAGCACCGCAGGTTTAACCAGCTGAGACCTTGTTGATTTACTACATAATTGAAATCATGCACATGAGCGCAGCGCGGGCCACTTGTCATCCCATCTCTTTCTCATTCTGCAAAGGCCCCTTTGCTTCGTCCTGGTCCCTGCACAGCGGGGGCGTGTTGATTCTGTGGACCTTTGACATGTTGGTGAAATATACCTTTTCTGGCTTCAAATGCACAAATCTGGTGATTCGTCATGTGTCCTCTCTCTTTCCCTGGAGTGTTTTGCTCTCTCAGGTCACTCTATCTCCCATCTGGGTCACATCACAGCTTCCCAGAAAACCCCCTTTCCTCTGCACCAGGCCTTCACATACTGATAACAAATCCTCAGTCTGAGTCCCTCTAATGTTCTAAATATGATGGAAATACGGGCTAGATTACAGGGGCAGGAACCCCCTCGCCCTATCTGCAGAGGCACTCAGGTGAGTAAAACCACTGAAATTACCTAAAGCTGGAATCTGTAACTTTATACTTGCTCAAAGCGCAGCACAGGTAATGGATCATATGGACTGAGTTAGTGAAGTTGTTGGACCTATCATATGTCATATACATGACCAAAGACTGACAGACAGTTTTTGGCAGCAGACCAAATTAAATGCAATGTACAAGAGCATCATGCCTTTAGCAAAATAGTACGTTATAGAGATGTATAAGTGAGCATGATAGCAAAACGTTGTCTACACATTCAGCTAACACAATGCAGGGCTCTCAAGTTTTGAATGGGTAGGTAGGTTTAGGGCACTTCAGCAATAGCTTAACTTGTCAGCTTTCACTGTGACTCCACTTCCTCCTACTGTATAAAAATAAAGCCAAAATATTACGGGAGCTGCCATGTTTTCCAATTGAAGTCAGTGCAGTAGTGATCGACTAGTGGAGCCACAGTTTCAAGGTTTCAAGAATTAACACAAGCCTGGAATTACCTTAAACCCTCTTCATAAAAAATTAAACAAGTGAGTAGCCAACATAGAGGGCCAGTGGCCTATGACTTAAACTGCAGCCAGCCACCAGGGGGCAACTGAGATGATTTGGCCTCACTTTTGGGGCGCTGTCATGTCCTCAATCTTTACGTACAATCTTGGTTGAAACAAGACGAGAGTTTGTGGACGGCAAAAGTGAAACAACATGCTAAAGGGTTAAAAAGCCCAAAACTAAAATGGAGAGCAGACACATGGTACACACTGCCATCTGATCCAACTAAAAAACATATGAACTAGAAAAGCACTTGGAGAGCGCAGACCTCCGCCAAGTCAAAAGGGTCAGTTACACAATACCAAATTACACACTTGAAGGATTATATAGAAAGCATGTGTTTTGGGAGCACACTAGTATTGAAATATTTCATCCACTAGATGGCGGCAGTTAGTGAAGGCAATATGGTCACTGATGCAATAATATAAATTTGCAATATAATTTCCAGATGGTGTTCCGGATCACAGATCAGCACCATAATCTAATCACCTGTTAATTGTCCCAATACACACGAATATAGGGAAACATTTCATCCAAATCAGTGCAGTATTTGAGTTATTTTGTAGACAAACAAACAGTCAGACAGACCGACCGACAAACGCCAGCGAAATCATAACCTCCTTGGTGGATGTATAGCTTGTCAAAGAACTATACCAGAGCTTAACAAGCAAAGGAACATTTCTCCAGGCACCAAGATGAAATTGAGGCATCTCTGCCGGCTGAATACAAACAAACAACTCCATCAACTCTTATAGAGTAACTACACTAAGGAGACTGTGTGGTAATTAATGTTAATGGAGATATACGGGAAGCTCTGTTCAAACACACTTCAAACCAGGCAGTAAATCCTCAGGAGGATTCCTTTATGCATAATTACTGGTATCACTGCTTCCCCGTGAGGGTTGTCATAGATTAAAGGAGGACTAATAAACAGAATGTGTCTTTGATACGGACAGCGCCGGGATGGGAAGTTGTTTGCCTTTTGTGTGACTCAGCTCGGCCATGTGTTTTCAGTTTCACTGTGTTCTTCGTGACATATGAGACAGTGTCAGGAAACAGAAACAACAGGTGATCATGGGTCAGTGTGACATCATGAGTATGTTCAGTGCACTTTGTTATTCATATTTCTGATCTTGAATATGGAGCATATTGATACAGACAAAGACTTAACAGCATGTTTGGAGCATCTCTAGCGTTTTCTATGAAAACAGCTGACTGCGGGTGGAAAGGACCTGATGAGAGCGGTGAGAGTGAACCAAAACAGTGAAGTTGGGGGCCAAAAAACCAAAACAATAAACTAAAAGGTGCTAAAATGTTCCAAGGGAGGTGCAGAAATAAGTGATATTTCTCTATAGGTCAGTTATTTGTGAATATAAAATGACAGCAGCTTTAACAAATCTTGCTGGTTTACGTCAATTTATTTATGTAAACTGTTCTTTTTGTCATGACTTTCAAAACGACATATTGTTTTGTGCTTTTTGAGTCCACTCCTTCCTTCCTTACTTCCTTTCTTAACTTTCAAAACAAAAGCCGTAGACATATACACTACGTAGTTTACTCAGGGGGACTCTGGTCTGTAAAGGCTGTTATTCTTTCAGTTTTTAACTCCTGGGTAATGTAATGCTGTCTATTTACTTTAGTTTGTTTTTCTTTCTTGCATATGTGTAATTATATCCAAAAAAATACGGTCTTGAGGGGTCATGAGAGCACCGACTGCACTGTCGACCAACAGATCCCAAAAACTTGTGTGACCGCTGACCAACACACACACAAAGACAACCACATAGTTACTCGCTTCACCTACACATCTTTACACATATACATGGCCTGTTCAATAAATCTGTTTCTTACGTGTTTGAGCGTCACTGGAGAAGTAGAAGAGGTATTTTGGGCATGGGATGGTGACCACCTCTCCAACATCAGCACTGGGCCAGCAGGTGATCTTGTCCCACATCCCACTGCAACCTGACCGAGAGACAGACGGCAAACAAGCTGTGGTCAGAATCAGCAAACATGGAAACATTAAGATGGAAAGTTTTTTGAACATGTCTAAAGCTTTTGTGACTATTACAGTGACAAACAGCAGCCCGCTCTAGCTGTAGGTGGAGCACTGGAGTTCCCATGGCAACCAAAATTTGTTGACAGGCCTGGGTTCATAACAGCCGATGACCTGAGTTAACATGCTGCCAACATGACTAATAAAACAGCTCCCTGTCCTCTCTTACACACTGTTATTACAATTCAACAGACCACAGTGACTGTCCGCAGTGTGCTTGGCCAATCAGGTCAACACTTTCACATCCACATCTGCTCGCCATTTGTTTCACTTTTAAAGATCAGTTTACCAGGCGATATTTGCATCATCACTCTAAGGATTTGGCTGCATTTGCATTTGAATCTGTAGGGAGCAAAATGGTATCTAAATTAAAAAAGATAATGAGTGTTTAATGACTTTTCATTGTGTGGAAAGAAACAGAGTCTCTTGATAAATGCAGTTAGGATCAATGATGATTTGGTTACACACAGAGGTGATAGTGACTCAGTGAAGTATGATTATCTCTCTGTAGAAAATAATTAGGCTCTGCGTGCTGTGAGGATGCAACACCCCACTTATGCAATTCCAGCTTTATCAACGATACGCTGAAACAACAAATCAGCTAAATGGGTTTCATAATTTCACTGTTGCACTTTTTTTGATAACACTTAATTGCAATGTAATGTTAAATGTGATCAATTAGGAAGTTTACTTTAAAACTGAAGCGAGGCGCATGTGACGGCCGGCTGGCATTAGGAGGAAAACAGTGTTCAGCCATGCGAGGTGTAATGTAAAGCCAGAGGGGAGGTTTGAACAGCTTCTGTTGTCTTTAGAGCTCATTGTGTCACTTCAATAAGGACCTACTTTTGGAATAGGAGAAATTAGTACAGAATAAGTGCAGGGAAGACAATAAAGGCATCAGGAACACAACAAACACACACACACTACATACCTGTTGTTTTGTTCTCAATCTGAGCCTCACACAGGTCCTTCTCCTTGTCTAACTCCTCCATCACGTCACACATCTGGCTCTGCACTGAAAACACCTGCAAAGAGAACATTTCTCAGGCCACAGTGATATCACAAAGTGTCAGTTTGCAGATCATTTGTCTAGTAGTGAGGCCTGCTTGAGTTATGCTGCATGTGCTCTCTCAGCAAGGCAAACACATCTATTGTCGTCACTGGGGTCTTCCTGAGATGAGCTGAGCTCGGCTGCCATTAATCTCTCGACCTGACACGCAGGGCTGGTATGAAATAAATCAATCTTTTGACTGTAATTCAACTATCGTATTCTTCAGATTTGCATGCGCATTTTAGGAAGACATGGCGTCATGGGTGGATTACTGAACAGGACTACTAGTCATAGGGGGCCAAGGTGTCAGGGGGGTCCCCCTGGCCATCACCTATATAATTCACTTACAGCAGCCTGTTGTCATGAAGCCAAACCCTGGGCTTTTTTCCCCAAACCTTAGCCAAATTGTTTTGGTGCCAAGCCTAACCATTTTGCAACATTAACAACATGTTTAAAACAATGAATGTGATGAGTTTTAAATATCGACCATCCCGTTAACAAATTGAAACAGCACTCATCACATTTCATATTTGTAGGATGTCATACAAATTGTGCGGCAAAGGTTTTCATAAGAAATCATTTCAACCTGTTCAGAGAATGTACCAACCAGTAATAGACTCAAAATGACTCCAGACACAAAAAGAAGGCAAAGAGACCAAAACAACTACAAAGAGATGCAAAACAGCTGCAAAGACACGAAGAGACTCACAACGACTATGAAAGGGGGCAAAACAACCACAGACTCAAAATGACTGTAAAGACATTTCTTTTAAAATGTCCTTAAATAATGGGTAAAATAATCACAGATTAAAAGGGACTACTAAAAGACCCAAATAATTACCACATGACACAAAACAACTTGAAAGTGACGCATAAGGAACAGAAAGAGGTCCAAAATAACCACAGAGAGATGCATAACAACTATAAAGAGACACAAAAAAACAAAACAACTACAATATATAAAGCCTGTGTGCCTTGCTCCTGTGTAGGTAAGAGGTGGTGGGGCCAATTAAATGTCTGTGCCCAGGGGGCAATTGTCTCACAATCTGCCCGTGGAATCTGCTACATGGAGAAGATTGGCTGGGAAATATGAGAAACAGCTAAGTAAAAATTATAAATAAAAATAAAATAAATGTAAAAAAATTTAAATAGACTGCAAAGT
>CAFUXE010000314.1:331653-363827 GCA_903364295.1 Serranus cabrilla
TTCTCAATCTGAGCCTCACACAGGTCCTTCTCCTTGTCTAACTCCTCCATCATGTCACACATCTGGCTCTGCACTGAAAACACCTGCAAAGAGAACATTTCTCAGGCCACAGTGATATCACAAAGTGTCCGTTTGCAGATCATTTGTCTAGTAGTGAGGCCTGCTTGAGTTATGCTGCATGTGCTCCCTCAGCAAGGCAAACACATCTATTGTCGTCACTGGGGTCTTCCTGAGATGAGCTGAGCTCGGCTGCCATTAATCTCTCGAACTGACACGCAGGGCTGGCATGAAATAAATCAATCTTTTGACTGTAATTCAACTATCGTATTCTTCAGATTTGCATGCGCATTTTAGGAAGACATGGCGTCATGGGTGGATTACTGAACAGGACTACTAGTCATAGGAGGCCAAGGTGTCTGGGGGGTCCCCCCTGGCCATCACCTATAAAATTCACTTAAAGCAGCCTGTTCTCATGAAGCTGATCCCTGGTCTTTTTCCCCAAACCTTAGCCAAATTGTTTTGGTGCCAAGCCTAACCATTCTGCAACATTAACAACATGTTTAAAACAATGAATGTGATGAGTTTTAAATATCGACCATCCCGTTAACAACAGCACTCATCACATTTCATATTTGTAGGATGTCATACAAATTGAGCGGCAAAGGTTTTCATAAGAAATCATTTCAGCCTGTTCAGGAGAATGTACCAACCAGTAACAGACTCAAAATGACCAAACAAAAAGCAATACAAACTACTCCAGACACAAAAAGAAGGCAAAGAGACCAAAACAACTACAAAGAGATGAAAACCAGCTGCAAAGACACAAAGAGACTCACAACGGCTATGAAAAGGGGGCAAAACAGCCACAGACAGCAACATGAGGCAAAACAACTTGAAAGTGACGCAAAAGGAACAGAAAGAGACCTGAAATAACCACAGAGAGATGCATAACAACTATAAAGAAACACAAAAAGACAAAACACCTACAACATATAAAGCCTGCTGTGTGCCTTGCTCCTGTGTAGGTAAGAGCTGGTGGGGCCAATTAAATGTCTGTGCCCAGGGGGCAATTGTCTCACAACTGGTCTATCTGTGCAATACTTTAGTGAACACATCTGCATCTAGTGTATATAATCCGGACTCTACTGTGCAATACTTTTTATAATCTGTGCAATACTTACACCCACAATGTGAATGCATCTGTATATAGTATCATATTTATTTCCTGTAAATTACACACAACATATTGTATTGTTCTCAGGACTGAACTGTGCACCTTACCTCCTCTACATCCCCTCTGGTGATAATTCATGAAAAATCTTATTGTGTTACTATTTTGTAAAAACAAAAAAAACAAAAAAACCACAGATAGTAGCCCCTGCATTTGATTACAAATATTAACTTTTCTTCATATGGCCCAGCGCTCGAGTGAATCCTCAGCCAGTTCAACATGAGGCTGAATCCATGCGGGTCACCATCCGATGTAAAAACCTCTGCAGGAAGATTTATTGCTGCCACTTATGTGGATGAGTCTCCTCTCTGTTGGCATTAATCAGACTGCATGCTATGTGTCTATTATTAGCCATATGGCTCCAGTCTCTACCCTCACACCCCACACAAGGTGACTCCCTTATTTAAGTTATGATTTATCTCACTCCTTAGGCTACACAACTAGTCTGGTGCTACTTCACCCACGGTGCACCTCTGCTCAACGATTGGAGAATATGTCGTCAGTGATGGATCAGCGCTGCCTTAAGCAGTGCACGTCGAGGTACCAGGAGGAAACTTCTGACACTCCATCATCATGTTCATGATCATCATTATTACCTTCCCCACCGGCAGTATCACCCATCTTTCCCTTCATTCCCATCATGAGGCACTGTGTGCACATACAGATGTAAAAGTCAGCATGCTATTCTAAAGGGCTTTGACCTCCGACTAAGTATGAATCATACATTCTTCTCTGAAAGACACCATTGTGGATAAGGACACTGGAGACCAGGCAGTGCAGATAAAGAAGGACATTGCCATGGTGTCCAGGCAATGTCCTCCCGGTTGTCAGCTTAGCTTGACAGAGATGATCTGAAGCATAAAGGCAGTGACGCTGAAGTTGTGCTTCCATGATGTACTTCACTACAGCATAACATTGGCTTCTTACTTCTGTCAGCTGCATTAACGCTTCAAACATCATTTAAGGTGTGTTCATTTGTGAAGATTATTCTGCTGAACTAAACACGTAACCATCATAAACGTGTTTTTTCCACAGAGCTTATTTTCTGCAATGATCCAAAACCCAATGCAAAAATCCCATAGGCAAATTCTCAGTAGACTCCATGGTGATGCTAATTTTCATGTTGGCCTAGAAAATACTTCATTTTGTTTCCTTTCTATCAGCACCTGTCTCTTTGGGAGACCATCAGGACTTCTGCTAATTCATCTTAACCTTAGTGATGAAAAGAAACACACATAAATGTCACTGAAAACCATCACAGTCTGGCCCCACTGTTTTGTTTGGGGCCAAACGCCATTTAAAAAGCTGCAGGTTTTAGCCTGAGGGGGTGTACACACAAAGCAGAGGCTGAACCTGGAGCGAGCAGACTGGGTGAAGATTGATTTTAAAACTTTTTTTTAATTTTTTTTTAAATAAGCCCACGTTGAAATAATATGTGTTTTAGAATATAAAAGGAAAACAATGATGGTTAAAAAAAGAGCCTTAGCCAAAAAGCCAAATATTTTTTTTCCTGTCTACATTCTGCAAAATGACTGACTGAAGCTTTCTATCCACAGCTCTGTCCCACCGGTGAATTAATCAAGCCTCTGGCTGAGGCACACTGGTGCGTCCTGCATCCAAATCTGGTGTATGAGCGCACCGGTTTGCGCACCAACTTCAACTTGAAGGCAACGCATTACATGCAAAATCTACGTGGTCAGTCTTTCAAAGCCTAATTAGGCCAGTAAGTGACGCATAGTTGAAACGAGCCCAAGTTAAAGTGATGAGAAGAGTTTAAATATACTCACTGGTTCCAGCAGTGCGCAGGAGAGAAGGATGCACACGCTCGTCTGCAACATATCCTTTAGATGGTTGATGCGTTAAAAAATAAAAGATTGGAGTTTGAAAAAAAATATATTTTTTAAATTACTCAAAGAATTGATAAAGTGGGGATAATCCTCAGCAGGTTGGGTTGGTCTCCTGTCTGACTCTGTGCGCTCTTGCGCTCTGAGTGGAGTCACTACCCGCTCCTCCTCCTCCTCCTCCTCCTCCTCCTCCCACTCGCTCTTTACCTTGAACAACCAACAAGTGTCCAATGAACGATCATCTGTGAACGTCATTACATGAGGGCGTAAACACGTAGCTACAAAGAAAAGGGGAGACTAGCCTACTGTATCCGTCGACTTACCCTTTGTTATGTTTTCTATAGCCTTTGTGATAAGCAAATATGTTTTATGTAGTGTCCCAAAAGACTTTTCTTATGCCATATATGTATTATTTAAAAAGTATGACTGCAATGATGTTGCATTGACTGTTGATCTAAGGGTATTCCTGCACCCTGAACTTCTCCTGTTCATAAGTCATACTTTTTAAATAATACATATATGGCATAAGAAAAGTCTTTTGGAACAATACATAAAACATATTTGCGTATCACAAAGGCTATAGAAAACATAACAAAGGGCAAGTCGACGGACAGTTTTGAATGATGAAGTTTTTATGTGTCCTTAAAAATGCGCTTGCTAACAAGTGGCTAAATGAGACTAGATGGCAGATCTCACTACTCGGCCCTACAGCCTCTGGTCATGTTTTTTAGTGCTCTTGCAAACTCATGTGGATTGTAGATCAGGTTGATAAACAATTTACTAGACCACAGTTTCGCTATCTTGTAAAAACTGCTGGTTAGCTTGTCAGAGATGACCTGAAGCATAAAGGCCGTGACACTGTTGCCATGTGACTGTGCTGTACTTCGCTACGGCATAACGTGAGCTTTTTACTTCTGTCGGCTTCATTAACGCTTCAAACTTAATTAAAGTTGTGCTAATCTGTGAAGATTATCCTGCTGAACTAAACACGAAAGCATCAGAAACGTGTGTTTACCACAGAGCTTATTTTCTGCAATGATCCAAAGTCCAATGCAAAAATCCCATAGGCAAATTCTCAGTAGACTCCATAGTGATGCTAATTTCCAGGTTGGCCTACAAAAACCTGTCAGTTTGTTTCCCTCCTATCAGCACCTGTCTCTTTAAGCCCCTCCTCCTGAAAAAGCCCAGTCTACTCTGATTGGCCAGTGTTTCCAGGTCTTCCTTATTTGCGATCTCAGCAGCAGCACTTTCTACCTATTTCTACTTTACAGGAGTCATTGAAAGGCAACATTTTTGAATACAGACTGAGATTTTAAATTTTTTAGATTTTCACAGTATTTATATAGCACCTAGACAAGCTTCAGTCTAGCTAATAGTTGGGTATGAATTTATGTTATTTCGAAAAGCAACGCTTCAGGGTGCAATGCTGGTGTGACAATCCAATAGCAGCCGACTACTTTTAATGGCACCTGCCTTTAGAAAAATGTATATGCTGGTGGGACACAAGTGGCATCCCACTCTGCTTATGCCAATGTGGGAGTGGCATAAACCACCATACTGGCATACCATCATCCTCTTCCACAATCTCGCTGATAAATGGAGGTTGTGAAATATTAGGTTCACTTTACAATATAATATAATCCAACAAATATTACAACAACTACATTGCTTCCAACTGCCTTGAAGTTGAGATAACACAAACATGACCACATGATGTAATCAGCTTTGCTTTGCTGTGACTTAACATTCACGGTGCAACAAAATACACACAAGAACCATTAACCTGTCTTTTTTATGACTGGTTCAGACCATATAGAAGACCATATACAGTAGACATTCACATGACATTCACAGTGCAGTAACATGCAATAAAAATCTGTTTCTCCCTAGTTGGCTCTCAGATATGGAGCTTACTGCTCTAAGATAAGATAATATGCTCAGAGAATGATGCATGGTGCACATATGTGAAGTGGCTGCAGCAGGCTGTGGGGAAAAGGAGTTTTAAAGCTCATAATTCATCAGAAATAGTGTGGGAAAACTGAAAAATATGTCTTCTCTCTGCAGAAGTTTTGCAATGTGGAAAACATGCAGTGTGTTTGTCTCTGGTCAGATGGGAACTCTGTCATCGGTGTGAAGAGATGTGTTATTTATTTCCCATCATGAGGAATACATGTTAAGGAAAACAATGCACAGAGGCAGTCTTTGTTTTCTATGCACGGACTCCTCAAGCGGCAGCCTGTGCTTTACCTTACGTTTTAACAGTCTAGTTTTACTACCAGCGGGTGACTCACCGAGGCTTATGAAAGCTTTGATGGATGTCAGAAAAACCTTCATCTGGGATGAAAGTAAATGTTTGTGCTTTTCAGCTGTATTGGGTAAATCTTCTGGAAGTTCAGGTCAGAAAGCAAATTCCACATTCTTGTGTTCATCATAAACAGTTTGGTGATTTCTGAGGCCTGATCTGTATGCACTCTTTACTGTTCATAATCACATTAAATACCAAAATGAGATAATTTGTAGGCAATATGAGAAATTAGTTACATCTCAGTCCAAATAATCATACTACGGAGGTGTCATTATAGAAACATTTGGTGTTTAATATGGACATTTTCTGATTCCTACTTGTACCGCTTATCCAAACTTTGACAGCCATTCTCGCTCTCATTCACTCCTACGGGCAATTTAGAGTCACCAATTAAACCTAAGCTGCATGTCTGTGGACTGTGGGAGGAAGCCGGAGGACCCAACGTGTGGCCTAATTGCTCAAAATGAAAGTGGAAATTATTTATTGTTGGTAATTGCTGCATTAATTCTTAACACAGAAGGTGAAAGACAATACCATCCCTCACAAACTACCTGTGGAGCACATTGAGATATTGATAGAATACATGTCTGAAATGACCTGTGAGCTATCAGTCACATGCTACATATCTTAATGGAGGTAATGATGTGCACCAAACTCATCAAAGTGAAATGATAATAAGAGAGAGAAATTATCTTCCCAGCAGGGAAACCACAGGGAATGTAAATCTTTATGTGTGTGACTTTATGAATTCCCAATGAGAATGTCCATAAATCCTGATAAAATAATGAGACAATGAAAGAACAACTCTGTTTAGCCTTTTTGTATCATCTTGTGGGTGTTGAAACACATCATCCATCATTTAAAATGGGAATTGAAACACCAAAACTACACGCCTACACCCAACAGCGATTAAATGTTTTTGGTTTGTTTTCTTGCCATCCAGGTCAATTGAAGCCATGCTAGCAAGGCGACTCTGCGGATATCCGTCAGTTGTCTAGGCAGCTAAAATCTCAACAACTGTTGGATGACATTTTGTACAGACGTTCATATTCCTCAGGGTATCATGTTAATGACTTTGGTTAGCTTGAGACTTCTCCTGATACCACAATGAGGCTCACAGTGAAATATCTCAACAACTGTTAAATAGATTCCCATTTGGTACTCACTTATGTTCTCCTCAGATATGGATGGGCACTGGACCTGAGCCTCTGTCTGAAGTGAAGTTAACTTTTCTTGTTGGACAGTCAATGTCTCTTTGAGATGTGCAGGCGACTCAAAACGACAAGAAAGAGACACAGAACAACTACAAAGAGGCGCCACATGACAACAAAGAGCCTCAAAAGTACGACACAACATGACCACAAAGAGATTTAAAACGCCTGGAGAGACTTTAAAAGACCAAGGAGACACAAAGTGGCCACAAAGAAAGTTAAAACAAATACAAAGAGAAAATATATCAAGTTCTAACTTCATCTTGATGCAGTCGGATGAGGTAAATTATATCAATAGTCAACATTAGCTAGATTGCTGACTAGCTAAGCTATTAGCTAGCTTAGAGCCAGTAAAAAGTCAGTAAAAAGCTGAAAAAAGAATAAGAAAGAATTAGTCAGTTAGCAAACTAGCTAATGTTAGCTTGGTATATACTCATATATAGATGAAAGCTAACGAGTTAGCCATCTTGTTTCTTTCCCATCTCTGTTGAGAGTTGCACATGTGCAGAACAAATCAGGCAGGGTGTACATTACATATTGGGTAAGAACAATCGCATTCAGTTAGGAAGATGTGTTAGTTTTGTTCATTTAAACATTTTACTGAGGTCATATGCAAACATCTGTGACATGAGCACATCCATCCATTATTACTACAGCTGCTGTGACAACCTATCTCCACTGTGTTAATAAATGTTATACAGTTATGATATTGTACACAGAAATAGTTTGGCATAAACATCCAGACAGCAGTGTGTCTTTTGTCTGCTCTCACTCATCAGTGAGAGGAAGGGCCAATGAGTGTGTGTGCATCTTTAACACAAATATGAGAAAATTTAGAGCTGGGAAAGAAAAGAGGATTTGGGAATTATTATTTTTTGCTTATGAAAAGAATAACAATTATTAATTAGACAAGGAGATAATGCCATAATTTTCATTTTGTCCTGATTTATTTTTCTGTTTTCCATCAATCCAGCTCCGATCCGCAGCATATCTCCACAGAAATATGAGACTCTGCTTATTGTCAGTGTCATCAGAGGAGTTTGTTCCATGCAGGTTTGTAGACACTTCACTCAGGCTGCATGTGTGAGTGGAAGATGATCCAACAATAAGGAAACTGACGTCATTAAAAACTGAATGCCACACTGCTGTCAGTTTGCAGCAGTCAAGGACAGTAAAGACGTACTGAAGAGCAACTCCTGAATTAGAATGAGTGCTAAGTAACTGGAGGACAAAAGCAGCTCTAGCGAGGATCCATCTAGGATCCATTTTGACTCTCCGCAACTCTTTCCACATCCTGGAAAAATAGTGGGGGCTGGAAACAAACGGTGAACTGAGCATTTAAATGACAGGAGAAAATATGACCACACGTGTGAGACAGGTGTGTGTTCACAGTCAAACACTGTTTGCCAAGAGAACATAGTCAACAAGTCAGTACACAGGGAGAGGCAGAGAAAAAGGAAGCTGGCAAAGAGTGTGACGCTTTACTTTATGATGCGTGGGTAATGAAGTTAGTAACTTTCAGTAAGACATTATCAGAGGATTACCTGCTTCACTGTTGAGTTTACTTGGGTGATCTGGACCTCTGGAGGAGGTCACACAAGGTGAGATGATTAACAGTGAAATTACGACTTTTCTGCTAACCTGTGAAACACTGGATAGATTGATATCTTCAGGATAATAAAAGTCATTATAATACACCCCGATTCCAAAGACGGTGTCATTTCCATACTCTCCATGGATGCAGCATGACTCAGCATGCAAATCATAGTTTTCATCATTCAAATTGGTGATTATTAATCACTACCAACCTTGACAACAAGGGGAAAACCTACTGTATGACATTGTCCTGAAGTGTGAAAGACATTAAAGAAAGCGTTGTCCTCTCAGAGAGGTAGGGCTGAAACTAAAACTTTTCATTAGTCATTTTTAGCTGAGTAAATGTACTTAAATTTTCCAAAGTAATAATACTCAATATGCAGTCTGGAACATGTCGTTATTAATATCAGATGATGCACCCAGATGCATTGAACAAGCTTCATTTTAATGTATTTTTAACTTATACTGTTTGGTAGTAAAATTATTAATGCATTGTTTTGCATAAAGCGATTATAAGCTTTGTATGTTAAAACTCTATTATCCAACCACACAGGTGTTTTCACCTGCTTCCTAATTAGAACCCTGTTTGATGGGTGTCTAGTGAGGCTAGAGGTCTAATCAGCCCAACTGAAAACAGCTGTTTCACAGAGCCTTTAATTAGCAAAATAATCAGTGACCGTATGTATATTATATATTATCATATTTCCTTCTGAAATATAGTTGAGTAAAAATCCAACATGGAAATACTCAAGTAAAGTGCAAGTACATTGAAGGCGTACTTCTGAATTGTACTTTTAACCCCTTAATATAAAGCAAGAAAGCTGTCAATAGATTAGATAATAGATGTTTTCACTTTCAAATTTAAAAATTTAATAATAACAATGTGTCAGTTTATACCTGAAACTGTATTTGGGGTATAAACAGACAATGTGTCAGTTTATACCCCAAATAGAAAATGTTTGATCACATACTAGCATTATACTAAAAAATACACTGAGCATGTAAATTAAAGTGTGAAAACACAATTCCGCAGTACATTGCTGCCCTCTGGTGGTCAAATATCTCCAGAAACTACTGCTTTTTTCCTATTGGCTGGTGACACATGACGCAACATGGGCAAACAAGGAAGCGAAACTATCGTAAATAGAAGCTTATGTTTTCGGTTTTTTTGTGACCAAACCGCAGGTGTGCAGGAGTTTTACATGTTAGTTCATCAGGTACGTTTCTTCATCTTGTCTGTCCTTTATGTAGTTATTCTTTATAAGCATTATACGTACTTCCACACGGGTAATTTATGTGTACAGTACTTTACTCTGACCTGACCTTCCTTTGTTAGATGCAGGTATGAGTGACTTTTCGGTAAATCCGCTGGTTTTGATCGGTGTTGGGTCCAGTTTCGCTTTCTCTGGTCTTTTCTATCAGTTATACCAAGAAAAGAAAAAAGAGTTGGAAAAGCTAAAGGTGAGTCCACTGTTGTTGACGTCCTATTTAAGCAGCTTTAGTCTTGTAATGGTTTAATGAATGCTTAAGTTAAACCTTCTCTTTCTGTATTTTCATTTTAGGAAATACCCGTCTTCAAGCCAGATCAACATTTGGTCAAAGTACTGAGAGCCTCACCACACAGGCGTCTCCAGTATGTCGCTGTAGAAGGTACAAACAAAATTAACATTTTAATAAATGCAGTTTTAAATGGGATATTTGAAAGATATTTTACAGTTTCCTTCTTATCTGTTTGGAGGTCTGGTCCAGGCAGACGGAGAGCCTCTGGCCAGCCAGTTTGTCCCACGATGCTTTGGTGTGATTCAGAAGGTCGCAGTGGAGGAGCGCTGGAAATACTGGAACTCCCTCACCAAGACATGGTACACTGGCAGTACAAAACCAGAAGGGTCTCGTTATCAATAAACTGACCTGGTAATAACAGTTTGATTACTCTTCCAGGAATTCTCGGACAATGAACAGAAAAGAAACCAACAATGCAGTGCCTTTCAGTCTGGTCAGCCCTGGAGCCTACATCAATGACTTGTATGTGAAGATTCAAAACCCTCTGGAGGCCTCTGGGTGCTTTCTGGAGAGGGTTTATTTCAAAGTGAGACGTGCCGAGGAGGGCGTGGTGGACGTGGTGCTGCAGGGCCTCAGCGGGGAGAAACCAGCGGCAATGGAGGAGAGCGAGGAGCTGCTGCGGGTGGGGAGCCCCCTGACAGGTTTTGGTGAGGTGGTGCTGGAGGGGGGTCAGGTGATGAGGCTGCAGGCCCCACAGGATGGCCGTATGTTCATCCTGGTGCCCTCTGACTACAGGAGCTTCATGGACAGGCACGAGAGGTCAGCGAGCATGTGGAAGACCCTGACTGCCATTACTGGAATCACAGGGGCTACGCTTTTAGCTAAAGTTGTTTACGGCTTGGTGGGTAAACGGGACGACAAATCAAAGTAGGCTGGAAGACATGAATAATGCTGGCTTAAAAAGCTGTGTGACAGCTTTCTGGATGTCCCAATACTGCCCCAGGTGTTATATCTATTATTCCACTGCACCATGCAGCTGCTGAAACAACTCAGTTGCATGTTAAGATTTGTTTAATCGTTGACAGACACTATCTTGTCTTACCTGTGAGGGGCTAAACACACCACTGGATCAAACATAGAGAATTAGAAGGCACTCAGAGAACCTCTGCCAAGGCAATACACTATGATTGAGCATTTGACTTGACTGGGCCTTCAAGCAAATTTTTCCACTCACTGCACTAATTTTCCTGATTATTTTGACACTGTATGGATTTGTCTTTGTCAAACAATGAAAACAAAAGTGAAAAATTGTCTTATATCTGCTCCAAAATGTATCAGGTTCATTGGACAATGATAATTGAACACTTCAGAGGAGTCAGCCTTTAATGCAGGGTATTTGATTTGATTTTTTGATTTTTATTTGAAAAGCTATTTTATCAAGGGAACATTTTATTTTTGTTATGAAATTGTAATCTACGATCAAATTAGTCGTTATTTGGTGTAGGATTAGTTACTATTACTTTTGATTATAACTGTGAACTTAGTAAATAAATGATATTTCGTCACTGTCATGTTCAGACCGGGGGAATTAAAAGGTGATTTATATGATCTTCTACCTCTCAGATCATTATGTTTTATGGCCATTGTTGTGCACAACCTTTTTTTTTCAAACTAAATTGGTGTTTGTATATAATAAAATGTCATTAAAACCATGAAGCAACTGTTTTAATAATGACAAACTGTGTATTATTGACAGAAAAGTGAGACAGATGATACACATCCAAACCGTCAGAGGGTCTTTCTTCTTTATTTGGATGATGATGTGAATAGCACACAGCCTGAACATGAAGCGGCACTATGTGATATAATTCACATCAGCTTTGACTGTACAGAGGAGGTCCTGGTGGATGTTAGAGGCAGAAAGCTGCTGTGGAGGATAAAACCAACTGCCCAATTCCCTTTAGTCACACAACAGTTCAAGTTTTTAATCCTTGTCCTTCAAGTGCTCCTCGTCACTCTCCGTCCTCCTCTGAAGACTCCTCGGCCTCCTCCAGCCACTGGATGAACTTCTGAAGCTGTTGGAGGAAAAACACACCAGGACAGAGGTGTGTGAGAAATCCAGCATGCTTCAACACTCAAACTACACAGTTGCAAAGAATTTCTAGCAATGCAAAACAAATACATTACAGTCAATCTAGAAACATCTAAACTGCAAGTTGGGTTGTAATGTAATTCCTATATACCTGTTTACATGATTACATGTAAATCATGGGGTTTCTAGATGAATGAACATTTCACTCTGTAAAAGTCAATAATATACCAATTTTTTTATGTCGTGATGTTATTTCCTTTATTGCTTAGATAGGTTTTTAAAAAAACACAATAAAAATGCTTTCTTTTCTGAAGAACACGCCCAAGTGAATAATGCCATTTTTCCTTTATTTACTGATCTGTTTTTCCATAGTTGACATTCATATTTAGTGACGATGATTAATCAGCTGTGTTCATGTAAGTGTTTGTCCATTTCTATTGTTTTGATTCTGCCTGATTTCATCTTCCTCTGCATTGAATTAAAGGGACAGTTCACCCCACACTTACCATACATTTATCAACCTATTTTGGGGTGAACTGCACTTTTAAATCATTATTCATCAATCAATGCTTTAGATATGTGAGACCTAAAGAATAAACAGCCTGTGTGAAAGCTCTACTGGTGTTTTCCACTAACCCCATGATCTCCATACTCAAAGTTTTACACTCTTGTGCGGACAACATCTGGTGACCCATTATAATACCTAATAATCCAGATGTTAACCCTTTGCTGTATAATAAACGATGCCTACCCCCTGGTTCTTGCGCAGCTGCCTGCTCTTGTCAGTGGTGGCTCCCTGGGAGAACCAGCGCAGGATCATCTCCTCCTCCAGGATCTCCAGCTGGTACATGTCCATCAGGACCTGGATGGAATAAGACGGGATCTTTTTTAGAGTGAACTGTAGAATGACATGGTTCCTGGTGTTTCATCAGCACATCGGTTGTGATGATCCTGACCTTGACCATAGCAGCCCAGTGACTCTCCTGCTCCAGGAAGTGTTCCTCGAAGGCAGACAGACAGTCGAGGTGGTCCTGTGCTCTCTTCACGTAGTTCTTAAACACTGGCGCCCATTTTTTCAATAACTAAGAAGAAGACAAAGTTAAAACTAAAACTAAGGATCTTTAATTCCTCTTTGATCGTGTTAAAATAAAAAACATATTACCGGTAGGAGCAGGCCGACATATTGTGATGTGGTGAGCTGTGAGCCCTGCTGCTGGAACGGATACTCCAGCACCACTCTGGTTAAAATCTGCATCACCTCCTTCAGAGTGATGTTGTAGGCGTACCTGATGAGAAAGAATGTGTTAAACTGAGCATGAATAAAAAAAAGTCACTGAAATAGAGCAATGGTACTGCAGGTAATTTCTGGCTCCTTCTTACTTAAGAGAGTTGATCTCTAGAACAAGATTGTCAAAGCCGATGTTTTCCTCCAGACCTCTCTGCAGAGTCCCCAGCACCTCCAACTGGAACACTGCACACAGACAGACCAGAGGACAAGCGTCAGGATGGATATATAGATATATAGATGAGCTCCATTTTCTGACATTTTAAAATTATTTTCTGTGATCTGTGATGCAAATTACAGTAAAGTCGCAGCTGATTCATGCAATTAGATTAGTTAGATTAATCAGAGGATGGCTGCCATCACTGGTTTCCTTGTTGGTATTTTGTCTCTTTGGCCAGTAGGGGGCAGCCATACGTTTCCACAGACGGGTGAAATTAACAACTCCTACCTTTGACGTCGTCCATCTCGGGGGAGGGGATCTCCGGGTCATCGGGATCGTCGGGCTCGCTGTCCTCACTTTCACTCTCAGGGTCAGGGTTCAACACCAAACCTGCACAAGAAACAACAAGCCAGGCTGCTGGGACATGCACCACAGCCTCATGGGACATGGCAGTTAGACTGACACACTGCTGTCCTACCCCAGAGACAGTGTGACAGCTCTTCATCCTCTGTGTCGTCCAGGCTGGCCTTCCAGATGTAGCCTTTTCCCTCGGCGCCGACCTCTGCTGGGTTAAACACTGGAAGACAGAAGAACTCAGTTCGTTATCACAGACACTTACACATGTGTACACGTGCATATGTCAGTCAATACACACCTTTCAGTTTGGTTTTGTCTTTGCTGTGGCCGACCTCAGCATCATCACTCAGGAACTCATCATCATCCTCCTCTTCCTCCTCGTCTGGATGGTGCATAGACACCACAGTGCCCTCAGGTAGAGAGACGTTTGGGCCAATCACCACCTTTAAAACAGTTCCCAGCAAATAAAATGACCCTCGGCAACAAGTACACAAGTTTTTGGTTTGTGATGTCAGAGTGTGTGCCGTAATCTTCTCCGTGAGGCATCACAAATGTTGTAACAGTTCATGCAATGACAGCGTGGCCAGACTGTGTTGCTCCTAACAGGACTTTTTACACGATTACACATAAATCGCATATGGATATAACATACTGGAATTAGAATTGTTTGTTGTGCCACTGTTTACAGCGGACTGTTGGGAGATGTTAAACACATGTAACACAGTTTTTACATAACTTTGAATTTGTCACAATGAGCTGATTTGGGGTGAAGGTCATTTAAAGTGACAGGATGGAAAAAGTTAAAACACCAGTTCAAAAATGAAATATGGATTGTTATTTTGATGCCATTTCGAGTTTGTGCATGCAAAGTGCATCTTTAACATGAACAGCAGGTCTGCAAACTCTCTCATGTGATCAATCAGCTTTTAGCTAACTACAATAAAATATACATGATAACACATGCATTGCTTACATTATACGCCAGGACACACTGTTTACTCAGCTTCACGCCTTCTTTGACCTCAGCCTTGTCGCAGACCACAGACTGTCTGATCACAACGTTACTAGCTATGTGGACGTTACTCCAGATGTAGGCATGGTCCAGGGTTACATTGTCACCTGTTGCAATTAAAAGACGGGACTGTTAACACCACTTTTATTAAATACATACATATAATCTTCTATTTTCAAATGCACACAAATTAGTTTTGGACGCTGCTGCTTTGGGAGCTCACCTATGGTGCAGTTGTTTCCAATGACGCTGTTATAAATGTAACAGTTAGCCCCGATGCTCGTGTCACAGCCGATGAGAACGTTCTCCTCCATCTGGCTGCCGTGGCCCAGGCTGACTCCAGACCCTCTGTAGACGTTGTGGCGAGAATATGTGCAGCTCCGTCCTTTCTGGTCAGTGAAGTTAGCCTCGGGGGTCAGAGGGTAGACCCACCGCCGCACAAGGTCCGATGACACCGAATCATACATGAGCAGGTTGGACACTCGGACGCCGTAACCGTCCTTTGTGACATGCATGTGGATCTGGTTGCCTAGAATCTAAACAGAAATAAAAATTAATTATGCACTGAAAGTGATATGTAGCACAATGTGACTTTCTATACAAATACTTAAACAGCACCTCTTCATTGACCAAGATCCCTCTGACAAAGTCATTTCTCGTCTGGTAGTCAAAATTGTCAGTGAAGAGCTCAGCAACCTGGAAAAAAAACAAAAAGCGCTGTTACATCAGGCACTAATGGTGCGTTCAATAGCTCCCCTCTCTGTTTGGTAACTTACCTGTGGGGAGCAGATACTGATGTGACTGTCCAGGAGGTCGTGTCTGATTTCAAACTCATCACTTCCACCGTGGAAAATGTTCTGCGAAACAAACAGGAGCAAATGTCAATCATCAATCACAGCCCAGGTAAGTTAAAGGAATATTTCCCCACCAAATAATAATATATATATATATCAATTAGTCTGCCGTATTACCTTAATTTCTTGCAGTGTAATTTCTTGAGGTATAATTCAAGTCTCATTTATCCGCTGATCCAATTCACTACAATCTTACAATTAAAAACACTTCCACATAAACTGTCACCGCTGCTGAGTTTAAAAGGGAATGTAATATATTTAGAACTGTGCTCCGTTAGTGAGTGCTACTTTCTTATGGGTGCTCTGATTAATACAGGTATTTTTGGATTTTGTTTGTATTTGAGTAGTAGTGACCATACAACTGGATAAATGTGACTTGGATTATCCTGCACAAGTTTTGTGAGTTTTTATACCGATGTTTTGAAATAGTTTGCTGTGTTTTAACAGAGCCCCCAAAATGTGAAACCCTTACCATGGGGAACTGTAGCTTCTTCAGCCCTTGTGTCTTCTGGTAGTGTAAAATCCGCTGGCTCTTGCTGTCCATAGCAACAATGACATCATCTTCCTCGCAGCGGGACCTGTGACCTGGTGATGATTCTTTGAAGATCATCGTCATCACAGAGATGTTCTTCTCCATCTTTCGACGATACCTGTGCACAAGCAAAATGACACAGAGAGCAACATTGTCATAGGGATCATTCATGTGTTCATGTCTCCTGACTATAATGTAAACAACATTTTCTGTTACCTGTGCTCTTGCAGAGCCTGACTGACGTCAACATTTGATACCACATCTCCGTAAACCAGCACAAAGTCTGAGCGCACAAGGGACTTTGTATCAACATCCCTGAGCACATCCCCTAGAGAGCGGTACAGCTCTGACGTGATGATGTGGACTGTGTTTGGAGAGGTGGGTCGACACCACTTTGACTTCCTGTCAAGACACAGGGACAACATCTTTCAATGAGACCAGTGTAAACAGACTGGGATAATATTCACTTAACATTAGTGAAACTTACAGCAGGTGTTCCTTGATTTTACTGGCCATCCAGCAGCAGAAGACAAATGTTTCCTGCACCCCAGTGGAGGTGAGGAACTCCAGGGTGTAGTCGATCATGGCAACATTGCCCAGCGGCAGCAGAGCCTGTCATCAGTGGAAATGTGACAAATGTCAAGAGTGAAGTAACTGTACAGAGTTATGGTGGAAATACGTCCCTAAACACTATTACACCAAACCAACACAGCTACTCAAATTACAGGATAAAAGTTACGTGTTTCGCTCTGTTAATGTGGTTTCATCAGTGTTACAGCAGCCCTGTCACTGTTTACAGCATGGGCATTATCAGCTAGCATTAGCACTCCCGTTAGCTTAGCTTGATGCCTACCCTTGGCTGGTCTTTCGTCACCGGGAAAAACCTCCGGTTGAAGCTGTCAGCGACCAACACAGCCTGCAGCGGTTGCTCCTCTTCCTCCTGCTCATCTGCACCTTTTCTACCAGAAAGGCCAGCGCCTGAACGGCTCTGTTTTCCTCCTCTACCGGCCATATTTGTCTCCCAAGTGTTAACCAACTCTGTCGTCAGACTCGGCTACGGTGGCTGCGGTGGGACAATTCGCGGTTGTAGTAAAGTCTATGGGCTGCAGTGAAAGAGTGAAACCTATTGAAACCATCATTTATATACAGTCTGTGATTCTTACCCACCTAGAGGGATTTTTGTTTTTACGGGGGAAATTTTTATTTCGAACATTTTAGAAAGAAGAGAAATGATCATACAAAGAAGCAATATTTACAGTTAATGAAAAGCATAAAGCAAAAGAATTGTCAACCTTGGTTTACATGTTCGCAAAAGTAGTGAGAAGTATAAACTTCTCACCCCGTCTACATAAATTCTACTTTTTAACCACATATACACTAATAACTTTCCCTACATTTATATAAATATAAGAGTGATTATCTTTATAAGACTCATAGTGCATTTACCTTGTTCGATTCTATGGGAATAAAACTAAGTTGTGAATGCATACCTTACAGTGGTGGAGGAATTATTCGGGTGTTTTACACTAAGGAAATACTCTGTTACAAGTAAAAGTCCTGCATTTAAAAGTTAGTGAATGTATAACAGTATTTTTTAGGATCAAAATATACTTGAAGTGTCAGTAATAAAAGTGCTCATGATGCAGAGTGGCCCATTTCAAAATGTTACATCATTGGATTACATTTATTGATTATCTCATCTGAATTTATTTGCATATATTTTATATATTACATTACATACTGGTGGGTGACATAAACGCATTTAATTATTTAAAAATAGGTTCTGCTAGCAATTGAGATATAGTCCAAGTCCCCATCAGGAACATGTGCCAAAATGACTTTCTTAGAAAACAGGTTTGGCAGCACAGGATGGTCATGGAGTACATTTCTCACTTAGGGACTGAGAATATGAATAATATTTGAATGGAATCAGGTTTGTGTTTGATTATTAGCTTACTATCTTCACAATGACAAGCTTTACTGTCGCTGGTCGACACACGAAGTAGAAAAGATTCTCCATTATGTATTTTTCAGAATAACTTTATTGCAAGAACTCAGTTACCGAACATCTGAACCAACATGTTTAACTTCAACAGAGACAAAAACATCTCGTTCCTGCCATCCAACAGTTTAGACAACAACCTTCATTCACTGTTCTGTCAAAGCTCAACAGTTACTCATTTTGTTCTCCCCCACAAAACACATTGAGCTCCAGGAAAAGAAACTATTGGTGGTGTTTAGTTATCTTTTTAGCATGCTCCAACACCGAGTCATAACGCAGAGTTTTGGACGTCCAGGAAGCTGGTATTCCCTCAAGTCCAATCTGTGAGAATTAAAATAGCATATTTTATAATTCATCTAATATAGAATACATATAATGGACGTAAGATTAGCAAACTGTCATACCTGAGCACCAAGACAGGCTCCAATGAAGGACCCTCTGCTACAGGTGCATCCCCCACAGCTCATGGTATCTCTGACAGCCTGCTCATAGTGCTGGGCTGTCAGGACTCCATGCAGCGCTGCCTGGAACGCACCTGGCAAACCTGAAACATCAGCACCAGACATGAATCACATTAAGGCATTTTATTGAGATCGTCCAAATATGTGTCTAGCACAGTTAGTGACAGTTGCCTGAGTTTAAGGAAATATTTGAATACTGAAATACAGAAGAGTTAAACTGAGGTGTGTGAGAATACCTCATGTGTTTGGAAACACAGTGGGGATTAGCTCCTGAGGAGTCTTTGATAGATTCTCCTTCACCTGATGAATGTGCCCTGGAGTCAATCAGAAAAAAAGTTAGTCATAGTAGCTCAAATACATCAAACATGTCACATGAGATAAAAAAAAGAGATACATAAAACATGTTTCTTGAGCTTCACGTTATCTTCAGATGGAGGGATGTAGTAACAGACAATTTAAAGGTCTGTTGAAAATCTTACAAACGTACATAGTGACGACTCAGTATATAAAACAAAATGAGGAAGGATAAAGTCATGGGACCCTGTGATCACATGACGGTCCCATGACTTTGGTGTAGTAAAGCAACAATGCTGCAGGCCTCACATACCAGTGACAGCTTTGTCCAGATCCTGGGGCTGCTTCCTGTTCGGGTCACTGAGCTGATGGAGCACAGAGTCCAAGGCTTTTGGATCAGGACCATTCAGAATGAAATGCTCAAGTAACCTGGAAAATAAGTCAATACATGTTTCATTATATTTCATTTCTAGTTTGGCCTCATTCTGTACTTGGTCTCTCTTTGCTATATATTTTATAATAAGATAATGACTTATCATTACTGACCTTGCAGCTGCTAGAGTCTCTGCCACACATGCATCATTGTTCTGAGTGACACGGACTGCCTGCTCAACCTTTTCCAGCATGTCAGGCTTTCCTGCATAGAAAGCCACTATAGGAGCCAGTTTGGTTATCCCATCAATCTGGCAGTCGTTCTCACAGCCTGTGGAAAATGACACATTAGTCAGAGCTGTTCCTCATAGTTATGTCTTAGTGATTGTACTGTAATTACTGCAGATTTACCCGTCTCCTCTTTGCCTGCGTCCACATTCTTCAGGAAGCTCTTCAAACTCGCATGTCTCCATGGTCCCTCGATGGGCAGCTGAGGTCTCGGCCCTGGAATACACAACATCATCAGTATTCCCACTTACTAAATAAAAAGAGTTTAATTTGTTCTTCTGCAACAATATAATGTTTCCTACCTCCTCTCTCTCTGTACGGATCGTTGACAGGCGTGTCATACTCTGATCCAGGCCCAAAGAATTTCAGTGTGCGCTGCTTCAGATCGTCAACATTCAGCCCTAGCCATATAGGTTACACATCTTAGACAAAGGCACACATGAAACGCATAAAAAGCAACATCTTGTATCTTTAAACTATTTCCTGCAGTGGGAGTCTAATGTTGGGATAATTCAGGTGTGGTGAGGATGAGTATGCTACATGTCCAGAACACATGTGTCTAATTATAGTGTCAACAATGATACGAAGTGCAAAATAACTGTCAATAACTCCTTAAATACACAGTTTGGACAGATGTAAAAGTTTGTAGTGGTCTTGAGCTAGCCTACTGGGTCAATAAGATTAGGAACACAACCTACCTCCACATTCAGACAAGGACTCCAGCAGGACAAAGGCCTGGTCGCCATAGCAGCTCTGCTGGCCCGTCTGCCTCCTGTAGAAAGGGTTGGCCGACTCAGAGTGGAACTCAGGGTTTGGCTCCTGAGCCAGAATCCCCTTCAGCTTCTGCAGGTCGTACACCCAGTGGAGGGGCTGCGCTGTGTGAGAAAGATTTAAATTTATAGTCATCAGAACAAGATTCTGGTCGAAAGTAAATTTGCACAAATACTGAAGTACAATTTGAAGTATGAGACCTTTACTTGAATAGCCTCATTTTATGACACTTTAAACTTCCATTCCACTCCATATTGTACTTCTTACTCAACTGCATCTGTCTGACAGATTTTACTCAAAAAACATATAAAGATCTTTGAAGATATAATGCATTGCACGTTTTCCTGATGATGCCTACTGAGTTTTACTTTAGTGATTACCAGGACTTTTACTGGAATCTGAATACTTCCTCCAAAAATGTAAATCAAATGAAATCAAACTGTTTGATAAGTACAGAAGAGGCGATACAACATGGTATTGTATATTACAGCAGGGGCTGGGATAAGGAAACTATTTACCTATAGGCATTTTTCTGACTACATAAGATCCAGTACACACAACAGCAGGATAAGCTTTTATTACCTGCTGCATCTGCAACTGCTGATCCCACGATGGCTCCCATCGCTCTGTTGGCCAGAGCTGCAGCCATCTGTAAACATGTTCAAAGTGATTATTAGCGGCTGTAAATCATTTGAACTTATCAACTTAACACCCTGTTGTTCTGCTTTTGTGTAATAATTCGATGCCTATCTATGTTTAATATCGCTGTATAGTGAATTTGTTTGGATTTTGGACTAAACAAGAGTTTTGCAGATGTTACGTTGAGTTCTAAAAAATATCTAAGTCATCTTTCACTGCTTTAGACTCATCAGTCAGTATATCAATATATTTATCAGTCATATTAGTAGTTCTGACCTTGTTTGTATTACTTACAGGATATTTATCTCATTTAATTACCAGTTGAAACAGAAAAAACATACAGGGACCCATTTGTGGCAGGATGAGTTTATCTGCACTCTGCTACTTTTCCTGTAAAGTTAACAGCAACGCTAGCATTATTTTGTTTAATAGCTACTAGCTCGACGTTTATTTTAGCAGTAACTGCCGCCATTGCTGCGGCCTATGCCTTGAATGCAGCATTTTTTATGTCTCTGTTATTTTCAACAAACATTTTAACACTATAATAGCGGTGACAGCGGTACTTTTTGACACTGCAGACTGCTAGCTAACACGAGCTAGCTAGTCATTAGACATTAACGTCAGGATGACATTGAGAAGTCTTACCGTAAAATGTTGACGTTAATGTGACGTTATAAGAACACGGGGGTCGCACTTACGTTTGTTTCTACCTTCGGCACCTCCTGTACGTAACCACTTAAATTGTAACTATCCGTGAATTGAATAAAATCTGAGGGGCGTTCCTACAACAAAGCAGTTATGAAATGTTGTTGCTCTTTAGCACCGCCCACAGGGAAGCAGGGATATAACCCCGCCCCTCTCAGGTCACCTGTCACCAATATGTAAGGTCTTTTATTTAACAGAAGAAGAAGAAAATTATCCAAGTTATAACAAATTGAGAATCCAAACATAAAAATGCAGGTAAAACACGAAAAAAGTCTAACATACTAAAATACAAACATGAAGCATATATGTTATATATATATAGAATGAGAGTACACCCTCTCAGGTGTAAACAGGAAGTTGGAAATTGTACTAAATGGCATAATGATAAATAACAATACAAAAATAAATTATCAAGTAAGTTAGTATATGAATTGATAAAGTGAGGTTTATTGGTAAAGGGTCAGGTGTCAGGTGATGAGTTCAGCAGCCTTATGTCCTGTGGGGTGAAGCTGTCCCTGAACCGGATGATGCGATACAATCTGACAGCAGCAGGCTGGTCAGATTGTGGCTGGGGTGGTTGGGGTCTATGATCATCCTTTTTGTGTTTCTTCCAAACCCTCTGGGTGGAGAGGATCTCTATGCATGGCAGCTCTGCCCTGGTGATGTGCTGAGCAGTTCTTACCACTCTCCGTACCAGGCAGCGATGCAGCCAGTCATGACACTCTTGATGCTGTAGAAGTGGCAGAGCATTCCATGTTGGACCTCTACTCAGCCAGCAAAGGACAAAGAGCAGTGTGAACACTTACTATAGTGAAGAAAGACATTTTCTGTAAGACTGATATGCTTACAACTTTGAGGATTAAATGAATGAATATGACTTTACTGTAACTTTGTGGCATGTATTAAAGATAAACTTTCAACAAAGTTGTGTCTTGAATGAAGCAAATAAAAAAGTGCTAGTCTGTAAAGCTCACCTGTGTAAGTACCAAACACCAGCATTCAGTTTTCAAGAGTCCATTAACCTTTTCCAACATCTATGAATAGTAACATTACACTCAGCTCAGAGACTCAGAGCAAAATAAGGTAACTGCGGCAACTGCTGCAGGTATGAGTAAACAGAAATGAAAGCTTTCCAACTACTGTATAACACACATTCATTTATGATAGACACTTTTTTATATAAAAGTTTGACTTTACATGATTTGTTTCAAACTGTCAATGCACATATTATCAAAAGAAAATATCTAAATCACGCACATACAGATGGAGCATTGAGAAAATAAAACATAAAGCAATGTGACACATAAAAAGCAACAAAACAAAAACAAAATAAATCTAGAAAACTTGAATCATTATGCATTGGCTGCGTCTGCCACTTTCTGTCATAGACAGTATCGTCACCAAACATTGTCCAGTGTTTGCAGACTATTATTATGCATAATATTTCACCAGAAATAGTAAAAGTTGCATACTATTGGCTTTATATTAGAGTTTCAGACATAGAAAAGAAAATCTCACATACTGTTTTAGGATACAAAATAGTCTGTTAGTAAAGAATTTTAGACGCAGGTTGTCTATGGAACAACTTAAGACTTTATACTTGATGACATCAGAGACCTATTTCTCTGGTTTGTGGCTTGAAGAGAGTCACTTATGATTGCAGCTGATTATTAGTGAAAGTTTCCAAAAACCATGAAAACAACAGATTGTAAACCCTAATTTAGGGGATGTTCCCCTTTAGTTCCACCTCAGTGATGCCACAGCAGGTGTCTTCAGTCATCACCCAGTTAAAACGCCTGCTGTGACATCACTAATCAGAATGTGGTGGCGTGCTTGCGAACATGCTGTGGGCAGTTTGAGATCAGTCAAAAGCAGTATAATGAACTGAATACAACAGATTTTATAACCTGCAACATTTGGTAAAGTCACATGTGTAAGAACTGATATATTCCCCCAACGAGTCCGATCCGGGAACAGAAAATGGTTATGGGAGCTGTAATTAAAGATGTAATGTCATGTGAATGCATGATATTATATGTCCGCAGTATCACAGTTGGCTACAGTTTCATTTGCGGTGACTAACACCACATTACTGCGCAGTACCCCCTCTACCACGACAACCACACGCATACAGTCGGTGCATCTTTCATCGACTCCCTTCAAACAAAATCTTTCCGCTTTAGTACTGTAGGCTGCATGTCCTGCTTCAGAAGAGCGGGGTGTGTCATGTCTTGGGGTTTGAAGGAGTATTACGATACCGCGTAGCCTGCGTTTATTTATAGCTTACCTCTTCCCTTTCAATCTGTAAAGTAATATCACATCATCATCTGCAAAGATGCACACATTGCACAGGACACACGTGTACTGTACGTGCAGATGGATCACACTCAAAAAGATTTTAAAAAATTGCCACATGCCCCCCCTGTAAAACTCTATGTTTCACTTTCTCCTTGAGTCAGGGCTAAGTGACACCTATGCACCGAATCCTCAGCAGGTGCAGCACCCTCTCCTCTCTCCATGTCCCTGAGTGACCCCGGCACCACATTCTAGCACTGCACCGGTGCCAGCAGTGGCAAATTAGACACCAGCACCCCCTCCTGATATGTACTTCTCTGTCCCACATCCATTATTTTTAGCTGGGATACAAGCCTCCATCTACACTTAATATGGGAAAAGAGTGCCACATATTCGCAGCCATCTCTAAATCCATCATGTCCCTGTTTCTTCAGTTGGCGCAAAGCAGACAGGCTCAAGAAACACACACACACACACACACACACATACATATTAAAGATCCCATCCTTTATCCTTTATTCCTTGCTTTTGCACCATCTCCATCCACCTCCATCACTGTCTTCTCCTGTTCTCAGAGGATAGAGAGAAAGAGAGCAGGTTGGTCCTCATTTCTTCACTCCACCCACTTTTACAGGTCTCCAACACACACTCAAGCATGCAAGCACATACACACATATGCAAAGCTGTCACCCCAGCAACCACAGTGGCCCCCGCCTCATCCTTTCCGATTGCACCCCACATAGACACTCACACCTATGTCAAACTTAGCCCAACCCCTCTTGCACCCTGTGCCCCACTGCCAGTTGCCCATGTGGGGTTTTTAATAAGGTGGATGCAAGAGTTGGTCTTGCTCTCTTCTGGGTGACGCGGATTGGAAGGGGTTCTCCATACTTTTGCCTATTTCGTTTTTTTTCCCCCCTTTGGCGCCCCTTCTTTAACTTTCTGCAACTGTAAATACCATCTTACACTATCTTAGAGAGGAGCCATGAAGTGGACCTGGGTGCTTGTGGCAGTCTTGCTGTCCTTTGGGGGGCTATCACTGGCCAAGGACAGCTTGGACTTCCCAGAGTATGATGGCAAGGACCGCGTCCACGACCTCAACGCCAAGAACTATAAGTCTGTGATGAAGAAGTACGATGTTCTGGTGGTGTACTACCATGACCATCCCGGATCCAGCCGCGTCGCCCAGAGACAGTTTGAGATTGAGGAGTTGGCCCTTGAGGTGGGTTGAAATCGGAACTGTGGGTAATAAGGAGGAAAGCTTACTGATGAGTATAACTAGTTTCATAATGCAAAGCACACTGAGACATTACATGAAGTTTCTGTTCAGAGTTTGTTTCAAGGTTTTAGCAGAGTTATTATTGTGATCTTGTTTTCATCTCCCAGAATTTTAATTATGCAGATGTGTATCTAAAATATTAAAATGTATTGCTAGTCATAGTAAAGGCATAATTGTGTTGTTACAAGAAAGTGATAGAGAATATTTGGCAACAAAGACATGGTTTTTGCATGATTTAAAATGTTTTAAATGTGAAATTGAACATAGGGGGGTGTTATCATTGGAAAGTGATGCTACACGGTGGAAAATAGCTTTGCTGGATTCAGAAATGCTGAGAGTTGAAGTCCAAGAAAAGTGTCGCAAGCCTGCGGTGTGTCGTCAGTGCAAGCAAAGAGCTGAGCTGTGATGACCCAAGATATCATTTATTCTGGCTAAGGCTGAGCTTGTGTGCATTGCATGTGTGTGTTTGTGCGTGAGGGAGTTGATGTACTTAACACACCTCCATGAGTGTACCTCCTGTCGGCTTGGATACTCAGCAGTTTAATGGCATTCCTCTCAGAAAGACATTACATCATCATCACTGAGCAACGATCAGCTCACAGCGGTTCTTAGGTTACTTAAATATCAAGTGTCACATACTCATACATTACATTTTCCAGGAAAAATATATTTGCAGCCATTTTAAACTGAAAGGGAAATAAAAGTCCACCCTCATAAAGACCTGTTTGGAGTTTGAAACAGAAGTTATATTATTTGAAGAAAATATATCCTGTGAAAGTTGCAGTTGTACAACAACAACAAATGATGACTGATTTATAGATTTTATGCATTGGATCATGTGGCAGGCATATTTGAAAGAGTTTGGCTTTACTCAGTGTGCAGTAAATGCTGCTTCCTTATATACTTTTTATGTTTCAGGAGCATAAATGATGGATCCTTTTTGCATCCAAAAAGGACAAAAATGCAGTCTTGGAAATTACAAACAAATTCAAAAACAGATATAGACATAACGACACAAAAGAACATGTATTCAACACTCCTTACAACAGCTGTCCTCACACCAGATTCATTAATCAGCAAATGATGGACCTATCTTGTCAACAGCATCAATATAATTAGGAAAGACAATTATAGACAATTATAGAAAGGAAAGCACTCATACACACTACTCCCCTGAGCATATCACATCATCTCCACAGCGTCTGTCTCTGTATGGGAGCGTTAGGGCTCAGTCTCAAGGCTGGAGGCCAGCTCCGGAGGTTCTGGCTCCAGTAGTGCCTGCTCAGCTCTGTGCTGTGATTGACACTTGCAGTACTGTACTTGTCAGCGGATCCCAGAGCGCTGGGCATCACTGCCACCTCGCCAAAATAGTCCCTGGGCTGGTGTGGCTTCTGGCGCTATATTTATCCCAAGCTGCTTTTGTGGTGGGTCGAGCTCCCTAAAGGCTTGTGTTTCTCCTCATGAATGTATTATGATTTACATTTGATGAGGATTTATTTTTAGTAATAGACGGCAGCAAAGGGCTTAAAATCTCAGGTGTCGAGGCAGTCTAGTTAGTGAGGAAGTCATAATTAAGTGTTTACTCCTTTGGTCAGAGAACATTGATTATGGTGGTTAAACAGTGGGATTGGGGTCCATGTATTATGTTTCCATCTAGATTAAATGGCCTGAATTCTCCAGTGTAAACGCACTGTACTATTAGATCACTCCATGAAAACAGATAAGTACAAATGGATGTAGCTTTGCTCCGCATGGGCCACTATCCAATAGGAGGTTAAATCATTTTTGATCCACAGCAGTAAAACAGGGAACAGGAACTCACATTTTATCATTTGCTGTGTTCAATGTCTCAGTGAACAGGTACAAAATATTTCAAAAATGAAATAGTGTACATCTGTAGTGCATTTTGCATGTTGGGTAGTTGAAAAACATGCACATCAAGCTCTGAAATCCCATCCAAGATACTGAGTTTGTTGGTTTAACTTTACAAGTAGTTGGGGAGGTTCAGTTACTCAGACGACATTACTGCAGATACACTAACATCTAAAGACAACTGTGCATGTTTTATATTTGGAGGACATGCAGATATAAAGCGCCAAAATTATTTTCAGACTAAATAAAAAACGCAGAAAAAGAAAAACAATGATACTGGATAACTAAAATTTTTCACTTTTCTTCACTCCTTTTTTAAATCACAATTTATCTTTAACTATATCCTTCAGTTGCTTGAATAATATGAAGCCTTACTCTTCTTAATCACTTGCCCTTTAAAAGCTTAATTTAGCCTAACTTAATGCCAAAAAGGGTGGGGTCTGCCACAAAATATAGTGCAAAGCTTAAAAGACCCAGTAAGACCAAAATACTGGATTTAAATACTGCATTTGCTTTTATAGAATGTAGAGAATTTAAAGTGTATATACTTTTGCATTGTCTATGACTGCAATGCCATATATTCTACTTGTCTGCTGCTAAGCTACAAACTCACTAACTAAACTGCTTCACTGTGTCCCATCCATCTGCAGCTCCAATCAAATTAAAAGAAATTCCAATAATTATCTGCACAACAACCTGCAGGCAGCATGGTTAGTGAAACTATTTATGCCAGTAAAAGCAGCTGCTCAAGATCTCTGACACCAGTGTGCACTCATGTGTGTATGTGTGCGTGTGTGTATGTGTGGGCTGTTTACCCTCCAAACACATTGAGACAACCCTCAAACCACTTCCTCATTGCAGTCAGGCTGTGGACGTGGCACTGTCATTGGTGGAACCAACTGTCAGTCATGAGGTTCAAGTTTCATACAGATTTAGAAAGTGCATAAGCAGCGCTCTGAAAAGCAGGCTTTTATGGTAATGAAACTACTGACTGAGACAACTTTGTCAAAAAGGTACAAATGTGGAGACATGGAAACTAATTTTACTGCACACTCATGCAGGCTTGTATTGCCATGTTTATATAGTTATACTAAAATGAAAACTCATGTCGTAGTTTATATGATTCTGTCTTTGTTTTACAGCTTGTAGCCCAGGTTCTGGATGAGTTTGATGATGAAGATATCGGAGTCGGCCTCATTGATGCAAAGCACGACAAAGCCGTTGCAAAGAAATTAGGTAAACAAAAACAAAATCAACAATTAAAGGGGACATATGCTAGTTTTCAGGTTCATACTTATATTTACTATATAGCTAACTAAAACATGTTTACATGCTTTATTGATCAAACAACACATTGTTTTTCTTATATTGCCAATGGCTGCTACAACTCTATTCACCCTCTGTTTGAAACACTCCATTTTAGTGCCTGTCTCTTAAAGCCACCCTTCCAAAAAAGCGTAGTCTGTTTGAATTATTCAGCATTATGGGGTGACCAGGTCCGCATTTCTGCTCTCGGCCAGTGTTGCCAACGTGTATACTTCATTAGGCCTAAGAAAAAAAATTGCTTGGTTAGGTTTGCAAAAAGATTGTGTTTTGAAAACTGTGACACTGCAGTTAGAGCCTTCTTAACTTGGCAACCTTCTCACTAGATTTGGCAACTTTTCAGACCGCTTAGCGACTTTCTAAAAAGAGACTAGCACATTCAGTCTTCCTAAGAGGAAAACATTAAGCAATATATTATTGTTATCTATTCCTATGAATGCTGCTAAGTGTCACAGCTCTCCTGACATACAAGCAACCACTTGTTGAGTTTTATGTATTGTAAAGACCCATCAAGGTATGGACACTGCAAGTTAGCTTAGCCTGTACGTAAATGCTGTGGTGTATGGCACTGGTTAATGCTATATACTATTGCAAATAAACATTAAATACATAAGAAAAGTTAATCATATAAAGGGACGTCCCAGATATGCAAATGAGTATATTATGTTGTCTGTAGACTTTTTGCGACTTTTGGAGTGAGTGCTAGCTACTTTCATTGGAATAGCATATCTCCATCTCAGAAGGATGAAGGACCGTGACGGACTAAAGCAAAACCTTTTACCATGAAAAATCAAAAAGAAAAGCTTTAAAACCAAAAACTACACAAAAAACAATAGGGAAGAGCATCAACAACCAAGATTACAGGTTTCCCTGACGTTAGCATGTAGCAACAAGTAGCAGTGTAAAGGACTATAAAAGTGACAATTTCTGCCATGAAATATCACCAAACAAAAGCCTCTAAACCAAAAACTGCAGGTTTTAAAACTGAGGAGATATTAAAAACCAACAACCAAGATTACAGGTTTCCCTGGTGTTAGCATGTAATGTAACATGACTGGAGCAGGCGACCTATATAGAAATATTGGGAGCTATGCAATAATTTGCTAATACATAACTCAATTGAAAAATGTACAAAGACAATATATTTTATGTTTAAATTAATAAACTTAAACTTTCCTAAATACACACTGAATCCTGAATTTGATGCATTCTGGTTCTATGTCAACTCAAGCCAAGAAAAAACGGTTGAAAGGGGGATGTTAGGAATGGTTGTCAGGTTTTTGCTCACAGGAAATACTTTTACATACATTTACCTCACTATTTGAAACTTGGCCATATTTATATGAACATCCAATATTGTATCAAAGTTCAGAAAATAAAGAAAACTTCTTCTCTTTTCCCCAGGCCTTGATGAGTCCGACAGCGTCTACATCTTCACAGATGATGAAGTCATAGAATATGATGGCGAGTTCGCAGCAGACACTATTGTGGAGTTCATCTATGATGTTCGTGAGGATATAATCTCCCAGTTAATAGCTGCATTTATTTAAGCAACAAAAAAGTCTCTAATTCCCAGTTTGCTTTCTATGAAGATAAAATACTGAATCTGATTGTTGGTTCTTTTCTCTGTCACCTTCAACTCTACTGTGTTCCCCCTTTCTCCTCCATGAACCTCCTTTTTCTTCATAGGTTCTTGAGGACCCAGTGGAAATTATTGATAATAGTAGGGAGCTGAAAGGCTTTGAAAACATTGAAGAGGACATCAAACTGGTGGGCTACTTTAAGAGTCACAAGTCAGAACGTAAGAATCTGTACTGTGATGGCATGATAACCTGTTTTAATTTGTTTTTACAGTTGCTTTTCAACATTATTGTGTGTAATACATGACAAGCAATTGCAACCAAGACCAGATTGCTTGATTTAACTATGAGCTGCAGACTGATGGCTTTTTAAGGTGATTTTCATGTGAGCATTCTAGGCGCTTCAATAATGATGACGGCAACAAGTCTACATTCTTAGATATGTCATACAGAAGCCGATCTACTAAAACTTGGTGGATGCCTATAAACTTTCAGATTTTGAGGCTTATGCCGATGCTGCTGAAGAGTTCCATCCTCACATCAAGTTCTTTGCCACATTCAGTGCTAAGGTGAGTAATAATGTTTATTATCTTAAGTTTGTTCACACACACTCAAAACACCATAATAAGACTGTATTTAATATAAATGATAATATTAAAACAAACTTGGTGCCTGCCAAGTGGCGTACAGTGAGTTTATTAATGCTTTTTTTTTGCTGGCAAACACAAACTGATAAGATTGTTGTCACTGTGTTACTCGTTCTTCAGTTGTTAGCTCCAATCCTTTGGTCATGTGTTATAGGTTGCCAAGGCTCTGGAGCTGAAGCTCAATGAGGTCGACTTCTATGAACCTTTCATGGATGATCCAGTCGTCATCCCAGGAAAACCTTACACCGAGGACGAGCTGGTGGATTTCATTGAAGATCATGACAGGTAAATCCCATTATTGTTATTCTACAATGCTATCATGATGTCCAAATGAACCCTCCATAATTGAAAACGAAATATGAAAATCTTATTCTTCTATTCTTTTGAAGACCAACCCTGAGGAAATTGCAGCCACACAACATGTACGAGATCTGGGTAAGATCTTTAAAACAACAAATAAACCCAAACTCTGCTGTTCCCTGAAGAGACTTTGATGAAATCATAACAAGTTCACTCCAGTGGCTTCCATTTGTCTTCATTTTTTCAACAGGATGATGATGTTGGTGGTGAACATATCCTTGCTTTTGCAGAGGAGTCTGACCCAGGTAAAGGGACCCTAAATGGACTGAAAACATTACTGATTTAAGAAATCACTAGATTATGTGAACATGTTATCTCTGTATGTGAACATGTTACATGGGGCAGCAAAGAGGTTGGTGGAAGTTTTTGCATGGTGCTAACAGGATGTTTAGCCAAATTGAATTAGTCTGTCTCCTGTAACAACACAATTTTTATCAGAGAATGATGGATGAGTAATACAGTTATTTCCAATTCCCATTACCACCATTTCGCCACCTTCTTGACTGACCGGGAAAATAGTTTAATTTTATTTCCTCTGTTGTCCACACCACTCCTTAGATGGTTTTGAGTTCCTTGAGATCCTGAAGCAAGTCGCAGAGGACAACACAGACCACCCTGACCTCAGCATTGTCTGGGTTGACCCTGACGACTTCCCCCTGGTAAGAATATTACACAGTACAGTAATGTATACTGGAATTCAGAGAAACTCTTTGCATACTCATTTACTCACTGAGATTAACTGACGTGGCACACTGAAAGGTATTCTTCCCAAATGTAGAATTAATCCTATTTTTTTCTCTTTTTTTTTTCTTGTAGCTTCTGCCACACTGGGAGAAGACTTTTGGAATTGACCTGTCCTCTCCACAGATTGGTGTTGTCGATGCTGATGATGTGAGTTATGCTTTTGGTACTCAGATTGTCTGTGCACTTGCGTTTAGCTGCTCTTTGTAACGTGCAGATATTCACAAAGCTTGGTTAACTTGTGGTAATTGGATGAATTCCATATGTGTTGGGCAATTACACAGACTGTTAAAAAGAAATTGAAGGAGTCACCAGCTGCAAGTAGTCAAAAACTCTTCAAGTTACCTTGAAGAGAAGCCGCAGCTGAGTTAATTTTGTTTTCTTCACTGTGCAGGCTGACAGCATTTGGATGGACATGGATGACGGTGAAGACTTACCAACCGTAGACGAGCTGGAGGACTGGATCGAGGATGCTCTGTCAGGTGAAATTGATCCTGATAATGATGATGATGATGATGATGATGATGATGACGACGATGACGATGATGATGACGATGATGACGACG
>CAFUXE010000314.1:363854-381180 GCA_903364295.1 Serranus cabrilla
ACGACGATGATGACGATGATGATGACGACGATGATGATGATGATGACGATGATGATGATGACGATGATGATTATTAAATCATTAAGTCATAATTCAATCTTTAAGTCTGACCAATGCAGTTTCAAGAGTCAACATCATTAACTCTGTCAAATCATCTTCTTTTGTAACTAGTTCTCATGTTGAACTCGTCCGTCCATTTTGATATCTCATCTTTTCATCATCCTCTCTCTGCATCTCACCACAATATTCCACTACTCGTTTATCCCTATCCCCTACATATTCACTAATCTTTCATGTAACAAAGTACTCTCTAAGATATGACCCCACAGTACCGTCATTCACACATGTAACACTGTCTGGTACAATAAAAAAAGAAATTCTTTCAAAACCTTGCCATCTACTGCTATTGATTTTTATATTATTAAAGTTTTTATTTTCCAAAGTACTGAAGGGGTTTCAGTGTTGTATGCATTTTGTCTGAGTCCATCTATGGAGTCTGTTGCCGTCTGATTGTGTTTTATCTGTTCACTTATTTTCTTGTTTGCCCAAGTATCGAAACAACTGACGTCAGACCCAAGGGTGCTAGCAGGCTTTTCTTATGGGTCTCAAGTATCACCAGCCTACTCTGTGAAATCAATGTAACGCTGTACACTGAAAGTGCTGTACATCATATGGATGTTTTCTACGATGATGAAATATGACAACAGCCATATTCTATTTTTGTAACAAGAGAAATTTAACTTACTGTAAAGTCTTAAATAAAGGACAGATTGGACAGAAACACCATTACTGTTTAGTTTTTTAAAGGTGTGTGCATGTGTGTGAATTCTAAATAATAAAAAGTCAGTATATGTAGTACCTTTGCTAGTTTTACTAGAATAAGTATATTACTATAGTAGTACTTAACCTAGATATTGTAAATCTAAATGGGATACAGTGCTGGACAAAAAATAGTCAAAAAATGGTAATAAACACCTGTTGTGTTGTGGCTTTGGCACCCCTTGGTGGTAGTATCAGCAGTGCAGATATTCCAAAGGTTGATGCAATCAGAATAGTTTGAAAAAGGCTGAAACAAATTAGTAGATCACAGTTGTGCAATAAAAGCTTAAGGCCCTGGCAGTCCAGGTCTACTGTTGGCCGTTGGCCAATGTTGTGCCATCGGTGAGCATCTGTGACCCTGGTTTTTACTTGGTGTACTATCAGTAGTGGTATTCCTCATGCAGCATGAATCTGCAATGTTAATAAATAACTTTTATGAGGCAAAAGGTTTTGAAATGGAGTTACTTATAAATAAAGCTAATAAAGGTCTGTTTTTGGATGGCGTCCTCACTGGCTTGACGTGACTGTTGGAGAAGACACAACAAGCATTTTTATGTGTTTTACGGCCATATGCACAGATCAGTTTCAAACTCCCTTTACAATATTCTACCAACCTGTAGATCAGGGGTGTCAAACTGATCCAGTAAAGGGCCGAGTGGCTGCAGGTTTTTGTCCTAACCAAGCAGAAACACACCTGAATCCAATCATTCAATCATCTGAACTGTCTTCACTCAGTTGATTAATTATCAGTATCACCTGTGCTCCTACTTGGTTGGAACAAAAACCTGCAGCCACAGCGGCCCTTTACTGGATCAGTTTGACACCCCTGCTGTAGATGAACTGATACACGGGCACAGTGTGTCCATTGAAGCAATGATGGATATAAAGAGGGTCTTAATTAAATGTTTGTGTAGTCTTGCTACCAATCCAAAACCCAAAACCCAAACATGGCTGTTACCTGTAACCACTGAACCACATACACCGCACTAGAAAAACACAAAGTTAAAGGGGCAATGTGTAAAATATGACTGCATACTCCAAAAAATAGGTGGCAGTATTTCACTGTTGAAGATTGTGTTAATGTTAGACATGCAATGAATTTTGCAAAAACCTATAGCCAATTTTCCAAACTAAAATTGAGACCTCGGCCAAAACATAGATTCCCTGGAGAGTCTAGCTCCATCCTGGCTCACTTGAGCTAAATTTCCAGTGAGCCAGAATGTCTTGCAACAGTCTTATTTTTTATTTTTGGTTGATATTTAGGTGTAAAGCTGGAGACAGTTGTAACTACAGCTGACGGTGTAGCTGCTTCTTCAACCTCTCTGAAGGCAGACTGGATGAAACAGTGACCCACTACTGTCTCTCAGGGGACAAGTAGTATTTAAAATGCAGAACAGGCTGGGGATAGCTAGTTAGCATGCTAATTTAAGCTGCAACATAATATCTTACACATTGTATCTGTAATGTATGTATCTTAATTAGACCATGTGAGACCCACACAAGCACCAGCAACTCCCACCCAACCTTTTGTCACTTTTTGTCATTTTGTCATTTGTCAATCTTATGCAGTCTGATATAAATGTCATGCATGTTTTTGTCATGCAGTACAGGTGCTTTAATTTTCACCTATTGTATTTGAATGTCTGAATGAGTCTAATTCTATACCTTAATGGAGAGTGACAATGAACAGAGAAATTAAGGCTAAAAAATGCAATTTCAATATTTCATTTTATTTACTTATTTTTCATTGAAAAACAAAAGCACTCTTTTGTTATGTAGGCTCTCCTTATCTTTTTCCCCCGCCCCTCTCATTTCGTGCTGTAACCAGGATGTAACTGGTCGCCCCCTCCTCGCCAGTACTTAGCGCGCTTGCGCAGGGAAGAGACACGCCTCTTCGTTCTGCAAGCCATGTGGCTGTCGCTGGTAAATAAATAGATCTGCTAATTTTTGACGGCAATTTTAATTTTAATTTAGTACACGAACGCTGGCTTGAACCTATCTGTAGCAGCCACAATGTCGGCGGGCGTCGTGAACCTCCAGGCGCAGGTGGAGTCGGTGCTCGGAGCGCTGGTGAAAGCTGCCACGGTGGAGTTAACCAAACTGTTCGAGAGCAGATACCGAGCCTCGGCGCAGGATGTGGATGTGGGCCGCACTGAGGACAAAAAACAAAATGAGACACTGGACAGTTTATCCACTGGGGACACAACACGCAGCATCGGCGTGCAAGTAGACGAGGACATTTATTCACCGTGCGAGCTTTCCGGTGAGTGTCTGTGGAGCTTTAAATGCTCGGACTTCCTGTTTACGTCCAGGGCTAGGCTGCAGCGATAGATGCATAAAGAGATTGCACACTAGCTGCTTAATTGCATTGCAAATCAGGAAGATGGTTATTTTATGTGCAAAATATATGTTTGCTTCATGCATGTGCTCATGTTGTTTTTGCACACTTTTTCATGTGCAACTGTTGCACTGAACTCCTGCGTGGTCTTCCCCATTATAAACCTAGTGTAAAGGAATGTGTCTCTGTCTTAACCCCTCCCCCCCTTCTTCTCCCCAGGCACCCCTTGTCGCTCAGATGGTGATTGTTTGAGGGACGGCAGGGAGGAGGAGGAGGTGGTGATGGTGGTGGAGGGTCTCCTTTCATCAGATATCCTCCTGGCTGCAGAGAATGGCCAGGTTGACCCTGAGTGGCCACCTCTGAAGGAACAGGTCAGTGAGAGTTTACATGGTTGTAAATAACCTGTGGAATTTGGACCAACTGAGTGAAACTGAGTAGCTTTGTGATTTATACATCAGAAAGACTTTACAGCCAGGTCTGTGTTATTGTAGTACAGCATGTTATCGTTGTTTTTGAATTCCATGCATTGCCCAAAGGTCGAGCTAAGTTGTCTGATACATTGAAGACATGCAATCTTGTTCCGTTTCTTCTTTTCAGGTTGTGGCAGAAACTGTAGATATGGTGCCGTTAAGCTGTTCTGAAACAGAGTCTCCAGCAGATAAACATCTTCAAACAGAAGTTGTTTTGCATGGTAAGACAAACAGACAAACTATAAATCAGATTATGGTTGAGTACAGGATAACTGTGAACCAAATGTGCTGCAATTAGTTTGGATTACACCAAGAACATTTTGCAAGTAGACGTTCAAAACAAAAAGTGAAATCAACACTGGACAGATGAAGCTAATTTTCAGTTCGCTTTTTTATAGGCTGATTGAAATCATTTGAATTATAGTTGTATAATCATGCATTGTACTGTTAATGAAAAACAGACGTATCATTTCCCTGTTCTAAACTGTCATGTGTCATGCTGGGATTGGCTCCACTCCCTAAACAATACAAGCGAAAGTAAGAGAGAAGGAGGAATGTACCGGTGTGATATTCTCTAAGTCTGTAATATAAGTCTCTATACTGACACCGAGTGTCAGCTGTGGGAAACTACAACATGGACAAACTTGTGTCTCCCTCCACAAACACTGATTTAGGTGTCGTTACACACATACCCAAACCTCCACCAGGATCTCCAAACAGGACACCGATTAGTCAGAACTAACAGCTGTTCCATCAAATGCGTAACTTGCCTGGCAAGATCACATTGCAATCTTGTGAACTGCTGTTTCTGCCCATTGAAACAACAGAGTTCTGGAGTTGTTCAAACTAAGTCAGGGTCAACAGTTGAATGCCAGAAAACTGTATTTTAAGTCTAAACCTATAAATATTTTTAAGGCATATTAGTTGCCACAGTCTAAGATCACTGATGCTTTTATTGTCTCCTTTTAAAATGTTTTTAAATCCATCAGTGATGCAGCCAGTGACTATTTTTCCTATATTGTAACACTCTAAACTCAATGCTGTTCTCTATCACACAATTTCTGATCCCTCTCATGCACCCAGAGCCAAGTATTGCAGAAGCATTGTGTCTATGGCATAGACTCTATGCTGTCATGTCTAAGTAGCAAAAATGTAAAATCACTTTAACATATAGATGAAGCAGTGGCATGTGTTCTATATTGACACCCTCTTAAAATAAAGGCATGTCATTTTTTTCAGAAAACACAAAAAACTGAACCAAATTTGTAATATATAGTTGGGTAAGACGAGCATGTTTTGCTATCTTTCAAAGGGGTGGAGGGATGTTGGAGCTAAATTTAAAAAAAAGTGTACAATAGAATAAAAAATGCACCTGATTGTTTTTCAGTGTCTGCAGAGAAGCGGACGGAGCCATTAAAGCATGGAGACACACAAAGCTCTCCAGCCAAACAGAAGCCTCTGGTGGTCCAACCAGATACCCGTGATACCATTTCTGGGGAGAAGATTAAGTTTGTCTGCCCGTTGCTCCTCAAGCTTGAGCCTCCAGCCTTTAAACCTGAGAGCACAGAGAAGCCCATTCAAACCGAGCCTCAGCAGGTCCGTGTCAGCACCGCCCAGGGCAATGCCTACAGTCCGTCCCCGGCTGACGGAGCTGTGACTCCAGCACAGGTCGGGGTTTGGGAACGAATTCAAACGCCAAAGGAGATGAAGAACAACCTTCACATGACACTAAAATTGACCTCTCCGGACCAAAAGCTGAAGCGCCCCTGTGTGGTACAACTTGTGGATGTGCTCAGGATGCCTGAGTCAGAGATAAAGCTCCAGGACGCTGTTGCCAAACTTCACGATGCAAGCCAAAAAACTGGTTGGCCTGTGCCCAAAGACCTCCGCCGCCACCAGAGCCTCCACACCGGCCACCGCCTCTGCTGCTTCACACCCTGCGGAAACGGCGTTTGGCGCCTTCAGAAGGTGGTCGCCCACTCCCGTGACGGATACCCTTGTAGCATCTGTGGGAAGATGTTCAAGCACAGGAAGATTCTCCGGCGGCACGCACGGTTTCACACTGGAGAGAAACCGTATTCGTGCAAAACGTGCTCTAAGTCATTTGCACTGAGGAAGAGCCTCCGGCGCCACATGAGGTTCCACACGGGGCAGAGGCCGCACACATGCACGCAGTGTGGCAAAAGCTTTCGTCTACGGGACAATCTGAAAGCACACCTGAGGTTTCACACTGGGGAGAAACCTTTCAACTGCACCACTTGTGGTAAGACATTCAGGATCATAAAGAACCTGGAGAAACACCAAGAGAGCCAGTGCGTATACTTTGTTACCTCATTCAGGACCATTGCTGGCCTGTAGCTGTCAGTGACTGGTTGTGGTGGCTGCACCGCTTTCTACCTCAAACTAAAAACACTGTATCACTTTTGAAGTGTGTCATGTAACATGTAGCCGCTTAGTCTCTTTAAAATTACATTCCTGTATGAGTTTATTTTTTTGTTTTGTTGGACCATACATGAAACAGTGACACTGAGTGCAGAGGAGAGGAAAGAAGCTCCACATCCAGAAATGACGGCCAAATGTGTTTCAATAATTGTATGTGTTTTCTGTTAATTCCACTTCGGTGTTGCCAAAACACCACAACAAATCCCTAGGCAATAATCCCATATCTTCTAATAGTTGGGTAAACCTTGCTGATTTTGGCTAAAATGTTGGTGACATTGTTATTTAAGCACAACAGGCAAGATCATATGATAGATGGACACGATTTTGATAACTTAGGCAGAGCCTGATAAATGGATAATTCTTCTAAGAGGATTATGTTGTGACACTACGTTGAATATTCAGTTTCGAGGGAGATGTATTTTTGTCCTGGGTTAAGTCTGTTCTTTATGTATTACAATAACGTTTGTAATCGAAGTCTGCAGATTTCTACCAATGAAGGTAGTTGGGTTGGATAGGTCAAACAAATGCAGGACTTTCACCTGGGAAGTTGCTGTTTGTGTCCTTTGTAACCAAATGTGAATATTGATTTGTTTACATTACAAACGTACTCATTTTAACCCAAATTAAGCCCCGGAAAACAGTTTGACCACATGTTTGAAACTACTTTTGTAATCTGGGAGAATATATTCTCGCCTCAAAACCTGATTTATGTTTGGAATTTTGTTGTTTGGGAACACTTTAAAGCTATGAGCGAAACCGACGCCATGATCCAGATTAAGTCCTGACACTAAGACTTGTATTTTAATGTCAAGAGGATGGTGCAGTTTGACTGGGCATTATTTTTTTTTTTAACTTTTACTACTAATAGTTTTGTCTCAGTTTCTTTTGTTTCTTATCCCTTGCTATGTTTTTGCCTCTTGTGATTAAGAGACCAATCATGTAACCAAAACAGTGTGCAAAAGTTGTACAACTACATGACACGTTTTTGCATTAGACCTTCTCTGAACCACTGTCTGCATATACTCCCCTCCTCCTGGCACAGGTAACCAGATATACCACGATGTGCTGAAGAACTCCTGCCCTCCCTTGCCAACTACTACTGTGCCATGGTTGTATAACTACTGTTGTTTGTTTTTGATGTCTTTACACTTTTTATGTTATGCCTTTTTTTACTTTACACTCATGTCTTTTTTATAAAAGTGTGTTTTTTGTACGTTATGATTACTTAATGTATCTAGACTTCTTTTCTTTCATGACCTAGATGTCAAAGACTAACCATGTTGACGTTATAACATATCTGCCTTTTGTATTCAAATTCTTTGGAATGACAATATGGTAAATGTACATATGGCCAAACACTTTAAATACAGTTTCAAACAGGTTATATATTTATCATTGCAGATATTGTACATTGGCAGATGTCTGCTTTCATCTTTTTTTGACTTCTGATTCTTCTAACTAATAAAAAAAAATACATTTTTGTGGCAAACAGATGAAGTTATTTTGTTGTGGGAACCCTTGACACACCACGTTCAGTATGGAGAACAGGTATGACTTTGTAATAAAACACCTGGTATAAGAGGTTTACGACTTAATTTATAGTAAGTGATAACTAATTTTATATATATATATGAGAGAGAGCCATTATAGATCAATTCTAATGTACATTTAGGCCAAGCCACTGCATGTCATGTCTCATTTTCAGAACAAGATTAATTAAATGGTGTGGTGGTAGAGGTTTTCAGATCAGATTTGTACCAATACCAAAGTGTATAAATATTTGAATTATAAATACAAGTAGATGTAAAACCATAATGTATTTAAGTATTTAAAGAAAATAATGTTCCTGCATTCAAAATATTACTTAAATGAATGTACAGAAATATAAACATAAAAATGTTACCAAAACTACTCATTAAATTCGTGAAAGTGCCATGATGCAGCTGGTAAAGGCTTGGCTAATATTTACTACTTTATATTCTACTGTGTAGCTTCATATATTATCATATATCACAATTTGTTTAATGATTTAGTTTGTAATACATTTTTTTTTAACTGTAACTAGTAACTCTAGCTATAAAAATAAATGTGTTGGAGAATCAAGTATAATACTGGCTTCCAAAATGTAGCAGAGTAACGTTAGAAGTCTAAAGTTACATACAATGGAAATAAGTAAACCAGAACCTCAAAAACGAAGCACTTGAATAAATGTACCTAGTTTAATTTTAATTTCATCAATTTAAAAACCTTTTTAAAAATTAAGTTTGTCTTTATTTAAGTTTTTACCACGAGGGTTCCCATCATGCTTTGGGTGATGTAAACAGGAAGTATTTTGATGCTATGCAGTTAGTTTGTTATCGCTAGCTCTGAGTCAAAGTAAAATATTATTTTTACAATATAATAACATATTAAACACTCATGTGTAAATCTGTGCTGCGGATTTCATGCCGAACATCAGTTTAGCGGGTTTATTTAATAAAAGACTTGCTAAATTAGCTATTTGTTTTGTTTCGATGGTACAGTTACCACAGTTACAAACAACAAGCGGAAACGTTTAGTACTTCATGATAAGAAGCGTTATTGAATTCAGCTGATGAAGAGTTTTTCTTTGAAGATGGAAGAAACGGTTTGGATACTTTGAGTAAGTAAATACGATTTATTTTATCACGTCAAAGTTTCAGCTGGTCGACAGTTACAAAAAAAAAAAGTTTTAATATCTGGTTCACTAAGTTAACGAGACGATACCTGTATTGGTTGCATGACATCGCTCAGTTTGATGTTGTTGTGTAGCTGTTATCCAGCCATGGTAACCCGCACAGGTGTTCTTCAGTTTATCAGGCTGATTGGACTGACACAGGTGGAACCAATAAAAATGTCATTAGCTCTGTGTCATGTAGATGAACCATAACTGTCGGCATGCAAAACAAAAAAACAGGACTGGACATTGAACACTTTTATGAGCATAATTAGAGCCCCTTTTCTTGTAAATAATTAATCATGATGCCCTCTGTTGAAAATCAACTACACAGAGGTCTGTGACTAAAAAAGACGCTACCAAATTCAGTCTCAGGAGATCTAATCAACTCACAAAGCACACACCATACATGTTTATTATGTATACTAATGCTGTATTCAGGCAAAGTCTTGTATTACAATTTCTGCTGATTTCCTACATACTAAAAGTGATAATAATCAAAACCTTATTCAAGGGAAGAATACATTTTCTGTTTTGAACATTGCTTGTAAATCTGCAACACAACACACAGTTTTGTTAAGCTTTTCATTTCAATTACTGAAAGCAGGATAGATAAAATTAGGGGTTGGCAAAATATTGTATTGGTTCATAGTTTTCTTTGTGTTTTTGTTGGTGCATTGGCAAATAAATGTTTATTTTCTTTCTAAAGCAGCTCTCTTTTTTGTAGATGTACTGTACAGGAACAATTGTTCACAGTAGCCTGCAAGGGAAAATAATAAAGTACAGAAAGTAGTTTTACTTTAAAAGAGTACTTTTGAAAAAAGCTTGTTAGCTTTTGATTCCAGCTTCATTTTGACATAGAAGTGAGATATGTTGTGTCCTATTTAGCTTTTGGGTGGTGTTTTGACACGATAGGCCAACTTCCACAACAAGTGTGTGGGCCAAGCCACTCTGGAGCCTCCTCCTCTTAGGCCACGCCCCACCAGGAAGTACAAATATAAACTCAGCAGTTCTTTCACTTTAGGCAATGTGTGCACGGAAGATAGCAGACAAGCAATACCGACGGTATAACTCAGCTTTAACTTTAAAGGTAGGAATAATTTACCTATTAGCCTCCATGATGTCTAAGGCTGATGGGTATTCTTAAATGAAACAAGGGTTTACAAAGCCAGCAACTAAGTGCTGTAACTGCTTCGTGTCTGGTCCTTTCCTGCTCTCTTTAAAGAAGAGGGATCGAGAATGGAAGATGGAGAGGAGACAAAGCTTGAGGAGATGCTTATGTGCCCAGTGTGCCAGGATGTCTTTAAGGATCCCCGGCAGCTGCCCTGTGGTCACAGCATGTGTATGGGCTGTCTTGAAAACATGATAGAACACTCCCCAGATGCCCCTTTCCGCTGTCCAGACTGCAGGGCACAATTTGGAGCTGTCTTTGGGGTGCACAAGAGCTACACACTGACCAACATTGTGGAGGACTTCACAGTGACCAGGAGGAGGAGGGTATGTGCTATAATCGCTTTTTTCTAACCTACATTTAATTTTAATCATGACAATTTGAATGTGTAGATATTTGAACATATTTGGTTTTTTTGTAATCAGGAGAAGCTGAAAAAAAATGTGTACTGCGACTGCTGCCTGGAGAAAAAAACTCTGGCCTTCAAGACGTGTCTGAAGTGTGAGGTGTCGCTGTGCAAAGAGCACGTCAAGGGCCACCTGGAGCTGCCGGTGTTCACGGGACACCCCTTGGTAAATCCTCTTGTTGACCTCGAGGAGAGGAAATGCCCGCAGCACCACGACCAGGTGCTGAGGTACTACTGCAACACATCCAGACGCTACATCTGCAACATGTGCGCCCTGCAGAGCAAGCAGCACAACCAGACCACCGAATCCTACTCTGTCCTGAGGAGACAGCTGACTGTGAGTCTTGAATGATGCTGTTTTACACTATATTATACAGGAAAAATATTGGTATCTGTCTGTCAAAAGAGAACACCAGGTTGGTCGTACAAAGTTAGAACAGGGACAGTTTCTTGGAAACAGCAGGGGATTACCACTCGTAGATAGGGAATTCTTGTTGGTGCATGTGGTGCAGGGAAACAGGATTTTCTGGTCCTGTGGAACTGAAAGTGTGACTTTTATCTTTACATTAACTCATTCAGTCACCACGTAACCTTATCATGGCGTACAGAAAAAAAACCCACAGAGCTTAAGAGGTGATCCCAGAATTTCCCAAGATACCACATTTGTCAGGCTGAAATTTTGGAATTAAAATTTTGGATTAAAAACATGCTGGTTTAAAGATTTTACTTCATATAGCTTTGAAGAGGTGCAAAAGGCTGATACATAATATATATGATACTGTCAGAAAGTGAAGAATAAGATTTTTTTTTAACAACAGACAGTTTGAGGTTTAATGGAGCGATGTGTGTGTTCCTGACTTAGGGTACATTTGGAGACACATTTCAGAATTAAAACCTGTTCATTAAAGACAGCATGTCTAATTAGGGACAAACGCTGTGTCCCCATTTGGGGAGAAAGGAGATTTTTGGGTCAGTGGTTATGGTTAGGGTGAATCTCCAGGAAATGAATGATGAAAAAGCCTGTTCAGACCTGATATTAACATGCATCCTGTGTGATCTGATCTCACTTCTTTGCTTTATATGAGAATAACAATGGAATTAAAACATGGCTCATACAGCAGACAGCAGCAAGATTATAGACACATTTGTTTATATCCTACATCACTCTCATACCCCTTTTTGACCAACGCAACCCTAGTTCTTTTGCTGGACTGGTGCTGGTAGGCAGTTGGTTCAACTTGCGAACTTTTCACAACCTGTTGGCTTTTCCACAGGCTTGAAAGCCAAGTCATAACATCACTGTATATGTCTATATACGTCTCCACTCTCGTCAGGCGTAATAACAACAGCAGACTGCATCGTCTTTCTACAAATGTTGCTCCAGGCTTTGCGAGCCGACATTGTCACCAAACACGACTGGTACAGAACATTTGTGCTGCTCGTCTCGATCACTGTGGACGGCGATTAGGTTCTTATCAACACAGAACCTAAGATGTTAATGTGAGCCTTTGTTGTCAGCTAACACTAGCTACCGCTAATGCTAGCCCGTATAAATCACTTTGCAGTTAAACAAATCAAATCAAATGAATAATACACACTTTAGTTGGTCCGAACCGGCCCTGGAACTGCCTTGGTAGAAAGGGGTATCAGTGGTGTGTGTGACATCCGTCAAATAAGCGGTCTATAATGTGACCCAGTACTATGGATTACCCAGGCACATGGTGGTACCAAGTCTGAATGGGGTCTGAGTCTGTGTCATGTCTCTAAGGTGACATAAGTGTGTGTGTGTGTGTGTTCAAAAGGAGGACATAGACGAACGCTTCAACATGCTAAAGGAACAAATTGCAGAATCCAGTGGAGCGATAAAAAAACTGCAAGAAGACTTCCACTTCCATGAAGTATGCTCATTTTATCATTTCTCAAACTGTTTTTTTTAAACACTTCTCTGATCTGTGTTTTCCTCCTGACAGACACATAAAATGAATGCTACCTACTCGTCTCTCAACACTGTCACAGTGGTGTTGCTCTGTCTGTGGTTCATCGTTCTGTATTACGGTAAGAGAAAGCCAAGCTCAGGTTTGTCATGTTTGTGTGAACATGCGCTTACTGATGTTTGTCTGTGTATCCAACCAGCCTACAGCTACACTGTAGAAAACCAGGTGCTGAAAGAAGCACTGGACACGCAGCAGAACCGGGCGCATCATATTTATACCACCATTGCAGGTAAGAACACATCACATCCCCACTGCTGCCTGCCTACACAACAGCAACAAACACAATGGTAACACGATTGCTCAGTCTTGGCCATTGTGTTTAGTGCATCTGAGCTTCCATATTAAACATGTGAGTTACTGTATTCCATTACAGTTTCTGTTTAAATTGGTGATATTCTGAATACAGTTACTGGTTACATGGTAATCCATTACATTTTGGGGCAAATACTTTCGCTTTCTTGGTTTTTTATTCCTTGCCATGCAAGATAGGTCTGAGCTCTCTGAGTGCTCATATGAGGCATGCATTTCCCATAAACAGATTTTTTTGTGAACACAGTGCACCTGCCATACTACCTTGATTTGAGTAACTGTATGTAACTAATGTTTACAGTCTTGTATACTACATAAGAGTTATTCCTTTAACCTGATAAATCCTATAGTAAAAAAATCTTTATCTCCATGTGCTGAGCACCAAAATATAAAACCCAGATATACCAATAATTTATTCTGTGACACTTTCTCAAAAACACAATTGAAGTCAACTATTGTCCGGTCGTGTGTATTACACACAGGGCAACCTCTTGAAAGGACTGAGCTAACTTCTATAATCTTTTCTTTTCTTTTTTGTCTTTAAATTTCCATAGAACACTTGATTGATCATCCAACAAAGAGCCACACATCTCAAGACACAGAAGATCAAGGTACTAAAGTGATCATTTGAGACATTGGAATTGATGCTAACGGCATCAGAGAAGGCTGAGTTTGGACAAGCCTGCTGAAGATGCTAAACTTAGAGAGAGCCTGTGCCCTGCACTGTCAGTGTGATGACAGTGATGTTTTGTTGGTAGTATCCCATTAAAGACAGATGAGCAGACAATTGTGTGAGTGTGTTTAAATGCACATACATTAATACACTGCTATTAATGTGATCATGATTATTTACATCCATGTTATCATGACTGAAATATTATCCAGGTTTCTGATGGTCGCTGTCGTTTCTGTACCAACTCTTGTTTGGTTTCTGGCTGCAGTCACCACCCAGGATTCACCTCCATCTAATCTTCTGTCATTGAAGATGAGAGAAACAATAAAATTGTCATTTTCATCACAAATGTTAGACTTTTACTTTTATTACAGCATGCTCACATCATTATTCAATATCACAATTTCTTTAACTTCTTACTTTTACTTGAGAAACCCGGCTGGATGGAGTGTTTACGTACCTGATTCTGAATCCTCCAGTTCAGAACTGCTTTATCCAGGTTTCTGCAACCAGAATATGGTATTTACATGCACAAAGATATAACTTGACACACAACATAGATACTAGTGTGCATTTAAATGCAATGATTGTTTCTTTGAAAACATTCTGAAAAAGCACAGAAAATATAATATGAAGGGCAGCAAACAAATACAGAGCACTCTGATCTTTAAGTGACACTGCAACTTTTGCTGAATAGCAAAATGTGACAAATTACATAATAATGTTGCAAAGAGTAAAAGACATATCATAAACTACAGAGCAACATCTGTTTAAAGGTGGCTAACATTAGCCACTGCTCATGTTCATTTGTTAGCAAACCAATGTTATTTTTCCCTTTTAGGAGTTCCACTTTTAAACTGCATAATGTTTCACAGAAAAATGATGGAGGTACTCTCTCAAACAGCTGTCAGTTAAGCCAGATGCCCTTAAAAACACAGTATTTATTCCACTGAGGTTCAGATGTAATCAACCAATTATTTTATGACAAAGCAGATACATAAAATGACCCATGCAGGACAGCACAGCCATTCCCACTTTAATTCTCTTGAACTTCAAGTTTTTTTTTTTTTGACTTTTGATACTTAAGTACATTTTGATGTTGATACTTTGTACTTTTACTGAAGTTTTGAATGCAGGACTTTAACTTGTAGTGGAGTCATTTCACATTATGGTTAATAGTACTTTTACTAAAGTGAGAGATCAGAATACTTTTTTCCACCACTGCTGATTTGTCCGTCTGTTTGTCAGGACTTCTCAAGTTGGACCTGGACACAGCCAGTCCTTTCCTTGGAGTCTCGGCTGACCTCCAAACAGCAGAGAGAATGAAAACCAAGCTGGATTATCCCAACAGCAACCGCCGCTTCGACGAAGCCCCTCAGATCCTCTCCGGCCGGTGCTTCTCCTCTGGTATCCACGTCTGGGAGGTGGAGGCGGAGGGATACTGGGACATCGCTGTGTCCTACACCAGCATCTTGCGTAAGAGCAAACACAGCAGCACCTTCGGGAACAACGAAGAGTCCTGGAGCCTGACGCACAATGGCAAAGGCGCACTGTCTGCCTACCATAACAAAAGAAAAACCGTCCTGTCTGGAAACCTGATGAGCAGCAGAATAGCAGTGATGGTTAACTTTAAGAAAGGCAGCATCACGTTCAGCGCTGGTGAGTCCACGATCACACAGCTGCATGAGTTCAAGGTTAATCTGACTCAGCCCGTGTGCCTGGGTCTGGGGCTTTACCGTGTCGATCCGCCCAGTAGAGCCTCTATAGTCAGTGCCTCCCGGAAAATCTGACAAACTGTCAATAAACACGGGCTCAAACGTCTTATATCCAGATCAGTGGCGTGCACAGACTTTTTGAAAGGCAGGGCGAAAAGAAAAAAGGGCACATCAGGACGTTCTCGCCACTAAAGAGGGCACTTTAGGCGCATTTTGTCCAGCTGTAATCAGGAAGGACTAAAGTTGATTTGCACAAAATTTGGAGGGGTCGGAATGTAAAGGCCTCACTGTGTGAAAGCTTTAGATAAATAGCAACATTTGACTCAGGAATGTATTTTTTTTTTATCTTGCAAGGTGTTTTAATATATGTAGAGTATTTAATTTAAATGTAACCATACATGATATACTAAAAGGGGGCCTTCTAACAAATGGAAATCATAGCACTTGCACATTGAAAATCAAGAAATGTGAAACTAAATCCTTGTAATGTAATACACACACATTAATGAGTGCAATGAAAAGCAAAACACATGATTCAGTTCAGATCATTTTTGAGCTCAACCAAAAAAGTGTTTGACAGATACAGCTTAAAAGAATTGCTTTACTTTTTCTTTTAACCCTCAGGCATCACTAAACTGAATGGCATTTAAGGGCAGAGTATTAAAGTGATACCAGAGGGTTGAAGGGAAGGTGATTTGTAGGTTACTTAGGTAGGGCACTGGTCGGGTATAGGTACTGCGATTATGGGTGTCAGTCAAAACACACAGTAGCCATCTGATGAGTTTGAATGTTTACTTGTAGCCAAAGGAGTTCACACAGCACAGCTTAGCACGCCAGTGTACACAGGTGACATGGTGTTTGTGTGTGTCTACAGAAATTTAAAAAACAATAACACATTAGAACATATTGCTATATAAAGAAAGCACCTTAATTACACCTGATAATACTCATTCTAAATCAACATATCTTACATGACATACCTTATACAATAGCACCCTCTATTGGCGAAACTAATTACAGCATGTAACACACACACCTGGCGGACGCTAATTAAAGAGTTGCGGCAGCCGATATGCCGTGATTAACGTCTCCAAACATGGTTAGACGTGTCAATAAATGCTCTCTTTAACTAAAAGAAAAGGCCAACAGGCAAACATGCAAAAGGTATGAATACAAACGGCAGATAAAACAACAGTTACTTTGCCAGAGCAAACAGGAAACAAACAGAAGCAAACGCACCATCGCGGCCACAACAATCGCCGTGACTACACTCCTTACACATCAATATACAAGGCAAACCAACAAGGAAACATTATATTCGCAGGTAACACTCACTTTTGGGCAATGACGCACACAATGCAAGAAAGTCCTCCGGTCAACTCAGCTTCCGACAGCGTAATGCATAGCTCTACTACAGGTGAAACGTATGCACGGAGCATGCGCACAGGAGCTGCTCACCGGTCACCAGGATAATGATAGGGTAAAATTTGGATCAGATTTTTACTTGGACATCCCACAATTATAATTTAATTTCACCTGTGTTGGGTGTAATTAACCTTAAATATTATGAAAACATTCAAAACTTTATACATGTGACCTCCTGTAAATAACTACACCAGGTTTATTGAATCTACATTTAATGATTAACCTCATTGTGCATTCCAGATTCTGTGTTGTATAAAAAGGAACTGAAGATTTCTTTGCTGAACACCAGCTATTTTAACCACAAGTGCCAAGTGAAGGATAGTGCAAAGTGCCAAAATGTAGCAACAGAAGCAGGCAGGAGTCAGGAAGTCAGCAAGCATCCATACCCTCAGTCACAGAGAGTCTGTAGCTGTGTATTCAGTTCAAATGTAATGCCTTTTCGGACTATTTAGTCTTTGAGCCAGGAATGCTTTATGTTTGGTATGCACGTGACAATATGATTAGGGATATCTTTCTCATTATTTTTGTATCTTTATATACCAAACATGTGAAGTCTCATAAACTTTGTTCTGCTGTTCAACCTTTTAATTAAAAAAAGCTTTGTGTGTAAAACAATGAGTTCTGTATTGCTGTGGTTGGCCGTCTCTGCTGCCCACAACGAAACTCTGCAATGGTGACTGAATTGAAAGGTTGCTAAGCTTTTGATGGTTCTTGGTATGTAAACATTGCGGAGCCCAAAATGTGCAGCTCATTGTCAATATGCAATCATTAAAAGTAAGACTTTGTTATTCATTTTATGATCTTGAATCGAATTGACTACTTTTTAAGGTTCTTTGGTCAACATAAATTACGTATTTTTGCAAAAAGAG
>CAFUXE010000314.1:390411-423986 GCA_903364295.1 Serranus cabrilla
AGTCATAGAGAGTAAACTGTTTTCTTCATCCACGTCACAGATCTTCATGCCCGCTGAGAAGAAAAAAGGAAAAATAACTACATTGTTGTGTTTATTCTTGCAGCATTCAACATTTTTCTCTGAAACCATCAGTTTACCTCTCTCGCCCTCTTCTTCACTCTCTCCGCTCTCATCACTGCTGCCTGATCGCGATGACGACGAGCCGGAATCTGAATCCGAATCTGAATCCGACCCTCCCTCTCCCTTCCTTCCCCCCGATTTTCCGACTCTCCCTCTGCTCCTCTTGAGGCTCCAGCCCTGCCCTCGCACTTTGCCATCGTGATGAGTCAAAGGTATACTCTGCAGGTCAGCACTGAGTTCACCTCCAAGCAACCGTACCTCCTCTTCAGACACCTCCTCCTTCACGCCGTGCACTTCCTCCTCACTCTTCGGCTGGCTGAGAGGTATGATGGGCTGCGCCTGAGGTGCAGGGGGAGGTGGAGGCGCCTGTTGGTTCTGGATGAAATCTTCCCGAGCCTGATTGAAGGTGAACTGTGGGTCTGAGTAGATGGACAGCTCGGTGCGGCTGACACCGTGCAGCGATGCGCCCAGCATCAGCTGACGATCGTGTTCTGGGATATTCCACCAAGCGGGCAGCTCGGGGCTGGTCGGAGCCAGAGGCAGGCGCTCCTCCAGGGATGGGTGGGGCAGGACTCGCTCACGGAGGCGACGCAGGAGGCTGATACGGTAAAGGGTTCGGGAGGCACGCTCCTCAGTGATGGGGGCCACAGTCTGGGAAATCTCTGATGACTCTGGATGAGAGAACAGATATTTACTATATAAAGAACAGAACAAAAACGTAGAGCAAAAACTGTTTACAGTACACAGAAATGAATCTACTTTTTGTTTCATCTACTTAGTAGTTTTTAATTAATTGCTTAATGGCGTTTTCTATAAAATTTCAGAAAACAATAAATGTCTTTAAAAAAAAGGTCCCTGAACCTGAACCACCTCCTTTCAATTGTTTAAATAGTCAAAACTGATTCAATAGAAAAGCTACAAATCTAAATACTGGAAAAATTACATTATTCAAGCAACTAGAGAAGTTTTAACTGGTTATGAAACAACAAACGTTTAATACTGATGCCTCTATATGAGCTATACAACCAAACGACCATTAACAAGGTCAGATTCCCCTGTGGAAAGTTAGAAGAATGTTTTTGCGTTATATTTTGTGGTTATGTCTTAGAGTGGGGCAGGATCATCATTAGAACAACTAATTATATTTGGATGCGTTCAAAACATTCCACCTTAATTGACAGATTGAATTGTTTTTTGGTGTCTTTTAATGAGCAAAACTATACTGAAAAATGTATGTGAAGGTACATCTAATATATAATACTGCTGAGTTTAGGTCTTTCTGAAACATTCAAATAATAACAGGCTAATTTCAAATTCTGACTGCTTGTGAAGCGAAGTTACCTTCACCACGTCCGGGGCGCAGGTGGCAAACTCTCCGGCACATGGCAACAAAAGAGCGGAAGTATCGGCAGAGGCTCTCATCTGTCTTTTTATCCAGACGAGCAAAAGTACGGAATCGGTTCCAGTCGAACTCAGGATCTCCGTCAGGAAGACCTTGTTCCTTTTTTATCTTTTCCACACCGAAAGTCGAGACCACACGGTAGAAGTCGCATTCTTCCCTGCGTGTCCACCTGGAGGAGAGATAGGAAGCAAATGAAGCAAAACATCTTCTGTTATGTGAAAGTGTGATGCTGTTGAATCTAAATGGGAGAGATTATGGTTCAAGTCTTTATTGATACTACAGTGGCATGCCAAGTTACTTTAGATTCAGTCCAATAAAATAGTGTGTAGCCATTCCTGCCAATGACCTCACACTGTTACACCACACTCTACAGCTGTCTGTAATACACCAAAATACAAGAGTAAAAGCCTTGAAACAATAATAAGCTTTTGAGTACATCTTAATTCTTCTGAGCCACTGGGTCAACAGAAGAGAAACTAATAGAGTAAGAGCAGCGTACCTCTGCTGGCGCTCCTGCCGTGCGATCTCCTTCAGCTTACTGGCCTGTTCACAGCGCCTGCGCCTGCGGTCGCCCTTCGCCTCCGCTTCGATCTTCAGCTGCTCCTGTCTGTAGCTGCGTTGGTAAGCTGTGATCAGCCGCCGCAGCCGCGCCGTTAGTGTTGAGCTGGAGGGCCAGTCGCACGCACCGCTCTGGCTGGAAAAGCTTTCTGTGATCACTGGTCCCACCTTGTCTTCCACCGAGATCTCATCGTCCGGGTTCATGGAGTCAGGCTGGAGGACAAGGTGAAATAGAGACTCATTAAATTATTATTGCTTAGTTCCAAAATATTTTCTGCAAATTGACCGGAGCAGAATAGCTTCTGTGTGACTGCCCAGATTCGTACCTCCTCGAAAAGGTCTTTGGCGTGTCTCGACGCAGGCTTGAACTCCGGGTCCTCTGAGTACTTGTCATACTCATTACTACACAACATAAACAATAAAGCACCATTAAACAGGAGAAGGACGAGCTGTGTCAAATATGGTGGCACACCTAAAACTGACCATTTTTATTCAAGTTATAACGAAAGGGACACTTAATACATGTGAAAATGTCTACAATGTCACAATAGTACCCAGTTAACCCTGTGGACGCCACAATGTTGTGCATGTTTTCTTTAAAATAAATCACAAAAATTACATGATTCATCAAAAAAAAAAAAGGATTTTCAAATTTCTGACAGGCCTTGAACAAATCATTTGTGACACATCCATCAGAAAAGTAACAAGCAAATCTACGTTTAAAATTGTGATATTTCATTAAAAAAAATTCACCCAAAAGAATTATCAGTGTGTCCTCACAACATAAAATTATGTACTCTACAGCGTAACTGGGAAGCCATTAATTACTCGGCTGAGACCAACAGTCATTTAAAAAAAATATTTACAACATTTTGTACATCTGTACAAAACACATTTCTCAGTACTCCCTATTCCGAGCCGTCATTGTGCCTGTTCCATAGAGGTGCAGAACGTTGTAATGCAGTGAAAAAGGCCACACTGAATAAAATGTGACAGGGAACTCTGATGCTTGGGGTTCAGAGGTTGACTTGTTGCGATCATCTAAAGCACAATATGTTTTAATTAGGCCTGTTAGCCAGAATCACTCACTCGTCTCCCATCTCGGCATCACCGGTGTGCTGCTCGGCATCAATGGCCTTGTCGTCAGGCCGACCGGCTCGCTCCAGGAAGCTGAGGCAGGGATCAGCACGCATAGTGGTGTACATCTCATAACCTGGTAACATACAGAGAGTCGAGGCTGTTAAATGACAACAAAACGCTCGAAACATTGTGCAATGACAAGCTCCAGTTTAGAAGCAACTGCAGCAGCTTGACATGTTACATTAACAGTGAACATGTCTGCAACAAATAAGCCTTTTAGTATCCAAGCCATAAGAAATCCTCACCCTATTCTAATAAATGTTTTGAGCTTTTATAAAGAGAAACTCCATCAAACCATGTTTGAATACGCCAGCAAGCAGCGAGCGGTCGGCCTCAGTATCCCACCATCCTGCAGGGACCTCCTGCTGCTCCATCTCAGGCATCCAGATGTCAACATCCCTGGGGGAAAAAAGAAAATGAATAAATGCATGACAATCGGTGTAAAGCAGTGAACGTCAGTAACTGAGCCTGTATTTGTCTGCAGTTTAAGATACCTGATGTCTGCTCCTTTCAGGACAGCGTCGCTATGTTCGCCTATCACCTCCTGTTTCAGGTAGTAGAGCATACGCACCCTCAGCAACACCCTGGAGTAAGAGAGGAGAGGTTTAGAGTTTGTTGTTTCGTTATCCGCGTTCACACAGCTGACTGGGCTTCACTCACTTGTTGCACTGGTGCTTGAGGTGTTTACGGTAGCTGTCGTCCAGAAGCAGAGTGTCAGGGTTGTACTTTCGGATCCACTCCACCTTCTGAACATCAAATGTGCTCTGGGCCTTTACCCTCTTACCCTTCCTGCCTCTTGGAACAGGGATGGAAAGGCCTAGGCAGAGATAAAGAAGATGCAGTTAATAAACTTTTCAATAATAGAAAAGGGTGCCAGCACCGACTATAAGTGCCTCTGTAGCTCCTACCAGAGTGGTTGAGTAGTGTTTGAGGTTCGCGCCCGTTCTCTGGCGGTGTGATGAGCTCCCAGATGAAACTCTTAATGTTCTCATCTCCCCGATAGTGGAGCAGACAAAACACCAGGATGACACGGCAGATCGTCTCCACGTCACGTTCACTCAGGCGGCGCTTACATCTGGCGTGGGATAAGATGTCCCTCCAGCGACCCCAACTGGAGAAGAAGAAAACAGGTGATGTGAAGAGAAGATGGACAAAAGTAAAGAGCATACATACAGAAATTAGAAAGCAAAGACCACATACCCATAGACAAGCAGGTGTTTCTCCACCCGGAAACAGTCAGTGCGGCCATAGCCTCCTCCACTGTGGCGGTCGGAGCGTCTGGAGGCACGGGACTGTCTGGAATTAGCAGGTGGATACTCGTCGTCGCTGTCCAGATCAGACAGGTCTCCACCATCACCTCGTAAAGTGGAGAACTGGCGGGTCTGCTTGCGGATTCTGGGCGTGTCGATCACAAGTGTGTTCTGCAGGGGAGAAGTAACTTTTAGTCAATTATATATTCCTTTGTGAGACATAAACATTCTCTGCAGTCTCTGTCTGTGCAGTGCTGAGTAGGGATGGTATTGAGAAACGATACTAAATTGGTTCTGGTTCCTTGCTGGTCAGTGCTGAAACACTGATAGGGTCCTGGACAAACAATACTGCTATCGATATTAAAGTAACATACGTTTTTCATATATTTTTTGTACTAAATTATGTGTATGTATTTGATAAGTATCAATATCTATAAGCAGTATCAGAATCAATAAAATCCTAATGATACCCATCTCTAGTTTCACATGCGAGCTGTTAAGATCTACAGAACATATTTATTAGTAGTGCCTTATACACAGACTGTATTGAGAAGGGACCACTATTAACTCTAACAATGCCATTAGGATGCTTGGTGCAGCTCGCTCTCCATTTCTCTCTACAGTCCATTCAAGAACAGATAAAGAAAGAGACCTGAGAGACAAAGGATGTTACATTCCAAGCATCAGCGATGTAACTTTCAGAATGAACGTGTTTGTTTCTGCAGACAGCCTGGTCCCAAAAAGCTATTTGTTAGTGAATGATGCATCTACTCTAGCATTGTTTAAAGGACACAGTTAAGTCTTGCCAGGTGTATTGATCAGTTCCCAAGGAAGCGCATTGCTGGGCGTGAAGCTGTTTGAATGAGCGGTTCTCAAGACAGCAGCAATACAAGAGGCCAGGCCATCAGTTCTGTCTCAACCGGCAACACAACATGCACATTTAGACTATTTTACATGTTGTGGAAATTGACTGATCTGCACATTTAAAAAAATAAAATTGCGCACACCTTTCGGTTCATGGAGTCCATGTCTATGTCGGCCTTCTTGGCCCACTTCTGCCAGAATTCAGGGTCATCCAGGGCAATGTCATTGCGGTTCTCAGAGGCCACGAAGCTGGCCTTGGAGAAAGTGGAGCCCTTGCCCTCGCTCTCGATGGTGATGGTGGTGGCTCTTCGCTGAAGGATCTGGTCAATGTCTTCCTCGCAGAAGCGACTGCCTTCATCGTTCTCATCCATGATGGCAGCGTAGGCTCCCTTCCTCAGCAGGTCCTCAATCTCCTTCTTGGAGAACTGCTGGATCTGTTACAAAGCCACACAAGCAACCCAAACTGGATTCAGCAAACTCCTTTTTGAAAATGAACAGGATGTAATAGGAATGATCGACCCAAAAATGAGCTGGACGTTTGAATTTGGGCTTTCTTACCCCGTTGACGTTGCTTTCCTTGTTGCCACTCATGCTCTGCAGGACAGCACGGTCCAGGCCAAGCTTCAAACTGGCTTTATCCAGCATCTCCCTCTCATAAGAGTTCCTAGTGATCAGACGGTAAACCTTGACCGCCTTAGACTGGCCAATACGATGACACCGAGCTTGGGCCTGATAGAAAAATAAAACAAGGGTCAGAAGAGCATCGTATTCAGCTGCTGGCAGAAATAGAGGAGAACGGTTCCAGGTTTTGAACATAAATTGTAAAATGTACCTGCAGGTCATTTTGAGGGTTCCAGTCAGAGTCAAATATAACACAGGTGTCAGCAGCAGTGAGGTTGATACCCAGGCCGCCAGCCCGGGTACACAGCAGGAAGACAAAGCGGTCTGAGTCAGGCTTGCTGAAGCGATCGATGGCAGCTTGTCGTAAGTTCCCACGCACTCTGCCATCAATTCGCTCATAAAGGTATCTGTAAAAAACAAAAAAAGTGAACAACCTTACATTAACACAGCACGAAAGTCTTCATAATACTGAACAGTTATGGCAAAATGTAATCATCAGTTGCATTAAAATACACGTCTGCCCTCTAACCTCTTGTTGATGAGGTAGTCCTCCAGAATGTCCAAGCAGCGCACCATCTGGGAGAAGATGAGCACTTTGTGGCCGCCGGCCTTGAGGCGAGGCAGCAGCTTGTCCAGTAGCACCAGCTTGCCGGCCGATCGAATCAGGGCCTGCAAGTGGAAGTCAGGGGCCATGGGGTCATACACGTCCCGCAACTCCGCTATGATCTTCTCCTCCGCGCCTGGACACAGGAAAGAGGTAAAACATTATTATGCTACTAAATGATGCAAGTTTTACAAATGGAACGGCACGGATCTACTACAGCACATCTCAAGAACTTCAAGCTTTTCTAGCACTTTTTAAGACACAGTACATGCAGTTAGATAGTTTACTGAATACTTCACTTCATCATCACATTAAATGTTACTGTGTTATAAACAACCAAAATTATGTTTCATGACAGCAGCTATTTAACATTTTGTCTCAGTGCTAATTGCATTTTCCATCCATTTCAATTTACAGTTCTTGTTTACACAGCAGATTTTATACAATGACCTTTGAAGCTGAACTCTCAGCACTATAGAAATCTGCAAAATGCTAATGCAGCTCAGACTGTTTGTTGTTTGCAGGCAATTATAGAGAAACAGTCTATTTCTGAATAAACTAACAGCCCATTGTATTTTGGTCAGGAGAAATGTTAACACTACTTGAAATTTCTCTTCATTATATGGATACATGGACAGCACAATTCAGATCAGGCACTATTAGAAACAGACATTTGTTCCTGAATATAACCAACATACATGCAGATAACAAGAGCCTCAGTGTGAATAGCTAACATAGAGTGAATACGGTGATGCGGTACCATTGATGAGGTAGGGGTGGTTGCAGCACTTGCGTAGCTCCATCATAGTGTTGAGAAGGTTGGGGACATTGCTGTTACTGTTTGCCCCTAAACTGAGGAAACTGAAGTTCCTCTCCAGGATGGCTCTGTAATACTTCTTCTGGACGTCGGTCAGCTCAACCTAAGAGGAAATGCAGGCAAAGAATCCAATTGTTGTTATTTGTGTTGATCTCATAACACAACTGGAGTTGACATAGAATATGCACTATTTAGACCAACCTCAATGATGGTCTCCTGTTTGGGTGCCAAGTTCTTCTCAACATCCTCTTTGAGCCTTCGCAGCATCATTGGTTTCAAGATGGCCTGCAGCTTTTGAACCTGTAGCCCAAAAAAGGAAAAAGAAAAAAAGATTTGCTCAGTGAGAGCTCTACAATACTAAAACAACGTGCAGGTGGACAGGACATCGGGTGTGAATATGAGAGTGTCAGTTGCAACATGAGAGTGTGTTTCACACCTGTTCCTCTGTTTTAAGGTCTCCAAAGTCTCTGAGGAATTCAGTCTCAGAGGGGAACTGAGCTGGCTCCAGGAAATGAAGCAAACTGAAGAGTTCCTCCACAGTGTTCTGGAGGGGAGTGCCAGTCAACAACACCTTGTGTTCCTGGAAGAAACCATAAATCATAAGTACGAAACAGAGAGAGACAGAGGCAGCGGAGGAAGAAGGGAGAGGTGGGACCAAATACTCATCAGGCAGAGAGCAAATAAAAAAAGCAGATGTAGAAAAGCACGGGACAGCACAGGAGGAACAGGAGAAAGACCCATAAAATAAGAAGGGAGGGGAAAGAGAACATAACAGAAGTTCAAATTACATCCTGGAATCCATGAAAAGCCTTTCAAAGTGAATGCCAGAGTCAAACAGCTTCTTGCTTCTCACTACACTAGAGAAAAGCAAAAGTCTGATGAATCTAATCAAACAATGTGTATTTCTTAAGCTCACAATTTAACCATCGCCCAGCATCCTGGTATTTGCTACATATTTGATTGTTAATTTTGTTCAAAAATCCACATTTGGCTGTGCTCCACTCACCAGATCCAGCATCTTCAAGCTGTCCAACAGCTTACAGTTGCGATTCTTGAGGCGGTGAGCCTCATCAATGATCACACAGCGCCAGGAGATCTCCCTCAGCTCGGGACAGTCAGACAACACCATCTCAAAGGTTGTGATGAGGGCGTCAAACTTGTACGCACCCGGGATCAAGTGTTCCTGCAGACAGAATGATGAATCTCATGTGACGTGATTCACATTACTTGACAGGTGATACGACCATATATATCGCAAAAAAAATAGAACAGAAACATAGGAGGCACGTGGTTATTTTATAGAAATATTAAATTACCAGAAAACACACTACATCATGAAGATTTCGACCTTATTCCCCAGGCTAAATCAATAACAATCACAATCTAACCTTGTCATCCTTGAAGTACATCTCATACTGCTGGATCATCTGTCGGCTGGCCAGGCTGCCGTGATAGACGATGGCGTTCATGTTCGTCCATGTGCCGAACTCCCGTTCCCAGTTGGTGATGGTGGACAGAGGAGCAATGACCAGGAAAGGACCCTGGACTCCAGCAGCATACTCCTCAGACAGCAGCGCAATGGACTGGATGGTCTTCCCCAGACCCATCTCATCCGCCAGGATACAGTTCTGCCTGAGAGACAAGAAACAGGGAGTATTTATTGAAACCTTCAACAGGCAACATTCCAAATGGACAAACTTTTCCAAAATACAGATGACGTCTTCATGTCGTGCTCTACTGCTATTTTAATATCAAAGTTCTTCTGAACCCACTGATGGGTTTAAAAGTCATGTTTTCTTAACACAAATTGAAACTTTCAAAATTTACACCATTTACCTTATACATAATTTGTTCAAAATGTGAAAATCTGATATTTTCTGTTTTTACAGTTTCTGGCTGAGGAATGCTTCTGTCAGGAAAAAATAACCAAATCCAAGTTTAAAATAGTGATATTTTATCCTACATGTCTAATTTTAAGTATATGCACAAACCAGATCCTGTCAAAAAACAAAGTTCATCAGTCCTCACAGCAAACTGAACTGCAGGCTGTTTACACAGAGCAAAGAGGTTGTGAGAAGCAGTTGAAAAAATGTAAATAGTTCAACACGTATGGCATGTGGTGACCATTTTCTCCCCAATATTGGTAACACTTGTGGGCACTTGGGAAAAAGTTCAAGATTCTATTTTTCAGCACCGATTTTGTAAAATAAATTATTGAAGAAATTCAACTTGTGTGTTTTCTAACTACTAACGATAGCTTTCTAACGACTAAGCAAATGCCCTAAAACACCTGTGGGGTTCAGAGGGTTAATTACAGCACCTTATCCAGCAGAACTGCACCTTGCCAAGCTGTGCACCTGTGTGAGATAAATACCTGTTGTACCAGTTGAAGAGCAGCCAGTTAACTCCTTCAAGCTGGTATTCTCTGAGTGTGTTCCCATTCTTGTACTCTCTGGTCTCCTCCAACTTCTTCCATGAACTGGCAGACGGCCGTGGCTGAGGAGAGAGAGAGAGAGAGAAGGGAAAAATGCATGAAAAGAAAAGAAAAAGAAATTAAAAGCTGCTCCTGGCAATCCTCCACTTGACTGCTCACCGTTCTTTTCAGTCGAGGTTGTCTGTTTTGGATTTTGGAGAATTCTTCGATCTTGCCCTCGTCCACGTCCTCCTTCAGTTCCCAGGTGGCGTCTTCATAAGGCAGAGAGCACCACTTCACCAAGTAGTAAATAACAGGCTGGAGGGAAAAGAGTGGAAGCAAGTATTGCAAACGTGCCACTTCATAAAAGAGGAAAGGGTCATATTTCTGAAGGAAAAATAAATGGCACAGGAGCTCAGCTACATAGCCAAGAGACAAACAGCTGAGCTCTTGTTCCTGGAAAAGAGATTCCACAGCAAGGCCTGGTCTCTCACCTCGCCATTGTCTTTGTCCACACTGTGGGAAACGTCCAGGATCCTGTCCACCTCTACATAGTCTGGGTTGAAAGGCTCCTCCTCCTGGACACAAGGGTTAGGGTCAGAGACAGCAGAAAGAAGCTGAAGTTAAAGCAGCTGAACTACATCCTGAAAGAAGAGCCGCTCACCTCCTGGAACAGGTGCCTCATCTGCGCGTGCTTCGTCTTGAACCTCTTGATCTTTTGATGGATCCTCTTATCTTTCTCCAGCTGAGCCAAAGTAGCCCACTCACAGTGCAAGTATGAACTGAGAAGAAGAGTCAAGTTTTACTTATTTGGGAAATGAAACTGTGAAGGCCAAAGTTATTAATCACGCAACACTTACTAGTTCTTGTATTTTACAAAGAATTCCTCAAGATTGGTGTACTGGCCCTGGGACACCTTGAAGACAAGAACAGGTTATTGGGTTTTTATGATTCTCAAAATTAGATTCAAGTAATTATAGAGCTGCATTGGAATTAATGAATAATACAAAAAAAACATACTTCCTTCTTGGTTAACCTCAAAGACAGAACTTTGTCTACTATGGCAGCATCTTCCTCACTTGGGTTTTCCTGTAAAAAAATATAAAGTTTAATGCACCAAAGACTGCTGACCTATACCATTCATATTCAAATACAACACAGCAAACACTTTTTTACAATACTTTTACACTCACCACAAAGAACTGCATGCTGGGCTGTCCGTCAACATCCAGCTCCAGTTCCTGTTTGAGCTGCGCTGCCGTCCCGCCGCTGATGGACGCCACGGCTGCTGCGGTTGTCGTGACGTCCACATCTTCCTGCTCATCCTCATCATCAGTTATCTTGATATCCAGGTCCTCTGTGTATTTCTTCCTCTTCACCACGCGATTGGAGCGCCTCTTTTGGCCGAAAGGCATAAGTGTTAATGGAGTGCGTTTTTAAAAGGTCATTCAGGTGAAAACAGTAATTCACACGGGCACACACCACCATGGACATGATTAAGTGTTGCACCTCTGTTGGTGGACAATTTTGTTCCCAAAATTGTTAACATTTGTTAGTACTTGTATGTTGTGTCTATACATTTGATTTCATTCCAGTTGTTGAAAAATAAATTCTAAAAGAAATCATATTTTATTTTTTATGTTGGGCTGTCTTGATGAGAGGTGCAGGACTTGAATAATGCAGTGAAAAATGTGACAGGAGCACAAAACAAAGAGAAGAAAATAAGAGGTTTCTTGTGGTTCAGAGAGTTAATCTAATCTATTTTCAAAAACGCACTGATCTCCTGTATGTGACCCTGTGTGTGTTTGTACCGTAATCAAGTCTTCATCCAGTGCAGCAGGTGAGGCAGGACTCAACTCCCCATCAGAGTGGTCTGACGACGCGTTTCTCTTTCTTTTCTTTGCTCCCACTAGAGTAATAGTGCTGCAGGAAGGGGGAGAGGACAGACAAAGACAGAATGACGTCATGGACAGTAATGAATCTCGTTTTGTACAGGGCTACATTTAGTCTGATATACCAATTATGACTTTCTTTTTTCTCTGAAGAAAGCAACTTTTCTTTCCTGGAAATTGACATCAAACTCCATGTTTATAATTAAACATTTTTGCAACTACTCACATACATATCACTTACTTTGTCTTAGTCTTGCTTTTGCTCTTGTTCCCAGACCCAGGTATCACTGTGCCTCCAGCCACTCCAGGTGTTCCTCCTGGCGTCTTTACTTTGCCCTTTTTGTCGCCCCCTCCTGGGGTTTTGGGCATCGTTCCTCCAGCTACAGGACTTTTCTTCTTGCTTCCTCCTCCGCTGCTCTTCTTCTTAGCGGCAGACACCACAGTTACGGTGCCTCCTATCTCTGGCGAGGTCTGCGTGGCCGGAAGCTCGTCCTGGTTCAGGACTCTGGGCAGGTTCTTCTCCCCCCGCGCTTTGGCCCGAGCTATAGCTTCCGCCACGATGCGGTTTGCTTTCTCCTGCTTGCAAAGGATCTCCACTCGTCGCACAGAGGCAGGCTCGCCGGGGGCCTTGGTGATGCGGATGGCCTGGGACGGAGTGGTGGTCGTAGTGGAGGGGCCTGCGGCCGACGTGTTGATGACCTTCACCACAGACACCGTGCCGCCAGCCGAGGTCGCTGAGCTTGTCTGTGTGAAGGAGAGCATTTGAGATGTGTGCAGAAACCATTAGGCCTCCCTCTATATATTAGCATACAAGTATATGAAATAAGGAAATGCACATATGGAGGTCTACCTGTGGCTGCAATAGCATTTTGAGTGGCACTGCGACTCTCTGTCCTCCTTGGCCCTGTGAGATCTGCAACACTTGTGGGCTGCCAGTATTTCCAGCCCCTGAGACCAGCTGGTACTGTGAGAGTGAAAGGAGAGAGATGTCAAGTCACAGTCCCCTTTGAATGTAACCAAAGACACAGATCACAAAACATAAAAAATGTCAGGTGAGGTGTAACACAGGACAGCTTTTACAGTATATGATCTGGAATTTGGCACGATTTTAAAGATACTCAGACGTTGTGTGAAATCTGCTTGTTTGGCACGTTATCAGCAGTCAAGATAAGCTGTATCAATTTCATCTTTGTACTGTAGTCGGGATCGTTCCGGGGGTTTTTAGGCTGGGCAGTTTTCCCCATTCGACAGAGCTAAGATAACCATTTCTTCGTGCTCAGTTTTGACTAATGTCTGTTGTACCTACACAAAGATGAAACTGTTGATCTTTTCATATACAGCTCTGGATAAGGTAGGAAACAAATATTAGGGATGTTAATTTAGGCTTTTTTTCTGACTGATAGTCGACCCTCCTTAAATGAGTATTAACTGTTAACAGACAAGCATCCAGCTTCTCCATTCTGGAGAGTCTATACTGTTTAACTGATTATTATTAATTGGGCAAAAGGTTTTATTGTTTGTTAATGGTTAATTATCAACAGTCCTGAAAATATTTCCCCAATAGCTGCCACGTTGTTTTATGGTGGTTGTGAATTAAGCCATAAGAGTATAAAAGAGCAATAAACTAAACTAAAACACATTCCAGATGTCTATCGCTACCTTAATTGATGTGAAAATTTAGCAGTTTAAATATGGCTGATGGTTGTGTAGAACATTATTTGGAAGATATGCAACTTCAAAGCCAACAAGGGATTCGTGCCGTTGGATATAAAGAGCGACACTGCTGATTATTAAGCTGAAACTGTCCTTTGTGACAAAGAAGTCAGATCAAATTCCTACAGTTTTCTTTATCTCTGAATTTTTTTAGAGCTTGCCCACTCCATTGCATCTGTGTACTGATCAATTCTGAACAATAAATGTCTTTATATGGCTAATAAAAGGAGCTAGATATAACATTAACTGCTAATTGATACTGGTTAGCAGGGACAACAGGGGAATGTTCATCATTTGGACTGATCTTTCCTGGCTGCACAAAAGTAGCCATTGTTCCTTTGTGGTGTACTGTAACAACACATGCAATATTAATTTTGTCTGTCTGAAACAAGCAGAAACATCGACTCTAGTCCAACACCATTGTTAGCAAACTAAAATACTGGTTACACAGAGCCACATTTGTTGTGGAAGCTGTGGGCATTTTGCCAGGCAGCAACATGTCACAGGAGGAAAGATTTCACTATTTAAAACCATTGTCTACGGGGGAGTGGCTGAAAGCGGCAATATTTAGTGTATTGGGAATAACTTCTGCTTCTATAATTATCAGAGAACAACAGCCCCTTTAATTGCATAAACAGAAAATAAAAAGATAACAGCTCTTCACATGCTATCACAAAAGTGATAGTATGAAAAAACATCAGAGTTCGGAGTAATTTGTCACAAATTAGAGAAGTAGAAACACAAGAGCCAGTCTGATTAAACAAACGTATACTTCCAAATGTATAATAATAATGTTTGCCCTGGCTGATCGATCACAAGTGGGCAGCTCTTCATACAGGTGTGAACGCACTCCAGACCTATTGAGGACGCATTTAACATCTGATCATTAGACCACATACATTCATGGCCTCATACTCTACTGACGTTCTGCTGGGATCTACGGGTTCTCACTGCGTTCCTCATGTGAATAGACAGGCAGGTGCGAACATGGGAAATACATTGCTGCATGCTGTTGCTGCTCCATCTCTCTTGGGTTCCTGGATGTTATTATCACACTGTCGGTTATGCATCTATGTTTTTTTTCTGGTGTTCTTTACAGGTCTGACACTGTGACCCGCCAGCCTGCACTCCTCCCCTGCTCTCTGGAGCTCTGTGAGGCGCAGTGTGTTTACAAAAATATACCCCAAATCATGTAGGATTTTGCTGCAGTTACTCCTGCATGCAGCTCCTCTATGTACATTTGTGTTTAGAGTGGGAAAGTGAGATCCAATCACAAGTGGTCGATCAAGACCCATGTAGAGAAACATCCTGCCAGCTGTGAAAAAACATACTTAGAGGTGCCTACTTGTGATCGGATCACCCAGTCTCCAAAACACTTCTTTCTCACCTTAACTCCTCCTTGTTGGTTGGGCTGCTGCTGCACCTGCAGCTGAATTGTGAGGACTTTGGGCTGCCCTCCAGCCTGGCCTGCAGCCCGAGCCTGGGTCAGGGCTGCTAGCTGACTTCCCTGAAGCACCAGTTTGCCTCCGGGGAGCTGTCCCAGCACAAGTCTAGTTGGGACCTGCTGCTGTTGCGGGGTCCCTTGGGTTGTCTGAACCTGCTGAACTTGTGTGACCTGCTGCTGGGCTTGACCCCCTGGTGCAGAGCCAGCTTGGGAGGGCTGCTGGAGAACCAGGGTGATCCGCTTTGCTTCGCCACCCTAGAATCAGAAACACAGAATGAGACTCATTAGAAAAAAAAGGCTGACCTAAAATTACAGCTGGTGAGACTTGCAATGACCCTGATAGCAAACCAGACAACCACTCTACGCGTCACCTGCTGTGGTGCAGCTGTCAGGGTGACACGTTCTGGTCAGCCTGTTATAGCAGAAAAAGTGGTGCTTACCGGTGTTTGCATGGCTGGCTGGAGCTGCACCTGGCCTTGGATCGAAGTAGCTTGGGCCTGAGGCTGGACTTGGACTTGAGTCTGGCCTTGAGCCATCTGTGCTTGGGCAGGGATCTGCACCTGAACTGTCTGGCCTTGCGTCTGCTGGGGCATAGAGGTCAGCAGCACCTGTTTCACTGGCCCGTTGGGAGACTGAAGCAGCCTCTGCACCCCTGCAGTACCCACTTTGACTTGAGCTTGTACCTGGCTTGCCTGATTCAAGACTGTCCCCCCCTGCAGTATGGACATGCCAGGTTTAAGAGGAGTGCCAGACAACACACGAATGACCTTTCCACTGGTCTGGCCCGTTGCTCCTGATACAGTCTGCAGCACCTGGGCTTGACCCTGGGGACCTTTAAGGATGACAATTTTACCGCCAGCCTGCTGTGTGATGGCAGCTAACTGCTGTGGAGTGAGCTGATGAGTTATCTGTGTGAGCTGCTGCGTAGTGGCAGTGGTGGTGACTGGGGAGCTGGAAACAGTCAGAGGTGAGCTCAGCAGGACAGTGCTACTGGTGGCCACGCTGGTGCTGCTGACGATGGGTATGGTGGTCTGGGCCTGAATCTGAGGTACAGTTTCAACGTGGGCAGGAGCAGGGACTGGGGCTACAGTGGGAGCTGCAGCTATGGAAACAGTCTGAGCAGTCGCCACATGCACTGGCTGCTGTGTGAGGACTGGGGCAGGCTCCGGGATGGCAGGAGCTGCTACAGAAATACCAAGGCCTGCATTGACTGTGAGCTCAGACTCGGTTGGTGGGTCCACTTGGCCCAGCGCCAGCTTAAGGGCCTCCTCCACGGGGTCCGAGGAGCCCTGAGAGAAAGAGTCGTCCGGTAGGGCATCCAGGTTAAACAGGGGTGTGTCCTCAAAGAGGTCCATGATGGGGTCTGCCATCTTGCCCACTCCACACAGGGAGACGGGCGCAACGTTAAAAAGACTCCGAGATGGAAGATAAATAGTCGCAGTCCAGATCTTCTCAACTTTTAAGTAAACAGCTGGTAAAAGAAGAGGAACACTGATGTCAATAAGGTACAAATGAATGATTTGACATTATTTAAACAAATACTATATAGATTATTATTATATAGCCCATTTATACTACAGTTGGGTTAAGTCTACTGAGAGCAAATTTGCCAAAAATATGCATTAATCAACCACAAGACCCGAACCACAGATCACTTATTTTATGCATTGTAAGAGAACAATTGTCAGGACTGATGACTGACACAGACGACTTTTAAATCAAGATGTTGGGCTCAGCCAACAGCTATCAGTGACGGACAATGCCCCAACCCCATTGTATACATCAACTAAAATTCAGTATGCCTCATTCATTAGTTAGTACATGTGTGTTTCTAAATGCAAAATAACAAGGAGCAGACAGAAACTTGGCCCTGTGTGGCAAAAGGTCCTCATTTCCTTCTCAGCTCAATTTAATTTCTTTGCCTAAAAGCATCACCCACTTAGTTCCTAATGCACATAAAGAATGCATTGTTTTCAAAATCACAAACAACTTTCATGTGAACACACTTTTAACGTTTATTTTCTTCAGAGTTGCCTTAAAGTTTACTCTACTCCGAGTAGAATTCCATATCACTAATTCATTCAACAATCATTAAGTAAAAGAAAAAGAGACGTTCAAGAAACAAACGACCGCCACTGGGTTATAAGATAATATTGTTTTTGAAAATACCATCCAACTTTTGTCCAGCTTTTCCCGAAAAGCCCCTTTAACGTGGTATTAAAGGTTTAATAAAACACATTTACACAGTTCCAATGATAATATACAAAGCGACACTATCAAGGGAACATTCTGTGAATGAAAATAGTTGGTAGTGAAGTCAGTTGAGGAGGGTACTGATGCTGGAGCGGTAGGATGCTTTCCTCTCTGGTCGTATTGCAGTCTTTCTCACAAAACCGTCGGCTAGCATTAGCTTGTACCGCGACCAAGATGTGCCTCTTACAAAAGCGTGCGTGGCACCGAAAACATATCCAGGCTTATACACATAATGTATTTTATGTTTGAAACCGTTTCCTCGCTTATCGGTCATTTACTACCAACCATTCAGTCTACCGGACTCCTTCAATCTCATCAACAAACCGGACCAAACCAAAGCAACGTGCCACAATAACCATTGCCCGTCAACGTTCAGACACGGGTTAGGCCGCAATACTGTTTCGGTTGGTCTGCGTCTATTTTTCGGCAAAAATACATGAAAATAACCATCATATCCACTGCCCTAACTCTCACAGTAATAATTTCGGGGTGCTAAATTTACCTTTGCATCGACACACATGGCTTTCTCCGTCTCACAACACTGTACGATTACAGGAAACGGCCAGGGAAGAGCAGGAACTAACATTCTTGCCAGAGAAAGCGTAGAATGCGTGCCCCTCGTATGCAATCAAACTGTGATTGGTCCGTTTTGTCCCGAGCCGGCAGCCTGCGGCTATTTCATTGGCATAACAAGCTATCCGTCATACAAACGGCGGCTTCTGGGCGGGATAAGAGTCATAGTTAGGTTGAGAAAACAATAAATGCGGCCTAGCTGGGCTCATTTGACTGAGTGATCTTCAACATTGCTGTTTTACTGCCATGGATGCTCATATTAGAAAGCACAGGCCCGTTAGAGCTGACTGGAGAAAAACAGACGGTGTTTTAATCATCTCAACGGGTTAATGGACTCCATAACCCAGCGGGCCCTTTTGTGAATGACACTCGATTTTTTCAGGGTTTTATTACATTGGCTTCATCTCAGGGATTATACTCATCGTGTGATATTGATTTATTACTGTCCCAAAATACAAACCCAGGCCCCGTGGGCACATTAGCGGATTTTTGTAGATTTTTTATTACATTTTGAGGCTTCAACAACAGCTTTCTTCCAAGTATCAATGTGATGATTTTTGTGCTTTCATTTGTGAATCGGTTCTGTGTGATTGGGTTTTGGCTCCCTCTAGTGCCCCAAACTGAAATACAATCACCCGCTCAGTTTGCTTTATGTGCAATGGTCCCAGGAGGTGTCTTTTGTAGTAATCTGATAAATCAGAAATTAAATCATGTATAGAATATTATGCACAGAGTGAGCCCAACAAAGGCTGAAACAATGTTAAGTCTCAAAACTAGAAATTTCATACAGCCCTTCTTTTAAAGGACAGGGCCTCAAGATCAAGTAATCAAACCCACATTAAGGCCCCATTTCAGTTGTGCAGATTTTTTACAAATATCATTTGCAATAAATGATATTACCACAAGTGAGTTGTGCAATGGGAACCTACAGCTCTTGGATGTCTCTCTGGGTCTTGGGCCCCAGAGCAGGTTGCCAGTATTGCATGTTTGGTTTATATCATATTTACCATTTCTGTTCTTCTTCAATTGAAAGCTGCGGTAGGCAATTTTACTGAAAGGGCAAAACAAACAAACAAACAAATAACAGAATGGAAACAGAAATCCAAAGACATTGGGAGGCTGTGGACAACGTAATGTTGTTTTTTGTGTATTTGTTCACTCGTTCTGAATTTGATGCATTGTTGTTTACATTTTATTCCAACTTTTTTGGAATTGGGGTTGTGCAACATTCTATTTATTGGGGAATTTTTGCCCAGTGACGTCAACAAAAAAAAGCCTACCCCAGCTTTAAATGACACAAATATATATGAGCTATAACACAAATTTGAAAAAAAACAAACTGAAAAAGGTTTCTAGAGGCTCTAATATTATGCACAGGAACTATGCTGATAAAAGAGCTGCAGACAGAGAGGGACACGGTCCTGAACCAGCGAAGCATAAGTGACTACATGTGACAGCACACCACACTTTATCCATGGCGGCCCTGTAGAGAAGAACCTGCCCGCTCGCCAAGGCCTCCATCTGTCTGTGGCCCTGCGAGGAGTATCCGCTATTCACCACACTTACACTCTGCCCCATGCTGGTCGGCTTGGTCCCCGCCAACGCAAACTCTGCTGGTGAGAGCTATATTTACAAACAGCTGCCGTGGCACTAGGTAGCGTACGAAGCAGAGATACTGTCACGCCCCTCACACATTACAACATCAACTCAATTATTGTCTGTCTTTGGATATTTGTGGACATTTGAAATAAAAGTGACATGGTGAGCCAACTTTATATGACTTTATTTTAATATATCTCCTCAATATAAATTTCTGTGTAAATAAACATTTGTTGCAGGAGACTAACAGGCATGTAGAGGAGCATCAGTCATACGACACAGCAGAGTAAAGGGCAAGTTTGTCAAGTTTGTTAACTGGACAACATGCCATGCGGAGCACAGCAATGTTTTGAACACTTTGAATGAATAAAATCATCTTAGCACAGAAGCCCACATTGCACATGGCTATTCATCATTTTGTCACAATTAAAGTATACAAACAAATATTTATTCACAGAAACAGAGCAAATTAAATCCACATATAAATCCTATCTATGCCCATTTTTCTCCTCATCTTTTGGTCTCAAGTGAGAATCCTAATTTGCACAATCTCATTTTTGCATAAAACACATCCTTTCATGCGCTGTATGAAGAGTTACAGATTGAAGCCTTCATTTTCTCCCACCACCTTTCATTTTTCTCTACCTCATTATCACTACTGCTCTATCCAATTCTCCTCCAACACCTCAAGCACCTTCCTCACAGGGGGAAGACCAGGAACCCGGAGAAGGTGGAGTACTTCCAGCCTCCCATCAGGTTGCCTCTCTCCAGTCTGAGGTAGGCCTTGTCACCCTTCTCCATTATCACCAAGCCGGCGTTAGTAGCAGCTTCTCTGGTCACATCCTGGTCCCCTGCAAAAGCTGAAATCATTGGCCAGCCGTTCAACATCAAGCTGACCTAAGAGAGAGCAAAGGAAGAGATTAAGAGCATATCATCCCACTGCAATGGAAATATAAGTGTCAGCGCTGAGGAATCCTACCTGGATAGTTTGTCTATTGTAGGCCTTTACAACATGGAAGTTGAAGCTGTACACGCCTCTTCTGGGTGCCAGGAATACACTGCTCTCTTGGTCAAAATGAGTACCGACGTTCACCAAAATCTGATGTAACAGCAAGAAAGGGAGAAAATGGATCAAGACACTTGGGTCATTCTTCTTGTCAATGCAATTCAGACATTTTTTTTTACGTTAAAAAAAAAATCCTAAAATATCCATGAAATAGCAGCCCGTGTTTACCTCATTAGCATTTTCCCTCTGTCAGTACTCTTAATGTATGTGCATCTTATAAGACTTCTGACTGCAAAATACTTGAAGCTATGTGGGGAAATCTCCCTCATGGCAAAGTAAAAGGATCCTATCGTTACAATCATTTGTCCTCTCATGCCAAGAACGGGCTTTATTAGTTATGTTGAGTCTCTTTGTAGTGGCGTTGTGTCTCTTTGTAGTCCTTTTGTGCCACTTAGTCATTTTTTTGTGTGTCTTAGGTAGTTTTGCTCCTATCTGTAGTAATGTTGACCCTCTTTGTGGTTGTTTTTCTTCAAGTTTTAAAGTCATGGTAAGTTAGTTTTGGTCGCTTTGTAGTCTTTTTCTTTTTATGTCTCTTTCAAGTCATTTTGTGTCTCTGTAGGTAATTGTGTCATATACTTCTTGTTTTGGTTCTATTATTTTTGTCCGAGGCTATTTTGTCTTTTTATATTTTTATATTTTTTCAGTCTCTTTATAGTTGCTTTACATCCCTTATGTTCTCTTTTGCATATTTGCATCACTTTTATAGTTAGTTTTGGTCTCTTTGTAGCCTTTTTGTGTCTCTTTGTAGTCATTCTATGTTTCTTTGGTTTGGACGAGGGGGTGCCCCTGACACTTTGTGTCCTTGGGCCTGTTCAGTTATCCATCCATCTGTCACATATACTCACATTATCAAAATAGATGATCATGGTGCGGTTGCTCATGTCCGTGGGCTCGTGGTTGGTCTGGCGGCTGGCGGAGAAGGCCACCCGACCGGAGCCGGAGCGGACTGACATACCCAGGGCGTTACCGGCCGGCTCGGATGAAGGAGTGGAGTCACACACAACCAAGCATTTACCCTCAAGGATGATGGGCTCTGTGTCATTCTGGCCCCTGGACTCCAGAGGCCCCCACAACAGGAGCACAGCCAACAGTATGGGAAGGTCAAAGGTCACTGACCTGGGGTACATGACTGAACCTGTGACGTTTAGTCAAATATGTCTGATGGATTCTACAGCAGAGGAGTGTCACTTTGGACAGATTGAAATGAAAACAAACATGCTATGAAAATGTAAATAGCTTGGGCTGGAACCAGCTGAAGTACATTAATTTGCACCCAGACAGCAATAGGACCAGCAGAAGTGTCTCAGAACAGAGTAATGGTCAGAAAATACTTAGAATTCTTCACTGGCCATAGCTGCCAATCATTTTCCTTTCAGTCTGTCTTTCTAGTTCCCTTGTTTGCCCCCACAAATCCCAAATCTCCTCAGGGTTCTACGTGCTGTGTCAGCAGGGGCCAGAATGACAATCACCCAAAAATCTCTTGGTATTTTCAAGTTGATTTCTTCAGCAAAAAACCTGACAAGAAGGCGGAAGAGAAGTTGTGTGTAAGGGAAGAAGGGGTTTGTCAATACAAGGGGGCAGCAGAGTGGGCGGAGATCAGAGTTTTAACAGGTAAAGATTGAGATGGAGGGAAGGATGGGGTGATAATAGATGCTGCTGGGAGGTGAGGACAAAAAAACAGATGAGGTAAGATTCTGGAGAGGTGACAGAGAAAGGATGTAGGACCCAGAAGGGAGTGAGAAAGAGAGAGGGTGTGGGGGAACAACTCCACTGAGTGACCATCTGTCTTTTACACGTACACCCCTCCCAACCAACCATGCTCAACACGAATTCCCTCGCACAATACACACACACACACCCAACACACACTCGCTCTCTCTCTCACTTGCGCTTTTGTTTCACACTTATGGACACAAATATAGAAGCTATACATGAAAATGTCACCTTTTTTTGCATTTCTCTCCAAGTTCAACAGTCTTTTAAATGAAATTGGAGATTCGAGCCCTTTTAACCTCATGTGTTAACTTTCAAACAATACATTTTAAAATAGCATTCATTTAACCGAGATGAGCAACAGCAAGTGTGAAAACAGGTTCTTTTCTTAGCTTCGATTAAACTTCATCGCACACAAATAAAGCTGCTTTTCAGTTGGAGAACAATTCACATTGTGCAAAAATCATCAGCTATTCACCCTCAAACGAGTGCTTTAAATGAGCTGCCTGTTTCCCTGTGTAGGAGATTCTTAGTGTTTCTAAAGTGAATAAAATGAGATGATCACCTGTGTCCTTCTGAACAATCTCGTATTCCATATCAGGTGAAGACAGTTGTTTCCCAGCTGGAGTGCCGTTATTATGTGGTCAAAAAATCCTCGTTCTCTTGCTCTCCTACCACGTTGTTATAGAGCACGGCCGTCACTCTGACCATAAATAAGACAGAATATGCTCTGATCTTTCTCTCTCTCTTTCCTTGTGTTTCTCTCCCTCTCCCTCTCTCTCAGCCACCCCCCTTTCCTTCTGCTTCATTCTCACCCTCTATGTTACATCCGCCCACTCACCTTTACAGAGAAATAAAGAAAATGGGAAAATAATTGGGGATCTGTAGTGCTTCAAAGAGCAAAGTTAGCAAGTGAGTGGCAGTTGTTTTCCTTTTTCTTTCTTTCTTTCTTTTGAACATCCAATCAAATCAGTGATTCCTTTTTGTGTCTTCAAGCGGGGTAAACAGGAATCAAATGCTCCTTCATGGGAAACATTTACACCTTCAGTGCTTTATGTATGCAGGTAGACATCATATAGCATCAACTGTGAGGATGATATCATAGAGGATTGTTGTTATTACTTATGAACACATAAACCAACCCGATGAAGATACATTTCATGTCTACAAATTTAATTTGTAGAGCCTGACCGATTAACCAGCCGGTCAATTTTACTGGCTGATATTTTCCTATTAGAGACCAACTGTAGAGGTGTACATTTGTTCAAAATGTGCCAATATGAAAATCTTTTTTAAATAATATATAATGCAAAAAATGATGCTTGGAGAAATTAAGAAATGGTGTTAGATATTCATTTAATTTTTATTTATTATTTAATTCAAATGGTCAGCAATTAACTGATACAGGACATACAGTGCTGAAGATTATTTAGCCATTTTTGTTATTTGGGTTTATTTATCATTCCAGCTTGATATATCAATCTGATTAATTCCTTATCTGCCTGGCTCTAATAATACAGATATTCCAAAGTACCCCAAACGGAGGTAGACCATCAGAGAGGCTTCAGAAATTATGGGATGAGTTATTGTACAGTAGTTCAAAAACATCTGACACAATTATTTCTGAAATCATAAGTCAACGACATTTACACCTTCCTTTAACACAGCTGTGATATCTGGACATCAGCAGTCGTCTTCTGATCCCTGCAGAATGTTATCAAAATTCCTTTTTTGTCCTTTTTCAAAGGAGCCTCTTCATTTGCTGTCCCACTAGGATCCACTCACATTTCCTCACTGAATGTGATATCTGATATTTCCACATCAATACCACCTGATCACAGTTTAGGGAAATGTGGATTTGTCTGAGGAAGAAGATGAGTTCAGAGATCTGAGGGGAGAGAAACATCAGAGAGACTCAAAGCTCTTGTGTCGTTCCAGAAGTTGGAAGTAAATCAACAGCACTTTGTCTTGGCATAGCTTTGTCTATGTTAAACCAGCACGGTGCCTGTCAGCGTTATTTTCTCTTCTTCCCTTTCCTCGGCTCAGACTTTGACAATAGTGATGCAGCTGTTGAGCTCAGCTTTATAAAGTCCAAAGCCTAAACACAAGGGCTGAGAGAACGTGGTGGAGAAAGTGTGGAGGTGGGTCAGGTTGTTTGAGGGTCCCAGCTCGGAGAAGGTGATGGTGCCGGCGCCGTAGTCCACGGCGACGGCAACTCGGTTGCCAGTCAATTGGGACGTGAGGCGGGTCTTCCTGCGGTTGTGCCAGGCAGCCAGCTTCCTGTCATGCTGCTGTGTCAAACTCCACGAGACCTGGGAATAACATGCAGTTTAATCAAGGGGGCACGTTTTTCTTTTGGTTGGAAGTAGAGCTGAAACAATGAGGTCCATTGACACAAAATGTAATTACCAACAGTTTTGATAAAAAACATTTTTTAAAGTAGAGTTACAAATTCAACTGTGATTGCTTCTCCAATGTTAAGACTTGTAGCCTTTTGCTGTTGTCTATAGTAAACCACCGTACATATGGTTTGGATTGTCAAAAGAAACAATCTGAATTACACTCCGAGAAATTGTAATGGGAATCTTTTGAACTGTTTTCTGATCTTGATCATTAATGAAAATAGCAATGCTAAAAAAAGTAAAATGGAGGTAATGATATTTAAATGAACAGTATGCAATTCCAGCTGCCAGGAGTCTCTCAAACAAAACAACGACAAACTAGAACTAGCGTGGAACATGAGTTTTGTTGTCTTCATTGTTAAACCACAAAAAACCCTTCTATATAAAAATCTCAGTATTTACCATTTTTTATTTTAAGGTGTGTTTATACGTGTTATCTTCTCTGGGTTTAAGATTTGTTACAATTACTTAAGATTATATAAGCATACAACTCAACAAAATCTATAACATATGTCTAGTTGTTTTTAGAAATGTAATGCCTAAATGTTAGACATATTAAACCTTTAAGTGGTTAAAAACTGTCAACTTAACATCGACTGTAGGTGGGATATATACCTTGTTGTTCCCAAAGGCGTTGCCTTCTTTCCCTTTCCGTCCAATACTTCTATAGCAGACGCCAATATCCCAGAATCCCTCTGCCTCTAGCTCCCAGTAGTGAGTCCCGGAGGTGAAGCTCTGGGCAGCGAGGACCTGAGGCCAGTGGTCGAAACGTTCGGGGTGAGCAGCACAGGGCAGGCGGTTCTTAACCCGCGTCACTGACCGAAGGTCATCAGAGATGCTCAACAGAGGATGAGCCGTGTTAGTGTCCAGAGTCAGGGGACTGGTTACTGTATGAGAGGGAAATATATTAGTGTCAAAAATATATCTATATATATCTAGAGTGTGGTATCAATCTTCTCATCTAAATCCCAGCAAAAAAAGCAAAAAAGTGTATTTCCAAATGTATCAAACTATTCCTTTAAGAAGGTCAAATAAATGGGGTGGGCGTGTGTCACTCACAGAGCTCCCTCTTGAGTTCACTGAGGCAGCGGAGGGTGCCGGTGATGAACTCCCGGTACTTGCTCTCTATATCCTCCAAGATGTGTTTCCTGTCCAGACTGACAGCATCAGGGACGAAAAGTGGGCTGTTCAGGTCGGCCAGTAACCTGGAATACAAGAAGACATCACACGCTGCAGGAGGAAAACTCTCTTGTTTGCCCCTTTTTCACGTCTGACTTTCTTTTCTATCTCCAACGTACGTACAAAGACTTTCTACCAACACGTACAACAACACATTCAGTAACACTGACTTGTTCTGGACTTACTTTGTGTCATCTGATTGAAAGGCCTGATGAAAGAAGTGTCAAGGACATAGAAAGATTCATTTGATGAAAAAAGCAAACAGCAAGTTGTACGTAAACTCAACATATTACAAACCACATCTGTGGCCTTGGATGTGTACCATCTTTTTTTACACAATATAAACTTCAACATTAATAATCACATTTGTTGTAAACATATTTGATGACCGCACCGGAAAGAAAATACATTGGCTCTGTGCTGTGCTGTAATTCTGTTGTCTTCTTACTGGTTTGGGCTCAGTTGGGCTCATGGTGACTACACATAGCGCACTAATCCCCTTTAAGCACCATTTGAACCAGGATCCAATAATAGTGAGTTGTTCACTTATGGTTGTTTGGTTTGTGGACTGTTTGAAGCCTCAAGTTTGTGTCTGAAGCAGCCATATTTGAAGAGCTCAATTATTAGATAGGGCTAGATAGCCAGATTGGAAAGCAAGGTGCAAAAATGAACAGCCAGCTCCTTAGAGTGTCTGTTAGTACAACCAGATGCTTAACAAGACATTTTAGGTGACCAACTTGTTATAGTTAACTTTCATGAACTCATAAAGCACTATACATGAGTCAAAGTTCAAAGACAAAAATACAGACAACACTGTGGAAGCAACTTGTCAAAATACTTACTAAGGTAATAAATCAAGTGAGAAGTAGAGCAATTTTCTCATAGACTTCTATACAACTGGACTTCTTTTTGCAGCCAGTGGAGCCGCCCTCTGCTGGCCATGACAAAAAATGTTGTTTGTTCCACCACTGCATTGACCTCACTTTTCAGATCTGGAGGTTGTCGCTTGACTTAGACACAGCAGGGCCTGAGCTAATGCTAATGCTAACATGCACATAATGACTATTAATGTTTCTTAGCAGGTGTAATGTTTACCATTTTGCATGTTAGTGTGCTCATATTTGTTAATAAGCACCAAACAATATCTGTTTTGCAAGTACTTGGTCGCAACCCAGAGTATTGGACAAATTGACAGTTTGACCTGGTGATGGCAGGAGCAGAAATGGGGACAATGAGGAGGACATTAATGTCTCTTCCACCCAATAGCTAGTCTTGACACTCAAAACCAAAAATGTAAACCTCATGCTGGCGCCAGAGGAGTCTGGACCCTGGTGGTGGACCTACCCGTTCATCAAGCCATGTTGCTAGCATGGCTTACCATGGTAGGCTAAAAGAGAACTGATTCAGCTGGGTTGAGACATGGACACCCGAAGCAAAGCTTTATCAACAGTTGATTTCCACAACTAAGTGTCTTCATATTCAAATGGGTGATGCACATCAGAGTGACTTACCCAGATGAGCAGGAAGGGGTCCGTCTCTGCGAGCAGCGAGGCCAGGTACTGCTGTATGCTCAGCGCCTTGCTCATGTCTCCTCTCACCTTGAAGCAGTCCTCATGCACTCGCTGTATGACCTGCTGTCTCTCCCTCTTAGTGAGCTCCCTCAGAGCATCCACCAGGTTCTTCACCTGGACCTGCAGGTCTGAGCCCAGCCGCTCCACCTGGGTGTTATCCTGCTTCAGAGATTCCTGAAACCATGAGAGATTGGTAGTTGGTGCCAGATCAGTGATTGGGACACAATCAAAACATCTGGTCCATCTGAAAAAATTTGGGCAGTACAGTACAGTGTACAGAACATCTTTCTCTGCAGTTTAAATGTGTTTACTCACAGCCATGGTTGAATCAATACTCTCATGGTCTTTAAGTATCCGTTCTCCGTCTCTCAGCTTCTCCTCTGCTTTGATGAGCAGGGTGTGCAGGATGACCTGTGGAATCACACACATATGAGCAGACACACACTCATGCAATACAAATTTAAAAACACACACATATAGACTTCCAGCATACCTTCAGATCCTCCTCCACCTGTCTCAGCGCCTTCACTTTGTGATCAGCATGGCCTCCGTCCAGCAGACAGTCACCACACACATACACCCTCTCGTCGACACAGTAGTAGCGCAATATCTCTGTGTGTGTCGGGCACCTTCGCTGTGAAAGGTCCCCCAGCGGATCCACCAACAGGTGGGTGCTAAACGCCGGTCTCTCCAGATGGGGTTTGAGGTGTTGGGCACACAGTGAAATTTCACACCTCAGACAGGTCTTGACAGCCAACGGCGGCTGTCCTTCTGCTGCATCAGGAGGGCAGCAGTCACACAGCACTTCACCATGCTCCTCCTGACACTGGGGGCAGGCAAAGCGACTCTTGCCCTCACTCTGGCCGCTCCAGGCCTCGCGGATGCAGGCAGGACAAAAGCTGTGACCGCAGGGCAGGGGATGGGCTTGGCTGAAGATGTCTCGGCACACAGAGCAGGTCAGCTCTTCCTCCAGGGACGCCATAGTGAGCGGATGAAGGGTCCCTGGTGTGTGTGCGTCATACAAGGCTACTAACTAAATGGTGGATACACAAGAGAGAAATCAGAAATACATTTGGATTGTTGTGACTGTACATGCTGAGAGCCAGGCATCATGTTGTGGGCTTTTGCCACATCAAATGAAAGACAACAAGCAAGTAGCACAAGTTACACGCTGCTTTTGTAACAAGGCAACGACCACATGGGTGGATTACTGAATGGAGTAGTGACACAGGCCTAGGTGTACAAAGTGGGTAAAGGGGTTCCCTGACCTTCAATTAAAAAACATCACTCAAAGACAGATGTACCAAAAAGGAGGAGTCACAAAATGACCATATAGTGATGCAAAACTGCTTCAAAGACACACAACTATCAAAATGAAACAGACAACCACAAAGAGACACTAAACAACTACAAAAACTTAGCTAAAAAAATTTAAACAACTACAAAGAGACAGAAAAGACCATAAACCAAAATTACAGATACCCAAACAGAAAACAATAACCACAAAAAAATCACTAATTTGTAAAGACAAAAAGACAGCACACCAGAACTAACTACAAAGAGAGGCCAGAAAGCTTCATAAAGATACCTACAGTATAGACTATGAAAAGGGGTAAAAACGACCACAAAGAGACATAAAACAACTACAATGACCAAAACTAACCACAAAGAAATGCAAATGGCTGCAGAGACAGAAAGAGACCTGCAATCTTTATGAAAATGTAAAAAATAGAATCACAAAGCAACTACAAAGGAACTCAAACGGACTTAGAAAAACTTAAAACGACTGCAGAGAGACAGAAACTAAATACAAAACCACTTTGTGAAGAAACAAAGACTTTCAAACTGACTATTAAGCAAAAAAAAAACAACAACCACAAAGAGACACAAAACAACCACAAAGACACTCAAAATGACTACAAAAAGACAAACCAGCCCATGAGTGAAGAGTAATGAAACACAGCTACTGTAGTATTGCGCTGGTGACAAGTGTGAAGTCCTTAATTCGCTCCAACTCTGTACTGAGACCAGTAATCCTGTCTACTGGGCTTTTGCCTACTGCGCTCTAAAGATAGAACACTTAACTATTACTGTGAATATGTAGGAAGGCCGGACAAAATAAACACATCATACCCTCATGGCAGAAAGTTAGTGAGGACTATGTTAAAAAAATGTAACTTCCTGGTAACCACAGTAAGGTGAAAGGGTTGCAACACTGACCTCAGATGAGCATGAACTCAACAGGGGATCAGGAGATCATCCTTGGCAGCTTGTTGGCCTGATTTAATCACTACATGTGCTCTGCTCTTACAGGTTCAACCACCAACTTACATATGTTCATATGTTCAACTGAAGTGAATGAGAATTTTAAACTGAACAAAAGGGATTTCTTACCTGTCGGTACCCAGGTGTTTGCAGGCCGTAGCCATCAATGCACTGTGTGTTGTGCGTGGTCAGTTTGCTAACTGAAGAAGCTAATCCCAACAGATCTACCTCCCATGGTGTGCTTCAACTGGTGGCACTGGAGGTCACATGACCTGTAGATAGGAGGGGAGTGTGGGGAAAATTATTAGGTAACTTTGAAGTAAACTATTCTCAGAAGACTTGTCTTATTTATTTCTAGTGAGGACTGTTTGTTCACTCCTGGCATTATGTTGTTTTTCTCTCTTCATGTGACACCTTCTTTTTGACCTTTTCACCCTATAAAACATATTATATGTGAGTGGAAAATATTTCCCCTCCATCTGTGGTTCATGTCATATGACTTTCTGACTTTTCTATTTTGGCATGTTCATCAGTAGCTGCAGCTGTACACATGAGAACTGGTTTACTTTCACTTCCTTGATTTTTCACTGATTGTTAATTTCCAAATCATTGAATTTAACACGGCCAGCATTCTTCCATAGCACTTAAAAATCACAAAACAAATGAAGGCTGGTTCAGTCAGAATTAATTTAATAATTCTACACTTTGAAAGCAATAGGAGAAAAGAATACATCATTTGCACCTATACAGAGGTGTACAGTCTATATATTCTACTGAATATCCTGTTGGTCCAGTTCTTCAGAATGAACAAGATTATTATCTCAGAATTCTCAGGAAAGGTTTATTGGGAAAAATTCTGCTGTTTTTCTGAATTTACAAGATAACTTGGGAGGTATTACTGTCTTTACATAATAAAGATGATATTATTAGTTTGTTGAACCTGCACAGCCACCTCAGGACTTTATAATTGCTCAGACGTAAAGCCCACTCTGATCTGCTGGACATGCATCGTTTGCTCAGGATCAGTCGGACCTTCACGGGTCTAAGCAGTGGTGGAATGCAGCCAAGTATATTTACCCAGGTACTTTGCTCACTCGGTGTTATGCCACCACATGCCTCCACTCCACCTTACATTTTGGATGTCAATAATGTACTTTTTACTACATTTATCTGGCAAGTTGGTTAGTTAATTTGCAGATAATTAAGACAAAATAAAATCAACAAATAACTTAGCCACATTTAGATCTAAAGTACTCAAGCTTATTGCAGCAAGTTTTGTCTTTGAGAGACACCTAGTGGCTTTACTGACACAAGACCACAGCACTTGTCAGTGTGCAATGAGATATATTAGTGAGTTGATAAGATGTCCAGTCAATATTAAATAAAAAAAATTAAAAAATATTGAATTAAAAAAATAGTGTCAAATTGTAAAATTGTCAAAGTAACAAGTTCACTAACCAGACAGTCAACATTAGCTGATATATTCCGTAATGTGCTGCAGGCGCCTGAGCTACCTACACAATGTAACAGATATGAGGTACCACAATCAGAATCAGAAATTCTTTATTGATCCCAGGGGTGGAAATGGCTTTTGTTACAGTTGCTGCTGTATAAGAAATAAAAATAAGTATGAAAATTAAATAAAGATTTTAAAAAGCGTGCACAAAAATGCAACAAGTCTAAAACATGACCCATATATACAGGGTAAGTTATATATATATTATTATATATACTTACCCTGTTCTTTAAAAACAAAATAATAAGATACACACAACACAATAAAAAGGCATTCAAGAAAATGCTATATGCATTCTCAGGTCTGTAAACACAATTCAGAGCCAGTTTATTTACTTCTATAGCCTACATTGTCTATATATTGTCTCCAAATGACCAAAATATGATGCAAACGGTAGCAGTGAGTTAAAGCTGGCTGTTAGATAAAGTGGGCTTCCTACATTATGAGTCACAGAGCCAAAATAGCTTATTAAAGGCTGTTATAGGAAGACACTGCATGTAGGGTTAGCCAACATTAATCCAACGTTTAAAACGATTTAACTGAGACAGAATATGATTTTTTATTAAAATATGAAAAATATGAATTATGATCTGTTATGATAACGTGGTGGGGGGTGGGGGAGCAATCATGCACACCTGTAAAATCCTCAATCACCATGAGCCTGATTGAGCCTGGCATTAGAGCTGTGTGTGTCCGGGCCTGCACTCCTATGTGAGATGCACACTGAGAGCCAATGTGGAGGTAACCGTGGTCACTGTTTCCCAGAGGACCGTCTGGCGGCGAGGGCCATTAATTATAAGAGACAGGGAGACAGACAGCTAGCCAGCAAACCAGACAGACAGACAGAGAGACAGTACCGCAGAGAGCGCAGACAGGCCTGACAGGAGCAGGCCCCGACAAATACAAAGAAAGGAGGAAGAGCAGCACGCACGGCCAAGAAAAATAATCCTCCCCGTGTAGCGAGTACAGCTATCTGCACCGCCCCTGCTTCTCCTCCTGCCCGTGGACTATGAGTAAATACACTCAGACATAATAACCCTTTGTCATAAGAGAAAGAAACGCGATTTGCGACGGAGATAAATAATTGAAAAAAATGCGGCTGTCCGACTGCGCATCCCTGGGAGTGAATAGGGAATTGCTGCGCCAGTGTCCCGGCTGAGAGACGGAGCCGATCTTCCCCCAACATAAGCTCCTGAGCTCTTCCCCCGTGTCATTACACAATATCGCTGCCAAAAAATCATCGTTTCAAACATGGTAAGTTGTTTTTGTGCTCTATTCCTATTTATTCCAAATGCATTTGTGTCGGCGACGAGCGGCCTGTGAGGGAAATGCACATCCGGGACTGTATTTTTTCGAGAAGTCATAATATTTTATGAATCATAACTTGTTATGATGTGGGAGCGCGCGTAGCGTGCAACAGGTCGCCGTACAGTAGCGGGGACGCGCATCTCACCGCCGTATTTTGCGCTTCTTTCCAAACATTGGTGTAAAAACGTCCGACCGTCGTATACGCGAACATATTGGCAAGATGGCACGAAAAATACGAATGCGTTGTTGGCACAATAGAGTTCTGGTTAAAAAAGCAACACATATGCGATCTTTTGACTGTTTGATAACTACGGGAGTTAACACTTCTTTCGCTTTGACAAAATATTATCGATTACGCAATGACGGGCATGTTTATAGTCCAATTATTTTATTTTCAATAATTTAATTATGTGCGGAAATCACTGCTCGGTTTGCATAGAAAAGTGTCCACAGGCCCACTACAGAAATTACACAAATCCAAAGTTAAACAGTATTATATTAAATTAAATCTGAATTCCTCAGCCCAACAAAGGAATAGCCTGTCTGATTTAAATAATCCAGACACAAATCATTACCAGATTTGACTGCTCCCTTGTCATTCACATGTTATGTCAAACCTCGGATATATTTTATTATTCTATCCAAGTCTCAGAGAGACAGGGGGATAGGTGGGGGTTGGGGGTGCGGGGTGTCACAGGGCCCGGGTGAAAAATTATTTTCCTCCTCACTCTGGCTGTGTCTTTCTTTCACTACCTCTCTCCACGTGGTAAGCAGTCGGGATGAGGGTGAAAAGGGAGCATTGTGCCTCCAGTCAGTGGTCTTATGTGTTGGAGAGGCTCTGAGAGGGTGATGTTCACTCAGCTGTGCTCCCTCTACGCCATTGTTGCAAATTCCACCTCATTTCAGCCGCTGTGTTTACTGAGCTCACACAGGAGCCTGTTTTATAGGCGGACTTGCATTGTGCATGTGTGACAAGGTGGCCTCTGAGACCATATGTCTGGCTCTTAATGTTAAAAAAAAAAAAAAAAACACAAAAAAATATATAATTAATTTAACCGCGCTGTCTTTGGCTTTGGCGCCCACCTGTGCGCACAGTTCCTTCCTCTTACGGACAGGAACACGCACACGGTCACGTTCACATTTTATAGGCTCATATCAATAACCCAAAGCTTAGGAAAGGCCTTTATGTGATGAACTTGAGCGTCAATGTATGAGGGTTTACTAAAGAGAGCCGGTGGACTCTTGGCTCAAAAGAAGGGGTGTTCATTCGCCATTTGAATGCAAAGTAGTGG
>CAFUXE010000314.1:426126-446239 GCA_903364295.1 Serranus cabrilla
TTGTTTTTTTTGTTTCTAAGAGCTATGAAATGTGTATTTTTATAACAAAAAATTAAAAAAATTATAGAATTATGTAGAACATTATTTAAACTTTGATTATTATGTTATAATTAATGCTGATAAAATTACATTTAGTTTTATTTTCTTTCAATTTCCCCAGATGACAACTTGGCAGTGAAGTCAAACTCCATTCCATTTATCCTGGATTCTCCCTTGTGCTCTTCATCGTCCTCTCGTCAAAGCTCCCAGTTGCCCCTTACTCTCCGTTCATCTTTCGAGGACTCTCAGACCCCCACTTTACCCGTTGAGGGTCCTTTAATATCCTGCTCATTGAGCCAGCCCTCTGACAAGCCTCTCAAAGACCCACAGCCCGCTCTCTCTCCTGACTTCCCTCACTCATCTCTCTCTTCCCAAACTCAAGACCCACCTGTCCTTCAAGAGTCTGGTGACAATCGCACGTCTTCTGCAAGTGCCTTCATCCAACCCTCCCGAAGCGCACACATGGCTTCTCCAAAGTTGGGGCTGTCAGCTACAACCACCACATCTTCTTCCTCCTCTTCGTCCTCTGCCTCCCTATGTCCTCCACCGCACCCTGGAAGCCCTAGCCGTGTGCCTGAGGGGCCCCCAAGTCCTGTTACACCGACTCCCAGCCCAGGAGTGACATCGGCTTCAGCTGCTCCTTCCAGGGCCCAACTGAGCATTGCCCTGATCCTGGAGGAGCTTCGGGTGCTTCAGCAAAGGCAGATCCATCAGATGCAGATAACAGAGGAGATCTGTAGACAGGTGCTACGCCTCGGTGGAGCCTCCTATACCATAGACACACCCTCCCAGCATCTCTTCCCTCCCCTGCCTCAGCTCTGCCTAGAAGGCAGCAAAAGGTCAACCAGCCCAACTACCCAGCAATCAACTGCACCTCAGCCTTCCACCTCTGTTGCTCCTCTTCTGGCATGTTTCTCCTCCCTGCTCCCTTCTCAGGCAGCCAACAAACCCACAAAGCCAAGCAGTTCCCTGTCTCAAATCCTGCAGCCCCACAAGCCCCAGATGGAAGGAACAGGAGGGACTGCAGGGTCTCATGGTTATCTGAGGGTGAGTTCTCGATCCTCAGCTCCCTCCACCTCTTCCTCTGCTGCCATCTCCATGGCTTCGCCCACCTATCCGCTAGCCCTGTCTTTAGCTCTGCCCAACCGCTATCTTCATGAGAAATCTTCAAATACCACATCAGTGAGTGGGCACAGTGGCCTGTCCTTCCTAAACTCATCCCTCCCCACATCAGTATCTATGGTTCAAAACCCCCAAACTACTCTACAATCTTTCTCTGGAGGAGCAGACTCTTCCTCTGCATCCAGCTCAACCACTTCTGGCCGCCTCCAACATGCTTGCCGCTTTTGTGGAAAAATGTTCAGCAGTGACTCTTCCCTACAGATACACCTACGCTCACACACAGGGGAACGACCCTACCAGTGTCCAGTGTGCCTCAGCCGCTTCACCACACGAGGAAACCTCAAGGTGCACTTCCTACGTCATCGTGAGCAAAACCCAGAGCTCTCACTTTCACTCCTGCCACCTTCTCTGTTTGGGGTAGCATTGGGGGCAGCTGGTGGATCAGAAATGGGACAGACCATGAGCAGTGGTAGCAGTACTAGTAGCATGAATATGATTCAGAGGAAGCCAAAAAGCAGGCCTGAGGATGAAACATGTGGCGATAAAGTTGAGGCCAGTGGTACTAGCACTGGCTTTTCTCTGGGAGCCTCTGGAGGATCTACCCCTTCAACGCTACCCCTGCCCCCTAGTGTAGACCTGGCTTTAATTTCTCACTCTCTCCTGCAGCTCAACAGGGCTGCAGCTGTAGCAGCTGCAGCCTCTATCACTTCCGGCTCATCCCACTCCTCTTCAACCTCAACCTCTTCTCTGGCTACCTCCCTTCTCTCCAACCCTTCTTTTTCTTCGTCTTCCACCATCACGGGGTTATTCAAGGGTGCCAAGCAGCAGCACTTTGATGAAAACACTCCTCCTCATGCCCCAATACTTTCTCCTACGGCCTACTCCCAACTAGCCCACCTGCCTAAGCTCCTTTTTCCATCTGTCTCCACTTCCTCCTCTACCCCTGCTGCTCACTCATCCCTCTACAACCATCCGGCCTTGGGCCTGCTACGCACTCCCCTACCCTCTACTCCAGGCTCCCACCAGCTTGCTTCTTCCAGCCATTCTCAGTTTTCTTTCCCTTTTTCTACATTTCCTAAAGTCTCTGGTCCACCCAACACCACTGCATCCTCCCTGCCTTCCTCCATGGCTACCTCCACTCCTACATCAGAAACTTCCAAGCTGCAGAGGCTGGTGGAGAAACTAGAGAAGGCACCCCGCTCCCCTTCTCAATGGACTTCTTCCTCTAATTCCTCCTCCATGCTGGATATGTTATCTAGCAGTGCCACTACCTCTTCCAGTTTAGCAAACAGTCGTCTCACAAATGCCAGCACTTCAACCACATATGTCATGGCGTCCCCACCAACTTCGACTCGTGCTTCCACTTCTGTTTCAAACTTCACCCATGAGATGGTTGCTGCCCTAGGCATGAGTGCCAACGCAGCAAATGCCATGGCAGGAGGCTTGCTACCATCACTAGGCATCACAGGTTCAGCTGGTAATCTGACAACTAATCAGTGTGGGGTGTGTCTAAGGGTTCTGAGCTGTCCCAGAGCACTGCGTCTGCACCAGGCCACACACCTTGGAGAACGCCCTTTTCCATGTAAGATATGTGGCAGGTCCTTCTCCACCAAAGGCAGCCTGCGGTCACATCTGGCCACCCATCATGCCCGACCACCCAATTCACGTGTCCAGAACTCTTGCCCACTGTGCCAGCGCAAGTTCACTAATGCCCTAGTGCTCCAGCACCACATCCGTATGCACCTTGGTGGACAGTTGCCCACAGATGGCACAGAGGATTCTACACAAGAGATGCCAGCTGAATCTAATGGCAAACCCTTGACACAATCTCATTCCCAGTCAACTGACCCAAATATTGTCTCTAGTAAAACACCTCCTCTAGCCGGGCACTCTAAGAGCTCAGCCCCAAGCTCCCAATTCCAAACTCCAGCAGATGGCCCTGTCCCTTTATCTGGCAAATCAGTTGAGTTCACCAAAAACCCCAGCAAGTCTGCATCCTCCAGCCCAGACCTCATTCCCCCCTCTGACCTTAGCCCTGACCCCTTTATAAATCCCACCACACAAACTCCACCACCAGGCAGTGTGGAACCCCCTGTCCTTTGTGTCAGTGCCCCTTTACCAGCCTCCCAGCAGCCAGATCAAGCTTCCCCAGTTGACAAAGACAACCAAGTTGAACAACAAGCTAATGCTGATGTCCATCCTAATAATTCTAACCCCTCACCAATTTCCTCCAGTATTCCCAAAACCGCAGTGTCAACTAATACTATGGAAGTGAACTGTGGAGAGGATGAAGCATCTACCTCCTCCGATGCCTTCCTTGGCTCCAGACCAAACCTGGAGGACTTACAAAGCACACCTGCCCTTGGTGACCCCTTTGCTTACACCTGTCCCAGTACATCCTCTGACCCAGTCCTGAGTCAAGATGTCCCTAATGTTATTGCAACATCAACCTTGGAATCAGAGTCAGCCTCCCCAAGGCCCCAATCACCAGAACCGATGGAGGAAGACAAAGACCAGTCTTCTCCACCAGCAACACCAAAGCAAGACCAAGCAACTGTGCCTGATGAGGATCCCAATATGGCGTCCACTCTGGAGACTGATGACACTATTGGTGCTGAAGTAAGGGGTGCATCACAGAGAGCTGCCACTTTTGTAAGGGAGACACGTCAGGGCTTTCATTTCGGTTCCTATGGTAGGGAAGAGCGGATGGAAGATGTTAATATTAGTGGATTGGCTCCAGTTGAAGCACTGGATGGTACTGTACCCATCAACCTTGCCCCAACCCTCCCATCTCCACTGTCTCGTCCTGAGAAGAAGACCTACTGCTGTGCTGAGTGTGGAAAAGAGTACGCCAGTCGTAGTGGCCTAAAGGTGAAGACAAAATCTTTATGATGTAAAAATAACTTTGATGAGATGTATAGATATGTTGGTGAAGTAACTGCTGAAACACAATGCTTTTTTGAGAGATTGAAACAATATTTTACAGGTTAAATAAAGCTGCACAATCTACAACACATTATTCATCTTTAAAGAATTGCTAAAGAATTGCTTTGTGTTTCCAGGGGCACATGAAGCATCATGGTGTAGTAACCAAAACAACACGTCCACCAGCCAGGAGTAGTCGTTCCTCCACTGACCAACTTCCTTCTTCTACATCTTTGACTTCCTTGAACATTCCTGCCACCAGGAGCTCAGCAGGCTTCTGGAACCAGTACCAAGCCTTCCTCAACACCAGTAACGAGCCAACTGATGATCCAACCGCTGGCAGTCAAGGAGAGAATGAGTCAGCACGGTCTGCAAAATCACCCGTTCGATCTCAGGTGGATCCAAGAAATGCTGAGGAAGTTGGAGAAGAGCCTGGTGAAGAGTCATAACTCCAGTCATCATACTGGCTGGGTAATGTTCTGGTGTTTTCAATCAATGTTTACCTTTTGGTGAAACTGTATGAACATTTGCATAGTACTGCTTCCTTAACACATTTCAAGTAGCCTGTCAGTTTGATAGTCAGAGTAATATGTTTGTATGTGAAAGTTGTGAGTCAATCAGCTTGGTCTTGTGTTAAAAAAGAGACAGCTAATGTACAAATAAAGATGAAAATATTCAAGAAGTAACAAAGTCCAGCTTTTGCTGGGTTTGATAAAAAGTGGCACTACCTTTGTCTGGCTGAAGTTGTTAATAGTTTGATGCACATTCTAACAAAAAGAGTATCCCTGTTGTATCAATGTTTCATATAAGACCTGGGTCAATTAATTAAGATTTTTGTTTGAATTATTTTTGTTTTGCTTAATACTTACCAGGTGCAGATAGGTACGGTTTACCACATTTAAACAAATTTGGTATTACTAGCTAATTAGTGAGTTACAGGATAGCACACTGAAAGAATAGTTTCAAATAAGTGTATATCAGTATATAAACGTTTCAGTACTTGTCGTGTTGTGCCATGTACCAAATCTGATCTCACTGGCACCAAAGGAGGCTCAAGCTAACCAAAACTGAATTACTCTGCAAATGTGTCCCGACCTAGGTCTGTTTCATATCTAAAAGATTCTTTCCATCAGTCACAGACGGAACTGATATAAATGAGGAAATTAGGCAAGCAAAGCTCTGCTCTGCGAGTGCACACAAGGCCAACAAACTGAATGTGTTTCTGTGGGGAATATTAAGTCTTTTGTCCCCCATCTTGTGATTCAGATAAACTACTCACTCATGTCATTGTGATTTACTTTTCACTATATTGTCCTGTCAAACCAGAAGCACAGCTGCAGTATTTGTGAACCCAGTGAGGACATGGTCTTGTGTGTGATCTTTGACCTTTAGCTTTGTGAATATTATGATTGTTGTTTGGTCCAAAAGTGATATCTGTAACACTTTTTCAGTTACTAAAACTTTTCGTTGCTATATATATCAGGAGTCTATGTCTGTTTGTTGTAAGCTGTACTTTCAGTATCTCCATATTAAAAAGCAGTTTGGAAAAAAAAACATCTGTCTTGTTTGAGAAAATTTGAAACAACAAAATAAGTTGTAACTTGTTAACTGACTTATTTTCCATGTACACATTCGTGTGTCAAGTTACAGCGTCTGTGATCTTCCAGTCACCCGTCATTGATCTCTGTTCTCTGCCAAGACAATCAAAGCTCCCCGCTCTTGTGTCACACTAACCAAGAGGAGTGGAGGAAGCGAGCTGTCTTTCCTCAGCTGTGTCCAGCACAGCAGCTGAGCCGCAGTAACTGAACATAAGGTTGGTTACAGGAAAAATGTTTGTCTCCAGTCTTTACTCCGTGCCTTTATATTCATACATTTTTCTGTATGCATATTCCCACATCGCTGCTAATAAGCACCATTCCCAAAGCAGCCATCCTATGTGATGTGAAATCTATAGCTGCCATTACTGCAAACAAATGAGTGCTATTACATGCATTGCAATGAGCACACAGCCTGCAGAATATTTTCCTCTTAAAGAAGAAAGTAGCATGCACGACAAAATAATTCCAAAGTGTGTAATGCACAAATGTGTAGTAGAAGGTTGTATACCTTATATGGCATGTGAGTGCTTCAATGTATGTGCAACATGTGCATTAGAGGGCGCAATTTCCCTTTTTAAACAGTTTGATGCTGCATTATTGTATCCAATATGTTGGGCCCTTTTGAGCAGCAACCATTAAGAATCAGTGTGAGACAGTATTAATCTGTTAAGTGTAAAATACATTGCGGTAAGGACTGCTAGTAATAAATTGACAACCAGTTCCCCATGTTTATATCCTAATCAGTATAATACCTTGAAAATAACAGTTTAACAATATCTGGTTATTGCTTTGAGCTCGAAGAGGTGAGTAAAAACTGTTAAGGTGGCACAAAATGCTTTACAATGTATGATAATATTTCTGCTCATGACAGCAGGCTGCATTGATAAATCAGCCAAAAAAAATTTGAAACATCTGTAAGATGTGTTGATTGTTCTCCAAATGAGGTTTTAAGCTTCGTCATTTGTTGTCGAGTTTGTCGTTCGGCTGTTTGCAGTCTCTTCTTTGTAAATAATAATCAGCTTCATACATTTTATGGAGCATTAAGGCATTTAATCACAGCCTATGGGCAAAAGCAAACCGTGCCAATTCTAATGCTAAGGTCACCAAGTTGATTCCAGCCCTCCATGTCAGAGGGGCGGGCTGATTTAGGAGGGGGAGGTTTACAACCCTCTACTTTCCAGCTAAAGGTCTCTGGGGAGTATCAAACTACCACGTCTGCAGCGGGGAGAGAGGAAGAGGAGAGGGGATCAAAATAAGCCGACTGGAGGACAGAGGAGAGAGGACAGCGACGAGTTAAGACCGCTTCATGAAAACAAAGTCGGCTGCAACATCTGGAGCAAAGCGCAAGCTGAATTTGGACATAAAATAGCCCGCAGCTCACCCCCTCCTTCAGACTTCCTGCCTCCAGTAACGTCTGATAATTTCGTTAAAATTCACCAAAACGCGAGAAGAATGCACAGACTGGACAAATACCTCTCGTGGTTTAGGTAACTCAAGTAATAAGTTTCAGAGGCGCATCTCGTCTGGAAACTCTTTTTGTGCCAAGTCGATCTCGGCTGCAGCGTTTTCGTTTGTGGGATACGTTGTTTTACAGACAATGTTTTGACAAATAGCAAAGTGAAGATTGCGCGAAGTGTTACAGGAAGAGCTGTCCATTTTTGTGTTGTTTTTTGGAGAGTGCAGTGATGGCACCGGAGCTGAAATCGCTTGTCCGACTGCTGCTGCTGGCGGTGGTGTGGGAGCTGAGCGCACAGGGAGCGACGGAGCGACACATCAACCCAGAGGTGAGGAATAAGGCCAGAGGTGAGGGAGGGGAGGATGAGGGATAAACCCAAGGTGGTGGATGAATCAGAGTCAGATGGGATCAAGGATTAAAGCCTGATTAGTACATCCTGAATCAAGCAATTCAGTTAGATCAATACATTAAGGCTTAAGGAATAAATCTAGATAAATAAAACCAAGATCAAGGGATAAAGCCAGATAAATAGACACATAATCAAACAACAACAAAAAGAACAAAATAATATATCATCAATTGAAGATCCAAAAGATGGATTACTAAAGTCAAGATCAAGGAATAAAGCCAGATTGTAAAAATCCAGAGTTTGAACTAAAATCAGAAAAAACCAAAGCATAAGAATAGACCGCATAAATAAATACAGACTAGAGATACAAAAATAAGTATAAAAAAATAAAGAATCAAGGAATAAAACTTGATTTAAAAAAAGTCCACAATTAAGGAATAAATCAAGATTAATAAGTCCAGAATCAAAGTTAAAAAAAATAAGATAAACAAATCTTCATTGAATAAATGAACCTAGATATATAAAACAGAATGAAGAAATAAGGGTAGATAAATACTTCTATAATTAAGGAATAAATACTGAGAAGTAATGCCAGAATCAAGGAATAAAGCTATACTTTTTTGGCAATAAAGTCAGAAAAATGGAAGCAGAGAGGAATTTCAGATAAATAAATGCAGACAATATGTATATAAGAGACATACATTCAGAATTAGCCAGTTAAAGATATGAAATGAGATGATTAAAGCCACTAAATAACTTTACATGGAAGAAGGATAGGAGAAAGAAAGGTAGGATAAGGTAATAAACTATGAGTTAAAGAGAAATATACTGTATCCTCACATGTAAGAGTGAAGGGTGTTTCCTGCTACTAATTTCAATCAGAGATTTCCTGATTTGACAACTTTGATTTCAGGGTTCTGCACATAATAATAAACCGGTTTTGTTCATGACTGCCACAAAGGCTTTGTTTGATGAACAGTCATTTCAACAGCTGCCTGTAGTTGGCGCCGGGATATGGGAACGGCTTTGACCCTGGGTTAGAGGAAGCAGCCCATAATGATGATAGCGCTCATGAAAACTGAGAAATGCTGAGCGGGCAAAAGCAGGAGAGCAAGAGAAAAAAGCAAATGAGGAGAAATGCATGAGCTTGTATTGTGGTCAGGGCAGAGACACAGGCAATTTTTGTGGGAGTGGAGGGGGGATTGATAGTTGTGGGTATATTCAGAGGGATGGGGAGATGTAATTGTTGACATCTGTCCTGAGTTATGGCTCGGCGGACTGGGGGGAGGTGGGTTTTACAATCCGAGAGGTTCTGCAGCATATCAGCCGTGGTCAGTTGTGGAAAAACACCCACAGCTTGAACTCAAGTTCTGCACATTAAAGGCTGCCAATAACCCAGTGAGCTGAGGTACCAGGTCTAATTAGTGCTGCAGATCAGGGAGGACTTCTGTTTGGTCTGCTCTGTCCTGTTTACTCACATCTGCTCTTTCCGCAGTATCAGCACTCCTCCAACCCCAAAGCCAGCGTAGCATCAGGAAGTTCTGTGTTAATGTTTCAGAAAGTAGCATTGTTATTATACACCTACAAACCTGCTTCCGTCACAATCACTTGTAAATACAGTGCGTGTGTGTGTGGGTCCGTGTACATGCATGAGCACAAAGAGGCTGAAATGATTTTGGTGGGTCGTACAGTGGCGCCAAACGTCTCTCTAATCATTGTATCCTGCCTATGGAATTATAATTCCAGCTGCGCTAGTGGAAGAAAACTCCTTTGACCTACATAAGACTGTCAACTTGAAGGCACAATCCATAATTCAGATGTAAACAGAAGACTCAGGATTGGAACCTGCTATCACACTTAAATGTTATTGGTTAAATAGACAAAAAAAATTATTTGATCAGCATTATGAAGAATTACTAAAGTTTGGCAATGGATTGTATTTTCCTAAAAAGCAGTGTTTAGACTGATACAAAAGTAGCCTTTCTCAATCATCACTCATGACTCACTAGAAGTGTGTGCTGGTGTCTGTATCTGCAGAGAGGCAACCCTCTGCTTCTATTATCTCTTTTCTTTTCATTTTGCTGCGCTGTGTATGCTGTTTGGGCGTCACTCTATGGACACGGAGCTACAAAAACACTGGACACAGCGCCAAGAAAATGTTAATATAGCAAGTGCCAAGCGGAGAAATCTTGTTCCAAAATGAGAGTGAATCTGGAGTTTGCTTTCACTTTTGTTGAGCCAGGGACGAGGGACCAAACTTGAATGTTGTGTTTACAAACAGTAAATGGCAATTACTGCATAGTGTGCCTTTAACATCAACTCAGAAAATATACTTTTTTCCCTAGGAATTAAATTTTACATGAGACGCCTCTTTAGTGTGAACTTTTCAAATGAGCTTTGTTTAGCTAGTGGCTAACACAGTAGCTATAGGGATGCCAATTTCCTTACTATATTTGCTGTGTTAAAAATGAATAGCTGCATATTTGTTACAAATACAACACACAGTGCACAGTTATCCAAAATAACAGTGTTTCTAAACAATACTTCAGTTTAAATTGTTGGCTCTTCAACTGCCTTTTAATGCTTTATGACAAATGACCATTCGAAAGTTTTAAATATTTTATTGTAGCAAGTAATGCTACACAACTTCTAGACTTCAATAAAGGACATAAATTAGACGAGACTGAACATGACAGGCAGATCCAGCTACAGAACTATAAGCCATTTTTCTTGTCTTAACAAAAAGAGCTTCTGGAAAAACTTTTGTTTTCGCCTTAATTGACTTGCAATTGAATTGCAAGGCTGTGATAGTTATCAACCATGAATTAAATGTAGAAATTATAATATGGAAATTAGTTAAAAGTTATATATTACTTTGGAAAAAGGTAGAAGCACATAAAGAGTTGACATGTCTGATGTCTGCATAAGGTAAAGTGGAACTTTTAGCTGCCACATCAAAGTGATTTTTATGCAGAAAATGTACGGCTGGCCTCGTAGTATGAAGCATATCAAGTTTCTGTGGAAAATTGCAACAAAGTGCAAGGGCAGGCTTGGCCTTAAGTGCCCTGGAAAGTGTGTCGGTTCAATAAGTTTATGTTCATTTAGTGATTCATCTCCTCTGTTTTTATGACATTTAAAAAAAACACACAGCTTCCTGTGTCTTTACTGCAAAAAAGGGGAACTTTGTCATCTCACATGTTGCCTCCACAACCCACAACTCAGGAGTATTAGTGTGCAGTTCCGTTATTGAGTAGGACGTGTGTGTGTGTGTGTGTGTGTGTTTAGATTAACAAGAAGTTTAATTAAGTGAGTGGTTGTGTGTTGGTCAGTCGGTCCGTGTTGTTGAGATAAACAGTTGGGGGTTGTAAGGATGCAGAGGTCATTTCCTGTGGTCTGTGGTAGAGACAGGAAGTGGGCAGTGGTGTTTTTTCATATCGCCGCTAAAAACACCTTGGTGTGTCAGCAACCACCTGTCTGACACACACACACATCCTCTCATATAAATCCACAGATTTCTGCTTATGTGCACGCACACAGGAATGGCTACAAGCTGAGGTCATTCACTACAGAGGAAGAAAAATGGACATGAAATGAGATGATTAAAGCAAAGCAGGGAAGACAGTGAGGAGGCTGTTGATGGCAAGAAAGGAGGGCTTTGTGGTGATGGGAGTGATGCAATCTGGGAAAAGGACAGTCGGAAAATGAAGCAATTATCCAGTTGAATAGGACAGGATGTCAGTCATGCACACATCCTGTATGAATATATGTGTCTTTCCTTGTGCTGCTAACGAGAATATGCATTGATTTAAGAGGATTCAGACTGATTACACAGGCGACTTTAGTCCATCCTGATGTCTTACAAGTCCTGTAGCAGAAGGAAGTTAGGACGGAAGGAAGGAAGGGTGCATAGTTTTTAGACAAAGCCACATCCTAAAGATCACTAGTGGGTGGCCTGGGGGCAGCCTCCCTGAGGAAAGATAGGAGGTGTTACAGGAAATAAGGTAATACCCAAAGCCATTACCTCATTTCCTGTTCATAAAGGAAGCAAGCAATGTGCCAAATTTGGGGAAAGCTTTTTTTCTTTCATTAGACGTGCTTGGGATTGACTTATTGCTCAAATGACATTGGCAGAGATGAGTGTTTTTCCACTCTTGTGTCATCGGGCCCTATTGTTGTTCTGGCTGGAAAATTGTTGTTTTAATAGACAGCAGCTGGTGGATTTACACAAACACACACATGCACACACATTTAAAGACCTTTCTACATGTGTGCTGAGGAGGTCCTGACCAGAAGGGTCAGCAACATCGTAAATGTTTACCCAAAGAACGGCATTAGCCTCAGGCAGACGATCACAAAGTGTAACAAATGTAGAAATTTAGATTTTAGCCTGTTGTGCTGTTCATATATGAACACGCACACAAAAACAAGCCAATAACAAGCTGTTGCAAGTGTAGTGGGAGCACACATCTGACATAATACTGCAGCCCTGTGGACAGACTGATGTGTAATTAGAAGCTGTGTGTGTGCTGTATACCCAGCATGCCTCAGTTGGACTCCCATCGCTGTTGACCAAAGTTTCTTTCCATTGGCCCTCACCAAACGGAACAACTGACTCTCTTTCTTTTCTGAAATGCAAACCCTCCTTCTCCCTCTGTCATCCTATACAAAACGAGAGCCGACATCCATAGCAACCGTTGTTTGATTCTTGTGGACCTTCCATTAAACAATAAACTCACATCACTGCATATGAGCAAGCTGTGCCCTTCACCTCAAAACACTGGTTTTGACCTGCTCTGTTCCTCTCTGTCTGTGTGTTGTTACAAATCAAAGTATCAAGAGTGACTTTAACACTTTTACACTTTACAGTACAGTTTCAAGTGCTCCACATCAGTGATTCTCAACATGGGGCACTGCTGCAGCTGCATTGGAGTATGTGGAAAGATTGTGGAGAAGCTTAACTCATTTTTTACATACAAAACTTTTGATTTGAATGAAAAAATGGATCCTCAAATTGAGTCAGCTAAAACATGACACAAGGTTTTAAATGCTGGAAAACTAGTTAGCAAACAAGCAAAGAAGTTTGAACTAAAAGTTATAGACAAACTTTAAAATAATTAACATGAAGTAAAGGATGGTGAAATAGTTATATGCTAAAGGTAATGAAAAAAAAGGTAATATACTTAGCTTAAAGTAATGGATAAAAAGGTAAAATAGTTAGTTTTAAGTACTAGATAAAACAGTTGTAATAGTTAGCTTAAAGCAGCCTTAGATGAAATATACAGCTAAAAGTAATAGAAACAGTTCAAAAAGTTAGCTTAAACCAATGGTTATACCGTTAAAATCGTTAGCTTAAACTATTGGATAGGGATAGCTAGCCAAAGCTAATGAATAAGCAATTAAAATTAAATGTAATAAAATATACAGCTTAAAGGAGCCAGATGGATACACAGCAAAAGAATAGCTAGTGGTATCAGATCAACAGTTACAATAGCTTTTTCTGTTGGGTAAAATGGTTAAACTAGACAGCTAAAACTAATGAATAAATAGTTGAAATAGTTAACTGGCTTAAATATACAGCTAACAGTAATGGATACATTATGGGTGAATAATTGAAATTATGGGTTTACTATGACGGGGTATTTGAGTTCATTGGACGAGGCTGAGCGGGTACAACTAATATGTTGGGAACCAGTGCTCTACATCAAAAGACTGTATTAGTTTGGGCTGTCATCTCCTATGCCACAGTAAATAGTTACCATTTCCTCTTCCTCCTACTGCATAGTTACTCAGCCCATTAGTGTGGTCAAAAATAGCCATTGCAATGGTGAATAAGACTTTGTCAAGTCACCTAAGGGACCCATGAAAGAGGTGTGGAAGCCTTAAAGTTAAAACAAGTGTTCAGTGTCACTCAACAACAGTCTTTTGACTGAGCTGAGGGCAAAGTTTGGATTTTGTAAAAAAGAAAACACAGTGACTGTGTTAAAGAGTAGAATAAGATTTCCAGCACTTAATCCTTTTTCTCACATTCACAGTGAAATACTTTCTGAGATGCTAAAGTTTCTGTTTGACTTTCCCGCTCATGTGGATGTGCTGGAACAGTGGAAAACAGTGAGTCTTTATGTATCCACTGGAGCTCCATGGGTGAGTCAGAACCAGAAAGAGCTCATTCAAGGGTGAAGTCTAAACATTGAGACCTCCATGCCTCCAAAAGATGGACAGAGAGAGAGAGATTAGACCTCTAGGAGCCTACAAAATGCCATTCACTCCAGTCCAAACTCACACAAGTATAGTCGAGTAAATATAAACCTACAGACCTGAGCACTTTTTAAGATAGTCTATGTCAGCACTACTTGCACACATTTGCATTGTATCGTACATTATCAGCAGAAAAAGGGCAGAAACAAAGCAGTTAAACATGTTTTGCCTCCCTTGTATTTAGCAACTATTAGCAGCAGATGGGTTATACAGCAATAATTGAGTGGTTCTGGGTGTGGTTGTTCATAAGTATTTACCCTGAAGTCTCTGGGTTTTCCATAAGAGAGGGATGAGGGAGAAGAGAAGAGAAGAGAAGGGGTGGAGTGACGAGGCAAAGACAGAGACATGGACGTGGGGGGAAGAGTTTGACTTTGAGGTTTGGATGCGCCAAGGAAGAAATTCCCAGTTAAATTACTGACTGACGCTGCTGCTCGACTGGAGACATCGGGTTGAGGTTGCCCAAGGCCTGAGTCTTACCCTGGGACACTCCCTATCTTTCTTTCTTCTCTCTTTTCAATGCCCGTCACTGCACAAACACCCACTAAGCCTATGGGTTTTCATCAGAACTACGCAAAACAGATCACATTAAGTTGTGTCACATCAAGCCCTTGCGTGCAAGGAAAACTCAAAAACACATCCTAAAAGTGCATTACAAGCTCACAAAGCGACTACGTAGAGCCGAATATCAAAGAGGTCTCGGTTTCACTGCACTCACAATAGCCTCAGTGTTATTTTTCAGCTCGAGCTTGAGAGGGAAAGAGTTTAGGAGAAGCTGTGTGGGAGAGGTGCGGAGCGAAGCCGCTGGCACAGGTCCAGAAGTCAAACCAGCACCGCAGCAAAATGGGTTTCCAGGGGAAAGTAAGGTCAAGCTAAGCTAAGACCAAGGGATACGGAGGCCTGAAGAACTCAGTGACCATCATCAAATGTGCTTGAAAGGCTTTAAACTAGTATTTTTTTCACGTACAAACTCCAAAACAGGGATGCGTTCAGTTCTAGGTGTTGCAATGTGCACTTAGTGACAAACAAGTAGCCACAGAATAACTTCAGTGTAGAAACTGAAGTTAATCTTTAACTCTTTGGGTGGGTTTCCTCATGCAGTTTCTGTCTGGCCGGGTTTTTGTTGAAACCTGAGCTGTCTTTGTTTGAAGCTTTTTTTGGGCTTAAGTTTGGCATTCATGTTGACCTTAGTTGCAATCATATATGGTCCTCACTGGAGAGCCGAATGTTGATGGAATAGCTTTTGTGTTTAGTCATGTTGTGGAGACATGCCAGGTGCTCCGAACGTCCAAATATCCAGATATCAAAACACTGAGAGACGTTACTCAAGAGCTTATTTTTCGCTGTCAGTGAGGAATGTGTTGTTGCTGCAGTCACATAAAAACATCCCAAACTCAACCGTCCTCCCTGTAACTCATAATCAACATCATACCAAATAGTTCCTCCTACCCTGGTTCAGCTTTGTTTAACAACACAAATCAGGTGATGTGACTTGTTTATGTGTCTGTTTCTGATTAAAACGTCTTCCTCTCCAGACTGGAGTTTCCTTGGTTTCATGTTGCAATATGTCTCATGATTTGCACTGTTGTCTATGTTTTGTTTTGCTTTAAAGTCATGGCTGCAACAGTACGGTTACCTGCCCCCGGGGGACATGAGGACCCACGCCCTACGCTCCCCTCACTCTGTCCCCTCAGCCATCGCCGCCATGCAGAGGTTCTACGGCCTCACCGTCACCGGCACCTTTGACACCAACACCATCGAGTGAGCACCTTCAAACAGCTTTTATCCACAAGTAGAAAAAGCACAGCGTCCAAACGTAGCCACCTGCAGGTCTATATTTAAACTAAAACTAGCACTTCCCACCGTGTTTTGAGTGACTGTCTTGTGTTTGGCAGGGCCATGAAGCGAGCGCGCTGTGGCGTGCCAGATAAGTTTGGCGCCGAGCTGAAGACCAACCTGAGAAGGAAGCGCTACGCCATCCAGGGCCTGAAGTGGACCAAGAACGAAATCACCTTCTCGTAAGTTGCCAAGACATGATGTAGCAGTAGCTATTGGTGTCACAGTCGCTATTTTGAGATTCGTTTGCTTTTGTTTTATTTTTGTACTGTATGAGCCAATGTAAGAAAACCCAAGTGAAACTGTTTTCCTATAAAGAGGAAATAACTCCTTGTATTACTTTTCTCCCCCTCCTCCTTTACCCACCCACCCACCCACCCACAACAACTACACACCCTGCAGTATACAGAACTACACTCCTAAAGTGGGCGAGTATGAGACCCATGAGGCCATCAGGAAAGCCTTCAAGGTGTGGGAGAGCGTCACCCCGCTTCGTTTCAGGGAAATCCCGTACAGCTACATAAGGGACAAGGTGGAGGAGTTTGCAGACATTATGCTGTTCTTCGCTGAGGGTTTCCACGGCGACAGCAGCCCGTTCGATGGGGAGGGAGGCTTCTTGGCACATGCCTATTTCCCTGGTAATGGCATCGGTGGGGACACCCACTTTGACGCCGCTGAGCCATGGACCATTGGAAACCGGGATCTGATGGGTGAGGTTTTCTTGGATCTATGTTGAAACTGACATTTTGATTCATGAGGGTTTTTTAAAGCCTAAAGCTGATGACACAAATGTCGGGAAGTACTTTGTATTTTGGGAGTGTTGTGGGCAAAACACGAGCAGCAACACGTCCAGTCTTGTGTCAGTACATTTGAGGGCGTATGTGCCTCGGGCTATGTTGATACTGCAGAAAAGAAGAAGTTTTTATTTCTGGAGTACAGCAGACATGAAGCTTTGCACCATCAGCTGTTCCAGTGTGACACATCTTCTCATGACCTGCAGATTATTTTAAGTTTGATTTACTGATGAGGAAATAGCAACATGTACTTCCCCCCCTCCTTAAAATAGAGTCATATTAAATGGTGTTTCTGTGCTGACACTGTTTCAGGTAATGATGTTTTCCTGGTTGCGGTCCATGAACTGGGCCATGCTCTGGGTCTGGAGCACTCCAATGACCCGTCAGCTATCATGGCTCCCTTCTACCAGTGGATGGACACCGATAACTTCCAACTTCCTGATGACGATCGCAGAGGCGTACAGCAACTTTATGGTACGTTCTTGACAGTCTGCCATTCAAATCACTATCAAAAAAAGAGTTCTATCTTTAGTTTCCTAACTTAAGTGATAGACCACCAGGAATCTGTAGAAAGGTAGATGTAAAACTTTTTTGTTTGTTTGTGTAATCCCTCATCTGCTGCTACAGTTTAGTATTTTCTCCATGGGGGATCATTCAGTTTTCATGTTGATCTAACAGGGCAAACGCATTAAGTTTGAGATTAGGGCTACAAAAAACATTTAATATGTCCGTGTTCACATAGGGTCTGGATCAGGTCCTCAGCCCCCGTATGTGACACCCCGTACACCAAACCACAACCCCGACCCCACATATGCACCAGACAAGCCGCGCTTTGGCCCCAACATCTGTGACGGACACTTTGACACCATCGGCATCCTCAGAGGAGAAATGTTTGTGTTCAAGGTAAACTCAAAACACCTTATTGGACTTTTGATGTGACAGTTTGTCTAGCAGGCTGTTCATGAATATTTGGTCTCTTTCAGGACAAATGGTTCTGGAGGGTACGCAACAACCATGTTCTGGATGGATATCCCATGCCGATTGGTCACTTTTGGAGGGGGCTGCCCACTCATATCAATGCAGCGTTTGAAAGGGAAGATGGGAAATTTGTTTTCTTTAAAGGTAAGTCTGGCTTCAGTTTATTTCCCTTTTTAAAGCAGTCATCATCAAACAGGCAACATTTTACAGCTATCTTGTGTGTTCTTGTCTCTAGGGGACAGGTACTGGGTGTTCACTGAATCCGTTTTGGATTCTGGTTACCCCAAAAGCCTAAAGGAAATGGGCACTGGGCTCCCCAAAGATCGGATAGATGCTGCTCTGTTCTACACCCCCACTGGACAGACATTTTACTTCAGAGCAAACAAGTTAGTCATCTTTGTTGTGCATGTGTGTGCCATATTCCACAACGAACTGTACTTAAGTTTCTAAACTACTGATTCCAAGGTAAATCCATTTGTGTTGTCAACACCAAAACAAATGTTTGAATGTTGACCATATAAGGTCAAAACACTTGGAGTCAGTCACTTATCCTGAATTACAAACCTGCATTTACTTTAAACACTGAAATAAAGCTTGAGTAACTTGAAAGCTTAGTTTTAAGCTAAGCCAGCCTTATTTACATCATAGTCATTGTTACTAAACAGCTTGGTGAAATGTGGTAGTCAGTGATTACCGTGGCCACCCACATAAACAGACCCAGTGACAAGCCTATGGTTTTGTTTGAAAAAAAACAACGACTGGGAGTCCACATGTCGGAAGACCACGCAACACCTTTATTTCAGTCTATCTGCCATCATTCTGAAGGAAAATGCTACTTATTTTGTGATCTGCCTGGTGGTTTAATTCAGCAGAAACACCCACAAAAGCATTTTTTTCAATTTCCGTAAAATTAAGTTGCAAATCAAACCTAGAAAATCAAAGTCTCCACTAATTCCTGACAAATCCAGGTAAAGTCTTAAGTCCTTACGAGTAGGTTCAAGTCAAGTTTTACGTCAGTCAGAACAACTCTTAAGTCAATTCCCAAATATCTTTGGCCAAAGAAAGGTCAAGTCGCCTATTTCAAAAGTCAAGCAGGTGCAGGAGAAATCTGAGACAAGTCCAAGTCTTAGAGGACACTGAAGGTGATCATTAACTCACCAAGCTGTTCCTGTCTTTACCTTCTCATTCTGTTTAGATATTACCGTTTCAATGAAGATTCACGAAGCGTTGACGATGGCTATCCCAAAGCTGTCAGTATGTGGCAAGGAGTGCCTGACAACATCAAATCAGCCTTCATGAGTAAAGATCAAGGTACGGGTGGTGTTTATGATATTATATACATTGTTTTTTCACATCTTAGTTTGGATCAACAGTTGTAGAAGTTGCTTTTCCTTAAATTAAAAGATTTATTTCTCACATTTCTTTCTTCAACCCGTCAGCGTACACCTACTTCTACAAAGCCAATAAGTACTGGAAGTTCAATAACCAGATGATGCGTGTGGAGCCAGGATACCCCAAGTCAGCTCTCCGTGACTGGATGGGCTGCCCCAATGAAGACCCCAAGACTGATGGTGGAAGAGGCGGAGGAGGACACGACAAGGACAAGGACAAGGACAAGGAGAGGGAGAAGGACAAGGAGCGGGAGGATAAGGACAGAACTAGAGACAGAGAAAGGGAAAGAGAGAGGGAGAAGGAGACAGAGAAGGAGACAGAGAAGGAAACGGAGGTGATCATTATTGAGGTGGATGAGGAGGAAGGGGTAGGTGGCGGCAGTGGAGCAGCGGCGGTGGTTGTGCCGCTGTTCCTGTTAGTGTGTGTGATTGCGACGCTGGCTGCTTTGGTGTTTTTCCGTCGGTACGGGACCCCACGCCGACTCCTCTACTGCCAAAGATCTTTACTGGACAAGGTGTAGACGGAGGAGGAGGGGAGGGAAAGAGGAGAGACAGACAAGGAAAGAAAGAGGAAAAAAAGTGGAAGGAAATGTTGAACACAGATTAAAGAGCAGAAGAGATAAAACTGGGGAAAGAGCAGAAGGAAAAGCACCATACTTGCATTTTAAAATATTCGTACCACTGCCAGATTCCTTTTGCTCTATCTCTCAACCACTCCATCCCTCCGTTTTTTTCCCTCTTCCCTTCTGTCTCTGCCTCTTTCCTCGCGGTTACTGACGCCAGCTCATTGCTGTTTGTTTTAGCCTTTTTCAATGTCTTATTTTTACTTTTTGTCAGTGGTCAGTGTTTGTGTCCTTGTGAATTTCCGCTTCGAAGCTGCATCTCCATGACGCCCATTCTAGCATGTTTCTCCGAGAAAGTTAAGCGCGCGTTTGATCAGTCATTCCTCCCCCTTGTTAACTTGCACACACTCACATTGGCACACACATTGGGAAACCACAGTGGCATAGTCATTGTGATTTTTAATCTTCCAGTAAAGTAACATGTCGGAGCCAGTACCATAAAAGGGAAACCAAACATTAAGTCAAGTCCTTATGAAGCATGAGATGCACTCATATCAGAGTAAAGCAATAAAAACGACTGTGTCTTTTTCTTTTTTATATCACTGTCTTTAGTGCTGATTATTATTATAAATGATGTTGTCATTATTGTTATGACTAATACTATTATTGTTGTTGTTCTACGTGTAAAGAATGTTTTTGTACATTGTCATTAAAAAGTCCTGCTGGACAGTGACATACAGTTTTGAAAGTGGCCTTAATTTTATATGTGTGGGGACAGTGAATGGGGAAGGGGGTTATGTATTCTTGAAA
>CAFUXE010000314.1:446284-468658 GCA_903364295.1 Serranus cabrilla
ACTTTGAATCCATTTCAAATGAAAATAAATTGAAGATCTAAAAAATGACTCCTTTTTGTCATTGTACTTGTTTACAGTTTTTGAACCATGGTGCTACATTACTAGTCAGGGGTGATAAGTAGTTTAACAACAATGATAATGATGCTAGTGATACTGATACTGATAATGATCTAGTTTTCTCAATGAGTTGTGTTTGTGTTCCTACTTATATTCTAAAGCTTTTCTTACAAAATAAAGTAATTTCAAAAGGCTTTCTGTGCTTTGATTTTCACTTAGTAAATCATTCATTAACAATTCTCTCTTTTTGCCATCTTTCTGTTAACAGCTTTGAGTTAAATTGAAGCCATTCACTCCCTTTATTGCTGTAGTATTTCCACTTAGGCCTAACCGCTAACATATAATCCAGCTCTTACCTGGACTCTTGGCCTTTACCTCTCACATCCATCACATTGCTCATCCATCTGGACTTCCCCAGTCTTCCTGGACCTCCAGGATTCTTGCTCCCCGACTGCACCACTCTGCGTTACTGGGGCTCGGAAACTGGCAGGCCAGAAACTGGGTCGGAAAACGCGGACTGGATCCAAAGCTTAAGTAGAAACAGGGATGAAGAGGATTGTGTAAAGCCGTTGCTGCACAGCAGGAAAACATATCTCAGCTATACAGTTAGAGTGAGGGTGTGTGTTCTTGTGTTTCCATACTTGTGAGGACCAGAAATCCTCCAAAAGAGAAGGAAGATTTGGGGAAATGGAGCATATGTTATTTTCTTCAATGCGTATGGTTTGGATTTCAGGTTTGATAAGCAGTGGAGAGGTTTAACTTTTTACTCAGCGCAGGTCCTCACAAGTATAGCAATGCAAACATGCTCTCATGCATGTTTTGCACAGCAATAAACGCCTTTATTTGTGCATTATGCGCTGTGTATATGTACACTCCCACCCAACATGAGCCAATAAAAGGTCAAACAGCAAACTTAGGCGTCTCCCCACTTCTTAATGATCCCACTAATGAACAGCTGCCATACAGCCTGTAGACTAACTGTAAAGATGACTGACTGTGAGAGACAGACTGGGTGGGGGTCGGCACCTCTATGATATGTTATGATTACAGCAATGGAGCTTTATGCAATGAAGATGATGAGGTATTTTCCTATTGTGCCGGGAAGATTTAGGGCGCCCATTTGTCTCCACTTTGCTGCAGTGTTTTGAAGAGCTGGGGCAGGAGGGGGAGAAGTCACGAGGCTTTTTGTGGGGGGGGAGAGGAGGAGGAGTGAGGAGGGTTAAGTCACATTTGGATGCCAGAGATGGAGCAGAATTCCATGAGCAACATCTGGAATTCCAACTGCATCATGTAGGCCAGACACACAGCGGGACGCAGCAACGAAGGGTGGGGGATGGGAGCCGGTTTGGATCTGTTTAATTGGCTTTTGTTGACTACATTATAGTCACAATAAAGGAAATGTAAAGAAGGGAGCATGTGTTTTGTGGGTTTTCTTTCTCCTCAGCAGGTTTCAGTGTGTGTCTTAATTTATGCATGATGTTTTGCTTGCTCAAAGTATCTCTGTGGCCTGTAGACAAGTCAGACATTTAGCTGTGGGTCACTATGTGATGTTTTCTGTCTTCCCCAGCTGATTCTGCAGAGTGAAGAAAAGATTCGCCTCAGCATAATTCTTCCCCACAGTCCTCTCCTTTCTCTTCTCTCTGTGTAACTGGAGAGCTTTTTCTTCACTGTCTGCGAAATGACTCACTCCTTTTTTCACAAAGCCCAACAAAAGACCACACCGCACTGCCCCAGCCACCTCCACTCCTCCGGCTCTCACATTTCACCCAGATAAATGAAAAGGTAATTTCAAGTCCTCGCTCCAGTGTAGCTGTCCACTTTCCACAAAAGCCGATTTACAAACATTAACCCCTCGATGCCAAGTGCCTCACATGACATCCACTAATCTCAAAGTCTCATCTCTCTGTCCACACTGAACTCTGCAGACGTCATTAACAAGCTCTTTTTATGTTTCTGTCTCTGTGCTGGACACTTCCTGTGCCTGTTTCAGTTGGCATGTGTATCGCCTGCAGGCTGATGAATGGAAACTACCAAATAGGGGAAGTCCTGCTCTCGGCTATTGTGTCCCATAATAGCCAAGTTGAACATCATACTGTAATTGCAGGACCAACCTCAGAGAGAAGACTGAGTAACTTTCCCATTAAACGAGACTGAATGATTAACAGAGAATGGTTAGTGTTGCACTCTGCCTGGCAACAAGGATGTGGGATGGTGAAAGGGGCATTTCTTAAGGGAAACTGGTGAGTGGCTATATAGGTTACACATGGTTTTCATTTGCATCAGTTAAAGCTCTGCCACATCCTGCACCAAGCACTAATACAACAAACAGCAACAGGGGGTTTCACTCCTGACTGACTCTTTACCTTCACACACAATCATAAAGAATAAAAAAAACATGCGCAGATAGAACACAAAGAGCTTGCAGTGTGTCCACTTCCCCACCCAGGAGGAGCAGCTTTTTGTTCGCTTGTGACCAAAACTTCCTCATACAGGTGAGAAGGAGCAATAGGAAAACTGCTTGCAGTGACCCTCTGGACATCCCCTGAGCACTGCCATCATGCAATATGTTTAATTTACAAATCAGCCAGTCTCAGGCTTCCCACTCTTTAAGAAACAACTTTCCGGGACCTTTACAGAACCTTTCCCAGGACTTTTTCTAGACATTACAGGGCAGCATTTGCTCAGAAATGGGCCCTGTATTTAACCCCAGTTTTAGTCTCAGGGACAAAGAAAGAAAGATTTGTGAGCCAGAGGAGAAAATGTGTACATTGTACTGAGTTAAGTATTAATATAAACTTAAAAATGTCTTTCAGCCCTGAAATCAGACACGGTGAGTGATCATTTTAAGCTCTGTATTCCTCCTGTCATAATGATGCAGGGTTCATGCAGGACGTCAGGTTCATTACTACTAACAAACACTAAAGATGTCTGGTCTCCTTTAAAAAAAACCTGCATCCATCTTAGCTACCTCTCGTCTTTAATTGGATTGGAAAGTCAAGTCATCTCAAGCGGTAATCTGATATCACATCAGGACTCGATTGTGCCTTCGACAGCTCCTGAAGCCAAGTTGAGATAACTGAACATCACTTGCACACTACCAAAGATTAATAATGAAATAAAGAATTTCACCTGTCTTTCACGGATTGAAGTCCTCATTTCCAAAATGGCGGCTTTTCAAGGAAGCATGACACCTGGAAACCATGGAGGAAAGATTTTAGTTTTTCAGAAACAAGGGGTGCCAAAATTCCGTGGCGCTGCTCTAACCCTAACATAGGGATGAGGGAACATAGGGCCAAATTAGCTAGCTAACATTAGAATATATACTTTACTCTAGTTTTTTACTTTTGCAAAAAATCCCAGTTTCATAAAAAGACTTGCATGGTAACATTTGCTACTTAAGCTGATGACAGTGGTCGCATAGCAGGAACATTAAGCAGCCAGTTATGTTGTCCCAACAAAACCAAGTGAAAACCTGTCAGAATAATGTTAGTCTGGCTAGTTTTTCCCCCCATTGGATTTCTCTCTTGGTTCCAAAAAATTTAATTCAATGCTGAAAAGTTTTCTGCAAGTCCGTTTGCTCCACGTCCGGCGTGAACTGCTATGGTGACTAACAAGGAAGTTGAAATGAAGTGTTAAAAGTTTTTCCATCCACTTAGCGTCTGGAAACAGCCTCTGAAATGCTAATTCTACCAACAGTCCAGTTTCAAACAAAATACACAGCTAGGCTAGCAAAGGTGAGTGAAGGGCTAAAAATACAATACAAATGTTTTTCCAGACAATATGGATTATTTCTAGGATATCTAGTCATTTGAATAAATGCGCAGGTGTTTCCATTACTGGAAAAAGTAATTCCTAAATTTCCTGTTTTTTCCAGGATGCACGGGAACCCTACAGTCTGCCGTTTAGTCACTCCTTACAAACACAATACAGCATTTTGTTATTGCACTTTTATAAAGTTGAGACAGGATACAAAAAACAATGCTCACAAAAGAGGATTCTACACTTCCCATAATGCAATCTGAGCGTGTTTGTTCAGACTCTCAGTGTCTGGTAAATGTCAGTGTCTCTCCAACTGATGGCCCCTCAGTCGTACCACAAGCTTTCAGTAAAAATGTCTCTGCCTCGGAGCGATATCTGAGATAACCCTGATGACACTGTGGCATCAGCAGTCTGCAGGTCTGTCAAACACCTTTGTCCAGACGGAGACATCTCAGACAGGAGTGGATGGATCGCCATGAAAGTTTGTACAGATATTCAGGCTCCAGATAATGTAACTCTAGCTCCACTTTGATGTTACCATTTGTGTTTTTGAGTGAAATGTATTGGTTGGATTGACTTTAAATTTACCAATGTTGATGTTCATTTAATATGAATTGTAGAAATCTTAACTTTTCATATAGCACCATCATCTAATGCAAATCTAATGACATCACCCCAGCTTCATATGTATGCTGTGTTCAATGCAAATTACCAATGTTAGCAATTTAACATGCTATAATAGGACATTATTCCTGTTAAACAGCAGCATTTTGTCACAGTCCACATGTTGATATGCTGACATCAGCATTAAGCTTCATGAGCCACTGTGTCTCAGTAAAGATTCACAGTTTCCTTTAAGAGAAACAATGGTGCCAATGATCAATGCAGCTCCACGTCTGGTATGAGACGCCAGGACACAACATACAAATATGAAGATGAAATTGTTCAATTTCAAATATTAACAGATTTTTTGGTTTACATGAGGTGGTCTGTGAATGAAACACCAGAATATGATGAAAATCAAACACTTTTGAGAAGTATATTCAAATTTGAGCAATTGGAAACTTCAAGGTAGCGACAATTTGACAAGTAATTTAACATATTATACATTGTAATACATGTATATTATAAATATATCGTACAAAGATTTTTTCAGCAATGCCATGGAGAGCTGATTTGATTCTAAAATGTGTTTTTCAGAGGACATTACCATATTGCTGCGACATGCTGACCCAATACAGTGATGAACACAGAATGACTAACTCAGGGTTGTAGACCTTTTCACAGCAGATATTCTGATGTGTCAGAGGAGAAGCACAGGTGTAACCACTAACACTAACGATCGCTCCAGTCAGCCACCATGCAAAATGCATTAGCCTTAAAACTGACAGACGTGAATGGCCATCGTTTAGGTTTTAATTAATCCTGTGCATGCCTGGATATATGTCAGAATGCTGTGGAAAGGTCAGTCGTGCCTTGGTGAAAGTTTGTTCTCGATTCAAGTGCTTTCTTGTTAATTTGTTGCTTTAAAATAAAGGACATTTGACCTTTAAACAAGGTACTACACACTGAAAGGATGCAAGAGTATTTCTAGAGTAGAGCTGCTGCAATCACACACAGACACACAGTTTATTTGTGGTGTTCACTGCCAGTGAAAGAGAGGGATCAATAGTTAATACTTTTTCCGTCATGTCTGCATCTTATTATTCCATTTAGCTACACACGGAACTATTCATGGAAAATAACTTTCCCCATTAGTTAAACATAACTTTTTTTATATGCCCCAGATGTCCCAATCTCAGTTTTCTCCGTTTCATCGTATATTTTACCAACTGTTTGGTTTGCGTTCCCAGCTATGCAGTTCTGCCCTCACTGCTGAATCTGCTTAAAGTTATCAGTTTAAAGCTACGTGCCTGCTTTTGTTACACTTTACACAATGTCTGCACTTTTGAATTGGGTGTGGTGCAGCGAGAGCAGCCTTTTCTAAACGTCGGATGGAGGTATTGTGTGGGCGGAAAAAATACAGGTGCAAGGAAGTTGAACAATCAACAGTTCTTTAGGTTGCTTTTTCTTCTTTTTTTTATCGTCTCATATGGAGTGGTTTCCCAAGCCCTGCAGAAAAACACCTCCATCATAAGAGATGCTGATTCAGGCTCTCCAAGCCCAGCTACCCTCACCCTGACCTAGCCATATCCGCAAGGAAACCCCCCCTCCGCCTCGCTCAGGGCCTGGTCAGGATAGTGGGCACATTTCATCTGGCATCTAAATATATATACAGTCACTGTCTGAACTCTCAAGACCACAAAAGAGAAGCAGCGAGACCCCCCTCCCCACATCTCCTGCAGTCTGTTAATAAAGTATCATACAACCTCATGCTTGGTTTTTCTCTCTCTATAGCCTCTTCCATCACAACATCTGGTTTCCATAAGCACATACATGTCATCACAAAGAAGAGGAGGGGGGAGAAAAGAGGGGAGGCCTGGAAGGGGAGGGGGAAGGGTGTGTATGTATCAAGGGAAGTTTAAACTTCAAGGAGTGGCAAGACTGACTGACAAGATATGGCTGTCTTTCATCATGTCTCCAAACTCTTCTCACATGTGTTTTCATGACACTGGCCAGCTCCCCTTGAGTCAAAGAGTGAAGGGGAATCTATAAGTATGCATGTGTGAGAGCGAGCGAGGGAAACCGAGGGTAAATACAGCACAGACAGAGAAAGAAAACTCCAAGAGAGGAGAGTAAGAAGAAAGTCGGTGAGACATGCAGAGATCAAAAAGGCCACATCAGAGGTTGCCTTTGAAAGAGGAGCTCCATGGGCCTCTGTGCCGAGTCCCTAACAGCGCTGGACACAAAGACCTATGTGGTTACACCGAGGAGGGGAGGAGATCGGAGGCAGGGGGCGGACTGCTTACAGAGCGAAAACATATTGTTTTTACTGCCCACTCATCAGCATGAGAGCGGCCTTGCTCAGCTGACTGGCCTGGTCATGGCGGCGTTCAACATCGAGCTCCACACCAGACACAGGTGGGCCGCCGTGGTCCTTCAGCTGTCACTCATGGTTCTGTAAAAGAGCCACAACTGTGAAAACATTGTTTTGAGTCATCTCTTCATCTGTGGACATGGTGCTGTCCAGCTGTTCCACTTTAGATTTGCCGGGAGGATCTTTTCCCAATCTGGCAGTTCACAGAGCTGGCAGGTCCAGGACTGGCCTTCCTGGTCTGATCTGAGAGAATCCTGGATTGAAATGGCAGTAGGCAGTTTAGTATTAGTATTACACTAGTTGTGTTTCCATTCATGAATTTTTATGTGCATTTTGAAGATTCGCATGAGAAAAGCTTGATGGAAACACAAAAATGTGATAAAACTTTCAAAACTGTGAATTAAACGTTTTCAGATATGTCCGGCCTTGGTGGAGGTCTTAGCTCTGCCGGTGCCCTTCAGTGATGCAAGCCCACACTTCAGAATCATCAGGACACGTTTTTCACGCTGCCCCAACTTTTTGCAGCTGTAGATAGTGACCCTTAGAAATTGAAATCGATCTGAGTGGTCCATGCATTTGGGAATTCGTCCAGCAAAGCCAGACTAGCTTATCCTACCAAATTGAGTTTAAAAAGGGGGAAAAAAACAACTAGGTTTACATAGGTGATCTGAGTGAAGATGTAAAACACCATTTAAATTTTCCAGGACAATATAGATTTCTTCCAAGACACATGGGAACCCTAGTAACGAATAAGGCTGTAGCAGGGCTTCCGACTTCTTTTTTGAGGAAACTCATTGCCTCGATATTGTAGGCTTACTGAAAGTGTCATTGACATCCCTTTTACCCTCGTCATATTTCTCCCCTTTAACACACTGTCCTCAGACTGAACAGAAACAATTCCTGTTAGCTTTCTCTTTGGCCAACACATCATCACTTTGCCCTAAACTTCAACTCATCGTCAAAACCTCTAACTGCCGGGCACCAAAGAACGCAGACACACACATGCTTTTCTCCGCCTGCTTGCTAGATAAAACACTCGTTAAGAGATGAAAGACAAAATCTTCTAATCTTCCTCACGCACTCATTCCAACCAGGCTGCCTCAGTTAGATATTTGTTGTAGAGTTGCCAGAGAGATGCCAGGGTGAAGGATTCACTGGTCCTCACAGAGTCCAGACACATTGTGTTGCATCAGGGCAGAAAAATGTTCTGCTCAGCGACCATAGGGCTGTAATTACATAGGAGCTCTGCTGAGCTCTGCAGGATCAACGTCAAGACCGGAGAGATGGAACAAGAGAACAGAAGAGGGCAAATACATGACTTATAGCAGACTGAGAGAGGGGAAGAGTGGGCAACACACAGACAGAAGGTACAGAGAGTAAACACGCACAATTTAGGGGAAAACACAACATTAGGATTAATGTTAGATGAAAGAAAATGCCATTGGTCCTCCTCACCTTGCCATGGCACTTAGTGAAAGAGGATTATTCCAAGATGGAGATTGAAGTTTCTGGCAGATCAGTGATTACTGACTATAGAATTTTCTTGATAATCCAAGTTTGAACTTGACTGCATAATCTTTCCCCTTGTGTTAAATGTCCCAACTGACCTGGTCAACAACATGGTGTGACTGACACCTTGTGGATTCTAAGTGTAACTGCAAATTTAACTGCACATGATTCCCAGTGAAGGATATAAACTTGTATTTTTTTATCCCCAGAGCCAATAAAGAAATTACAATACAAACCCAATTCACAGGGAGAATAGAAAATAAACATCACAGTAATTTCAAATTTCAATTTTTATTATTTGTACATTCACCACTGATAGGCGTACTCAAAGAAGAAATTAAAAAACAAAAACAAACCTTTGTACTAAAATGATAAAATAAAGATTAAAAAACAATATTAAAACCATTGGTGAGAACTCATAATGCAACCTCCCCTCTCGGGCCTGTATTGACACTACAGGGTAAGAGAACTGGAGGAAAAGGAGGAGAGGAGGGAGGAAGAAGAATCAATGATAAGGACATAATTATATCTTGTGTCAGGTGTGACAGACATCGATTCTCCCCCACAGAGAACCGTCTTATAACTAAATAGAGGAACACTGCATTGCCTTAGTAGTTATTCCACACCGGTCCAACAACACCCAGAGCTGCCTCATTTAAAGACTTGATTTTGAGTAATCTTATAGGTCTGTACACAATGCCAAACACACCGATTCCATTATTTTCAGATTTATGCAAGCCTCTGCTCAGAGGGCAGAGTTTTCTCTTTAGGCAGGACTGTAAAGGAGAGCCTTGGACTACATGCAGCAACAAAAGGATTCCTCATCCAGATTTCAGAGCTGTTAAAACACTGAGGCGACGACAATTGATTGCAAATCATAATTGGCACCTACACTTTGGGGCAAATGGGGAACATTGAGAGAAATTATCTTAAAAAACCCAGGGTGCCATACTGCGAAACCGTCAAGACAAAAAGAGAGGCAAACGTATAAAGAAAATATATCAGACCTTGACAGAAGCGCGACGTACAGCACTCTGGGAAACAACACTGCAAAAAATTATGGTCCCCTTTAAGCATGACTGTGTAGGTGGAGATGTGCTTTAAAAAAGGTGACAATTTGAGATGGTGGCGACATCAGTTGGTCCTGTTGGGTCTTAGTTGTAACAAAGTACATGTAGTGAAAGGCAAATGGAAGAGGGAGGTCTCTAGGACAGTTCCATCAGCTGATTGGCCATTAGCGTCGCCGTTCCCGTGGGTCGCTACGACTACGCGAGCGTCGGCCCCCGCCTGTCCCGCGGCCCTCTGGCCTGCGGTAACCATCCCTGCGTTTGTCGTTCTCCCTTTCCCTTTCTCTCTCCCGGTCCCTGTCCCTACCTCTGTCTCTTTCTCTATCCCTCTCTCTGTCCCTGTCCTTCTCCTTCTCACCCTCGCTCCGCTCTCCAGTTGGGCCGCCTCCAGGTTTCGTCCTCTCTTTGCGCTCCTCTTCCTTTTTTTTCTCCTCCTCCTCGTCTTGCTCCTTCCTCCGTTTCTCGCGCTCCTTCATCCGTTCTGCTCTGGCAGCTTCCCGTTGGACAAACTAAAATGAACAGAATGCACAGATTAATACTTCGGACTGAATTCAATATCCAGACAGTGTTGCTTGAAAGTTGATGTGCATTTTGTTGTTATTGTGTTGAAATCAGCATGCAAAAAGTATAAACTGGTATGTGTCTCACCTGTTCATCTGTAAGTGGAAGCCAGTATATGCAAGGAGCCGCTTTAGTTTTGCGGAATAGATCATCAAGCAGCTTTGCAGGGGGATCCTCTGCCACTTTTTCTGCCAAAATCATACAAAATATTAGAGCTTTAACAACTAATCCATTCTTTCAGCTTAACACTGCAGTAACCAAAACTCTATTTATCAGATGTGAACACACTATATTCTCATGTCTGCATCTTTTACCTTTCTTCTCAGTCTTTTTCTCCTTGCTCTTTCCCCTCTCCTTGCGGCGTCTCTCTCTGGAGCGTGACCTCGGGAGTGCTCCCTCCTTCTCTTCACCGGGCTTCCCAAATTCTCTGACCTTGTCACGATCCCACTCCCGCTCTGCTCTAGCCTTCTCGCGGCGCTCCATCTCGCGCTCGCGCTCGGCCCACTGGTCTCGCTCGGGGAGGAGAGAAGGCAGGCCTGATGTTCGACCGCGGCCGGCCCCGGGTGCATGTTCCTCTGCTCCGGGTCTGTCAGCCAAGCCTTTGTGGAAGTCCAGCTACAAAACAGAGAGCAGAAGAGATATGCTCAGGCTACAGATGGCTCAGCATTGTGGGTGTAAGTGAAAAACAGACTGATACCAATAAGTTCTCACCTCATCCTGCTGGCAGAAGTCTACACTAAGGACTTTTGGGTTGCTCTGAGGCCACTTCACTCCATGAAGAGCTGCCCGTGTAGCGACGGCCTCCTCTGAACTACAGTACTAAAACACAAAAAGAAGAGGGCAGCTTCATGAGTCCCACAAGAACCTTCCACATTCCCGTTCCTCCTTCAGAGGAAACACATGCTGGTAATAACTCACAGTGACGTAGCAGTGAGACTTGATTTTGTCGATCCAGAAGCCCTCCTCCACTAAGGTGCCAGTCCTGCTAAGCAGTTCCTTCAGCTGTCCCAGAGTGAATGGCCTCACCTGAACAAAATATTACAGAGCACTTAGTTAAGACTATCAAGCATACACACACAAACACAACACAGATTCAAATATGTAATACCTGTATGAAGAACAAAGATGAACAAAAATAATGCACATTTAAGAAAGTGACAGAGTTGGATAGGCGAAGGCAAGATGCACTGTGGAGGCGAGTAAATGAAGATAGTTTCTAATTATAGTTAATCAAGGAAAAATCTGTCCTGACCTGCACTGTGAAGTTCATTTTAAGGATGATCCTGGCATCACTTTACATTTTATTTTATTAACAACAAATGCCAAGAAAACCTCATCCAATTACAAAACAAAAGAGCCTTAATGTTGCGTCATCATTGCTATGTGCATAGGCAGTGTTGATTATTCTGAAGCAATCCTGCAACAGCATTCTTAAACTGTGAAAGAGGCTCTTTGTCAGACAGACATCCCTGTGCATGCTCGGAGAAGGAAACTGACAGACGATATCCAACACCAATGCAACGTGTATCTCTCTTTAAAGCATGAGGTGGATTTTGGTCTTTCAATGTGATTTGCTGATAATGAAAAGATACTGTACTGTGCACTGATTACAATTAGTGGACACTAGGGGAGTCCCCAACTACAAATTAACATGGTTGAATCTCATTGGACATGTCCAGTATCCCCGATGATACCAAATCATGTTTTTCTTTGCTCATTAATTTGCCTCTGAGTAAGCTTTATATGTCTTTAGAAAACAGAAAAAATACCACAATTATTTCTCAAGATGCAACTATCCATTAGCCCTTGTTTCAGACCAACTGGGAGATTGACAGACAGAACCATTGGTTGTAAGTACAACTTTTAGCCCTAATTCCATTTCCTACTGCATTGTAGCAATGCATACACAGAAGGAAAATGTCAGGAAAGTCAAAGAGAGAGCAAGATAGATAAGAGCAAGACAGCAGCCAGCAGCCATGTCTACTAGGCTTTGCTTTAATTTTGAAACAGTAGCATTAAGTTGATGTAATTTAGCTTCAGTCACAGGAATTTCTATGGCATTTCCACCTTCAATGAACAGGAAAGGGAGAGAAAGAGGGGGCGGCATGCAGTTAAGGTCCACAGGTTTGAAGACAAGCTTGTAGTTGTAATTCATGACTGTGTTCTCTCACCAGGTTGCAGATGTGAACAATGGTGGAGACTTTGCCACGAGGAGGCGAGGGCTGCCGGGCCGTGCGAACGGGGTCATCGATTGTGATGGAAACACCTGCTTTCTGCTGGCTGATGGAGCGACGAATGAGGGTGTCGCTGGGGGTCACTAGGATAAAGAAGGAACAACAGTCAACACACTGCCTCCATTACTACATGGACATGTTCTTGTAGTTGTTTAAATGTTAATGTTGTTACAAAACCCTCGATACAATTTGTTTTTTAATGACATCATAACAGAAATCAAATCCTCTGTTGCTTATACCAATAGCTGGATGTCAATGCATGTAATTTACAGAGTATCCGGTTATTACTCGGACAAAGAAGTAGTAGTGAGTAGAAGTAAAGTAAAAATCCATTATCCATTAATCCGTTTGATTAAACTGATGCTAGATGAAGGCCATATCGTAATGAATCCATTACCAGTGTTGATTTCTACATCATGGCTGGTATGTGATGGAGACTTGGCTTCCACGGCTCCAGGAAATGAGGCGTCCATCTTCTCTTCATGCACCCTTGTCCTCTCTATGTCTCCCTGTGGGTCGTCCTCCTCCAACTCCTCATGTCTGCTCCTCTTTGCCTCTTTCTGCCCATTCTCCTGGCTCTCTGAGTGCACCACCTGCAATAGAGGGATCACAAGAAATTCTTCATTGGGAGACTCGTGCAACCTTGGAGTAGATTGCATTTCACACAACCCTTTCATTCATGTAAAACAGTTCAGCGCTGTAGAACAACCTGTGTGACAGTGCGCCGGATCTGAAGGTCCTGGTCAGATCGCTCCCTCTCTTCATCCTCAGCCCCGGAGAGGACAGCTTCCTCTGGGTGCAGGTCCACTACTGCCTCCTGCCCGAGACTCGGACGAATGTCTGGGATCAGAGACTGCAAAGAACAGAGAAAATGCACAAGATGAATGGGCCGACTATATACAAATCAGTGTGCATCTCAGCATCCAGAAGAGCATCACTTACAGCCACAATGTAATATCAGTCTGACCATGCTGCAAATACCTTGAGTGAATCTGTCGTGATGCTGAAGGAAGGTTTCTTGGCAGTGACGGCTGTGCTGGAGCCCCACCTCCTCTTGCGACCGGCCGTGGATCCAGAATCCTGCTCTCCCTCTGCACTGCCAGTGCCTGGGGACGATTTAGTGCCTGGTAAGGTGAGAAAAAACAAATAAATATATATCACCTCCAGCACATGGCGTATGCAGCAGAAGTGGACAAGACAATACATCACAAATCCATGCACAGAATATAGACTTATGGCCACAATATTGAAGTATGGGTGATCTACTGAAGGCAGTTACACAACTGATAATTTTGTGTGTCAAGCCACTTTTTAAAAATGTTACAAAGTATATATTTTTAATGCAAGTAAATTTAAACCGTTAGTTTTGTGAAAATGTTATTGTAGAAGCTGTCAATGAAAAGTTCATGTCGGAAGAGCATACTTACTGCTAATGGAAATCTTACGAGCTGAGAAGGCCTTTGGTGTCTGAAACACAAGAAGATAAAAACAACCCAATACATGGGAGAGGTGAGAGGCAGATACCAAGTGGACGAGGACAAGTTGGAGGAAAGGTGGAACAATAACAGAAAGGGGGACAAGTAGCGGCTGAGAGTGAATGATAGAAACTGCTGTGCAAAGTCTTTTTCAAATCCAAGTCTACGGAATGGCAGCGAGCTGTTTTTGTACTCTACTAGTAGTTAAGTTCATGCCATTCATAAATATTTCATAACCTACACCTATAGATTCTTTAATAAATCTTGCTTTTAAAGCAATCTGCAGTGTCTATCATACATACAAGGATCTGGTGGCTATACTGCAGCTGAAATTCTTGATATTTTGATCTGTGTCTGAAATAAACACATAAACTCCAATTGGTTTCACAGACGTGGAAGTCAACGTAGATTAACAACTATGACAGGATTATCGAAGCATTTTGATTAAACTGCAGTGGCCACAAATAAGATAAACATTTTTAAATGCTGATTCTCCCAGAAAAGACTGCACAGAGTATGACTGGAAACTAAGCATTTTTCAGAATAACTAAGAAATATATAACATTGAGTAAATGTCTACTTATTCCCTGGTACCACTGACACCTGATCCTTACTGGTTTGGATATGGCCCAATCACGACTGCATGTACTGTATCTAGGCAACAAGGGTCCAATCAAAGGTGGCTGAGATGTTTGGATGGAAATCTGAAAGCATGTTGGCTGGCAGGATGGGATCAATAGTTCATTTTGGTAGAGGCTTTGAAATGGTTTTGGCCAAAGCAGTCATCCTCGGGTGTTTCGCCATTAGTCCTTTTAAAATGTGGCGGGCTCTTATGACAACAGTGAGTCCAATGAGCTGGAGACCAGATGTCGAATGCTGTCAACAGTCACTGTGCACACAAATTCCAAATTTTCAGATTACAGTTCAGTTGTCTTTGAGGCGCAGTAAATTCAAACTGAGAGTCACAAAGTAGCAAACATCCATAGATGGTGGTTGTAGAAAGGAACCCAAATATTAAGTCCTTCTTCAGTTCCGATTAAAACGGTCAGGCCCATTGAGTCAAGGTTAAAGCGTCAGCCTCTTTGCCTTCTAGTATCCAAGAAGGGTATTCGTTGGAGAATTCTGAATCTCATTCCAAGAGAATAACAAAATGTCCTTGGTCAAGCTTATTTCAGTTCACCACCCATATGAGATGACATGTCCACAATGCCCCAGATTTCTTTGCAGGTGGGCTAAATGTCTCAGAGTGAAACAATGTGATAACTACTCAGTTGTTGAGAGGGTTTCACAGCAGCCTTCAGTTGATGTGAGCACACATCCTTGCTTGTCTCGTCTCCATGTAGATTTTAAGCATGATTAGTGGAAAAAGGGCTATAGAGAGGTTGGCCAATTGACTAGCCAACCCCTCCTTTGAATCTCCCAGTCCAATCAATAGCTCTCGCCAGCCATATCCATGAAAATGAGGCAGCCTTTGTTGCCAGGGGAGTCCCTCTGCAGTGCAGCCTTGGGGGCTTATCTGTGGTCAACTCTGGATTCTTGGGGACAGTGGGACAGGTGCAGCAGTAGCAGTAGTAGTAGTAGTAGAAGTAGTAGTAGTAGTAGTAGTAGTAGTGGCAGAGGTAGTATGCAGGTACCAATAGGGGCAATGGAAGAGGCATGAGCACCTTTATAACAAAGCAATCATTTGGGGTTTAAACATCAGCCACAGTGAGAAAATGACCTTGCTGTTTCTGCCTATGACAGTGCCAACAAAGGTTTAACAAACAGCCATATTAAAAATGTAACTTCCTACACACAGAAAAGGGCTCATTAAGTAATCTAGTGGAAACAGATTTTAAATGTAAAGAAAAGATTTTCAACAAAGAATACAGACATATAATCAAATGGCCTATATTGTAATGTATCCATATTAATAAAAACTCAACTATATTCAGCTATAACATATAATAAGATCAAATGGGTCCATCCATCTACGTCCTCAGCTGCCAACAGCCTAGAGGACCAAGACGCTTCGTGGTGCTTCAGGTGCCTTACCTCCTCGCTGGTCTCTGGAAGCTTCTCTGGCTCTGCCATGGCAGTCTCCTTCATCTGCCTGCATAGTGTGAAAAATACATACCAGCAAAAAAAGAGAAAACAGAAGAGCACACTATTAGGATGAACAAAAATATCAAATTTTCAGAGATCTGGTAATAAGATTGTGACAAGATGCAAATGCAACAGTATACATTCATTGTTTAAAACAACTACACAGAACTTTTAATTGGTTATTAAACCGTCTCAAATGAATACTGATGCCTCAATATGACCTACATCCGGAAACGAGACCATCAGTAAGAATATTGGAGTTTTGTGTATTTTCTTAATGCCTGCCACAGTTCCATCCAGTCAGATTTCAACACAATCATGCAGGTTCTCCAGAATCCACTTAAGCACAGGCTCCAGCCCACCACAGACAAACCCAGATCAGGCCAGCAGCAGAGCCAATACGGTACCACGCTGCTGGATGCCCATTCCATTTACTGGGCTGCACTGGAGCGATGGGAGGCACGGAAGAACCAGAACCAGGGCTGGCTGAGCAGGGCAGACTGTCAGACACTGCTGCAGTAAAATGAGAGGTTTTCTAACTGTAGTCTGGTGCTTATGGAAACATTCACTTTTGTCCACAGGCAGAGCCAAACACACCACAAAAGTAAAGTTCCTTGCAGCTGCTTTAATAGCAGCAATAAAACAGAATTTTAAAAATTAGGATGTCAATACAACATAATACAAGAAAATGTTCAGTCAGACTTATAAATAATCACAAAATGTCAGAGAATGACGATGCATGAGCCCTTTCAAAATCTGCATTTAAAATGGCATAACATTTAAAAGCAATATGTTCCTTTTAATCTCATTTAAGTTTATCTAACGTTTAAATCTTGAATTCGAAATGTATTTATTAATTTCCTTTTAAAGAAACACAAAACGGCATTAGAAAACGTTGGCTGTTCAACCTACTCCACCGAGATACACAACTCAGGTGATGCTAAAATAACAGCGCCCGAATAGGCGCGTCTCATACAGTCACCATCATCTCACAAATACGTTGCTCTTAATTCTTAGAGTCGGGGAATGCAGAGCCACCGCAGTCCTCCCTCAGACCTGCCGAGTCCGTCCAGACCGAAACAAACGGTCAACGACAGCCACACAATACCTGACAAATGAGCGCGCGCCTCATGTCATCCCCCCCATGCGCGCACACGTGGACACGTCCACTCATTCCGGTTTAAATTAACTTGGGGGAACTTCACAGCAAACACACAAACTGTAAAACGCTGCACACAGACTGCGACTGCTGCTAATTCGACTGCGTCGCAACAAGCCGCCTCTCCCCTCCCTCCTACCTCCCTCTCACCAGAGACTTCTCCTCTCTAAACGCTTTCATGTCCGTACCGGCTGGCAACCAAAACCTGCGACGGACAAACCCCCGCCTGCTGTTTAGCTGAGCCGCTGCATGGGAAACCATAGGCCGGCATGAGAAGCTAAATCCATCGTCGGAGCACAGCCATGTTGCAACGAATGAAAAAAAAAAATAGATCGTCTATAAAAAAAGGACCCGCATCTTCTCAGCCACACCGGCTTTAAGGTAGTCTCATCAATCGCCTGATGGGAAAGTCAATACCCCGCATCTCTTATGACACCCATTTATCATGCAGCAGTGTATTCATAAAGCGGACAGATTCTAGGGCTCTAATGAAATGGGATTATGTAATTAAAAAAACATAAAGGGAAAGGACCAAGCTTTAAATGCACAATTTGACAACATACGAACAAAAGGTACCTTATTTCCATTATTAATGAAACAATTCAAACATATGTCATCATTTGGGATTTTAAAACAATAACTGAGGCTTGCTCAAAAAAGTCTGGAACTGATACATTTTTACAATATCACACATGCATCATCTGGGACCACCAAACTACTGTAGGAGTTGAGGTCTGGTGATTAAAGGATCCTTTCACACATTACCAGTCCATTACTGGAATAACCTTTCAGGCACCATTAGTGGTTTTCACTATCCACACATGTCAGGAACATTTCCTTCATGACCTTTCTACACTACATGTCAGAGACATTTCAGCTTAAGACTTGGGTCTTCTGCCTCCTTATCCCACACTCACATACGGTTTGTTATTATGTTTCACACTGCAGTATCTCCTGCTTTTCCAGGCAGCTGCCCATCAATATTTCCCTGTGTGTTGACTGAGAGGAGGTCCCTTATTACTGTATGTCTAGTTTACAGCAATTCTTGAAAAATCACATTTTTGCAAACAAAATTATGTGCTACGGGCATTTTCTCTGAAATGTTACTAACTTTTGAGGTATGAAATTGGCAGGTCTTGTGTATGTCAAATCTAGAATTGGAACATTTTCAAAAACTAATTCACTTTGGGCTTCATGCATTTACCTCTTATCCACACATGATGATGCAATTCCAGTTACTAGTGCAGTAGGAATATTGTCAAGTTTAGAGCACCTATGGCTAGTAACTCATCAAGAAATTCCACAGCTGCTTCTAACTTTATATAATATTTAGGATATTATTTGTTTTCTTTTGTGCACAATTTTATATTTTATTTTAAAAATCACGGTATTTCCAGTGTAGTGGAAGTATGTGAAAATGAATGGTACTAATATTCTCATGCTGCATCTGGAAAAGTAGTCACAGTGACAGGCCTTGCAATGTCATTATTCACAGCAAGATTTATTTTCAGTAGTCTTTTTTCAAAACCTATTTAATCCTGCCTTTTGTTGGCGTTTCCAATGCAAGTTTTGACATTTTCCTTGTCAGTTTTCTGGTAGGATAATAAATAGATTACTAGTAAGAGAGTCTGGTGAAATGTATTCAATAATCACATCAAAGCTAAATTAAATGTTAAGCTCCCTTATCTTGAATAAAGCATTCAGAAGTCTTTGCTTGTGATATCAATCTGTAAACAAAGAACAATATTAAGATTTTTTTCATACAAGAATGAATTCAGGTTTGTATATTGCTAGATACAATCTTTGAATATGGCCTTTTGAATGAAAGGATTGTTCAATCAGATGCAGAGATGTAACCTTAGCCCAGGATGGGTAGACAACTTGTTCGTAGCCTGCAGACGCAAGACAGATTAATTTACCTGTGTGTAAATCTGACAATGTAAAGGACATGACCAAGACTTAAAATCAGACCTTTGTTCATTTGTTTCCTCCTCTCCCTCGGTGTCCTTTCTCTTCTTTTCTGACTCCTCTCTGGTTGGTGCTTCGATGAAGGGTTTCTGGGGATTGAAAAGGGCAGCCAATGGAATAAAATGCTAAATAACAAAATTAATCAAGGTTGTTTAAGTATTTCCGGTCAAATAAAAGCAAAGCATGAAATTCATTATGTTTATCTGTTGCCTAACTTGATGTTAGGAATTTAGATTTTTAGGTAAGGTTTGGATAGTTTCAACAGAGTTACTTATGAGCAACTGACCTTGGTGTGAGTATCTCCATCAGCCGTAGTGTTATTCTTCTCAACCGACCTCTCTCTTTTTTGAGGGGTTGCTTTTGGAGTTTCCTTTGAACCATCACCCTGACCCTTTAGTGTCACCCTGTGTTGTGGTAAGGAATCTCTTTCAGGTTTCCCTTCCTTTAAAGAGACAGACAACAGAAAAAAACATTTAATGCACTGAAAACGTATGGTGTCTCTTCAGATCTGAGGGCACACACAGCATTACATCTGAAATGATGTTGGATTACTGGTGTTCTAAGCAAATTAATACATGAAAATAGTTTGGCACATCAGTTTGTTGTTTTCTGAGCCACCCTTTGTAACTGTGCCTTTTTATTTTACCCTTACAATGTTTTAAATTATCAATGTCAAAACACCTTCAGAGGGTTCTTCACAGAAGAGGCCATTGTGGGCTAAGGAAGTTCTACTTTTATGCTTTAACATGCAAGCTTAGCAACTGATACCACAGTGCATGATCACATCCATCCTATTCTGCAGAATAACCAATTCATCTTGCAAAATTGTACCCATTTAGTAACCTTAAGAATTATGAGGTGAAGAACTATATTTAAGATATTAAAGCAAGCATAAAATGTAATTCATTGTCAAGCATCAGTAAATATAGATAGTTCCTCTCTCAGTGGCTTAGTCAGAAAACACCTGAGCACCAACCACACCTGAAAACTAAAAGAAAAACACTCACGCCTGCATCATGATTACAGATGGCTAAAGTCCTGGGATACATGCAAGTTATCTCCATTAAAATATTGCCCCATTGTTTAATATATAAAAAAACGATCTTGGTTTTGTAATAATGCTTACTTTTGGTAAATTTGTTTAGATATGATATGACTTTAGATTAATATAAGTCTTTATTTCTGTTTATCAATGTAACACATTTTACTCAGTAAAATAAAGATAATGGATGAAAGGCATCACTTGTCAGGGTCGTGTCTGTCGTTTTTCCAACCTTCTTTGGTTGAAACCATGACCACTACCATACGACACAATCCTCGACGGCTGCGTTCCCATGGAAACTGTCCTCCTGCAGTCTCGTGATATACGACAGCTACAGTAGCTTTGAAAATAGCTATTTTGAAAGATGAATGAAGATCACAGTTATGCGGAGCTGAGGTAATTGATCTGCCAATGTTTATAGCTGTTTCTCCGAGCAGTTTCATTTATCACCATCAGTCCGCATCCAACTGGCCGCAGTTGTTCCAGCTAACCAGCAAAGACACCTGCTGCAGCTCTCCGGCTCAAAAACAGCATAGACAAAAAGCTATATTTGCAGAGGCTCGCATCACACAGATTGAAAAATTATCGATCTGTCATGGACTGAGAGAAGTTCTTTTTGGACCACTTACCCTTCTGCCTCTTGAAGTGGAGCAGGTTTTCTCTTGAGAGGACGTGGATGAGCCAGAGGACCCAGATGATGAGGACCCAGAGTCTGATTCTGAGGAAGAGGAATCATTAGAAGATGATCTCTGCCTTGCGCGTTTGTCTTCCTTCTTTGGATCTCTTCCCCTTCGCTGTGCAGTAACCAGCGAGTCTGTAGGACCCTTGCTTTCATCCACTTCCTTTGCTTTCTTGGTGGATTCCATGGCAGCCTGTTCCGAATCAGCTTTTTCTTTGCCCTCTGATACTAGGCTTGTAGCCTCTTCCTTTTTGTGACTCTGGATCAGATTGGAGCTCTCCTTCTCTGGGTGGACCATTACAGATCCCGGCACCCTGGCAATAACTTCCGGTTTTGTCCGCATCTGTGGGTCTTCCTGTTTGGCCAAGCACTGGAGCCCGTCCTTCTGTTGTTCTCCTACATCAGTGGGGGAAGACACAGATGAGGCCCGAGGGTTGGGGGTATCAGAGAAACTGCGGGGCCGCTTAATGACCATTGAAGGGGAGGAAGATTGGATTGGGGGGTCCCTTAAAAACCGGAACTTCTTGAATGATGACTGAGGCAACGGATGTGTTGGTGACATGGGTGCATCAGATTCTGCCGCTTCACTCCGGGACATTGGAGCTGGGACTTCGTCTTGCTCTCCTGCCTCTGTTGATGACTTTCTACCTGGTCCTGTGGAGAGGGGGGGAGGAGTGGGCAGGGGGGTGAGACCAATCTCACGGCCACGTTTGGATGGAGGGAGGTGGCTCTCCCTCTCCTTTTCAGCCATCCTAGCTCTCTCCTTCTCCTGTTCCTGGGCCCTCTCCTGCTCCTCCTTTTCTTTTTGCATGGCTTTCTCCTTCTCTAACCTATCATGTTCGAGAGCTCTCTCCTTCTCCAGGGATCTCTCCCTTTCAAGTTTTTCCTGCTCCAGAGCTTTTTCCCTCTTCAGCCTCTCCTGCTCTAGAGCTTTCTCCTTTTCACGCTTCTCCTTCTCCTGCCTCTCCTTCTCTAGAGCTTTCTCTCTCTCCAATCTCTCCTTCTCCAGAGCCTTCTCCTTCTCCTGCCTCTCCTTCTCTAGAGCTTTCTCTCTCTCCAATCTCTCCTTCTCTAGAGCTTTCTCCCTTTCTAGCCGCTCCTGCTCTAGGGCTTTCTCCCTCTCCAGTTTCTCTTTTCTCTCCTTCTCCTTCCTCTCCTGTTCCAGAGCTGCCTCTTTCTGCAATCTGTCTTTTTCCTCCCTTTCTCGTTCTAAGGCTTTTTCCCTCTGTATCCTTTCCTGCTCCAGTTCTTTCTCTCTCTCAATTCTCTCCTTTTCTTTCCTCTCAAGCTCCAGCCTCTGTTGTTCTCGGGCTCTCTCCAGCTCTAGAGCTTTTTCTTTTTCTATTCTCTCTCGCTCTAAGGCTTTCTCCCTCTCAATTCTCTCTCGCTCTATGGCTTGTTCTCTCTCTAGACGCTCTTGCTCCAGGGCTTTCTCTCTTTCTAGTCTCTCTTGCTCCAAGGCTCGCTCTAGTCTCTCTTGCTCTAAGGCTCTTTCTCTCTCTAAGGCTTTTTCTCTCTCTAACCTTTCCCTTTCCAACCTTTCCTTCTCCAAAGCCTTTTCTTTCTCAAACCTCTCCTTCTCCTTTCTTTCAGCCTCCAGAGCTCTTTCCCTATGCAGCCTCTCTTGTTCAAGAGCCCTTTCTTTCTCCTTCCTTTCCAGCTCCCTTGCCCTCTCCATTTCTTCTCTCTCTCGCTTCTCCCTCTCCTCCTTTTCTCTCTGCAGACGTTCAAGCTCCAAGGCCCTCTGTCTCTCCAGCTCCAGCCTTTCTAGCTCCAGGGCCCTCTGTCTCTCCAGCCTTTCT
>CAFUXE010000314.1:468690-481002 GCA_903364295.1 Serranus cabrilla
CTCTCCAGCTCCTTCTGCCTCTCCAGCTCCAGGGCCCTCTCTCTTGCTAAGGCTTGCTCTCGTTCTTCCCTCTCTTTAGCTAAAGCAAGTTCCCTCTCCTGCCTCTCGCGCTCTAGAGCAAGTTCTCTTTCCCGTTGCTCTTCTCTTTCTAAGGCCTGCTGTCGTTCAATTCTCTCTTTCTCCAGAGCGCGCTCCTGTGCGAGCAGTCTTTCACGCTCTTCCTCAAGTTTTCTCTGCTTCTCCCTCTCCAGTTCAAGGGCCCTTTCTCTCTCTATCTCAGAGTCCCTCTCTCTGTCCCTCTCTTCTGTTTCAGTGGCCTTGAGCACACTCACAGGTAATTGCATATGGGCCAAATGTGCTCCTGTGATACCCTGGTTGGTGCCTGGAATCATGGGAAACGACACATGGCCTGCAGTATTGGCTGTGTGAGTGATAGCAGATACCAGACCCTCTGGAGGCCCTCTGCCAGGAAATGATGTAGCCGGAGAACTGCTGTCCTGCCTATCACCTTCCACACCACCGCGGTGCCAACCTGCTCCCGAGAAGGCACCTTCTGACTCCATTTTACGTGCGAGAAGGGTCAGCGGACCTGGCTTGCGCTCAGCATGCCCACCTCTCTGTGGCTCTGGGCTGCTACTGCGGCTGCCGCTGCTGGAGGAACCGGAGCTAGAGGTACTGGATGAGCGCCTAGCCGGGGCTACATCTGGACTAGGGGGGCTCTGTTTAGGGGTGTCAGGCAAGGGGAATGATAGCTCTGGAGGTGGGGAGGGAGGAGGTGTCGGCTGGCGGAGTTGAGGGGACAATAGGGATGGCATGTGTTGCTGTGGGGGTTGACAAGATGCTCCAGACCTCTCTCTGGTCGTGGGCACTCGGGCTGGCTCTCTGTGGCTTCTCCTCCGAGCACTGCTTTCCCAGTCATCATCGTCAGCATCCTCCTCGCCATCCTCACTATCATCATCGTCGCTGTCAGCAGGGACTTCGTTGGAGGCAGACCCCCTCTCTGTCCGGTGTTCACCACCAGGAACACGCATGGCCACGGAGCCAGAGGCAGGAGGGCCGGACATGTCAGCCTCCTGATTCCTGTTGCCTTCACTGACTGCACTAAACAATCCCTCTCCACCAGAGGGGCCGGGTGGCTTGTGCTGCTCAGCAAGTGCTGGCGTGGCATCCTGATGAGAACAGAAAGAAGGGTGAGGGATCTGGTATAATTCTTGGCGTCAAGTTTCTCTCAGATATCCAAAATATTTTGCATCACTTAAATCATCCAGACAAAAAAATTAAAGGACATGACCAACAGCAAAGGTTAGAAAAGGACACGCTGTCTGACCTGGGGTTGAGGAGCGCATGGTGTACTGTTATTAACTTCTGTGTGGTCCTCTTGGTCTGTTTACAAGAGACAAATAAATAAAATCACAAAAATGTTTTGCATAATGACTCCTGATGTATACAGTGACTTACATAGTTTTAGTGGAGATTTACAACAAATCTTACCATTTGTGTCGTATGCTTCACGAGCCTCTCTCTCCAGCCGCTGCCTCAGGAGCTCCTGTTGTTTAGCCAGATACTGCTTGATAAAGCTGTTCTGGCTCATTTCCTCTCCAATCTAAATACAAAGACCATTAAAAGAAAGGTACAAGCTTTTGAGGTCACTTGCACATTTTGTTTTGCAGACATTTAAGGAAATTGTGCTGTTGCAGTTTTTGTCATTTAGTACAAAGAGGCATCAGTTATAGAAATGAAAATTAAAACAATTTTAAGACACTTACCTGTGAGTTTGGCTGCAGTCCGACATGAGCGGTGGAGGTCCTCTGCAGATTCTCCAGCATGAGAGCCTATTATTGAGACAAGTTACTTTAGTCATTTGACGTAAATAACAAGCCGGTATCCTTCCAGAGTTGGTACTGGTGATTTTGAATGTAAACATGTGGGTAATTTATGGCAATCTTGTCCCTGTGAACTGTATTCAGTAAACATTTACTAAATGCGTGCCCAACATGGTAAGTGTTGATATCATATAAATTCTCAGGACAACGATAGGAAATCGTAGATATCACATAGTCTGTCACAACACATTTTCCAATTTTATACAACTCGGGGGCCTGCGATCAATATGAGACAATATCTTAACACAAACAGGTCCATTTACATGGATGGTATCACCCAAGGTTCATCCAAAATACTCTATTCTATATCTATTCATTTTTAATTCAAACAATAAAATAAAAATGGAACTTAGAAAATAAAGGCGCATCTTATAGAGTCTGATTTGTATCCATAATGTCAACTTGAATCAATTAAATTAGATTGTGGATCATTTCATATACCGATGTATCATTACACCACTAGCATTAGATGGGTCAATCAGACATTCAGGCCAACACACAGACTGTGGTGGGCCAAGCCAAATTGAGAATGATGTGGGCAGAGTTGCCAGCAAAAGTTGCTGGACCTTAATTGGTTTAAAATTTGACAAATCTTCAATGAAACACTTCGTTGTTTACATCTATCTCTGTCCTGACAGTGAGCCACGCAGCGTCCTCCCACACTGCACATGCTGCTCATAGTATTTCACACTGTATGCACACATATATATTTTACTAGTTTAATGGTGTAATGTTCAGTAATATTTTAACAGTTATACGTAGTTAAGCATGTGGTACCAGTAGGTCTAAATGATATACCATTTTTGCAATCAAAACTTGAACCTCTTAAGAGAGATTTTGCCTTTATTGCTAATATGTAATAGTTATATGTTATAACTAAATCACACCGTCCAGATTGCACATGTTAGATATGGGTGGCAAAACGCTTCATTGGGGTCATAAACATTTAACACAGAAAAATATTGTAAACAACACCTGCAGCTTTTATTGAGTAACTCATTGGACAAATGATAGTTAATCAGATTACCCGCTTTATAAAAAGGAAAGAATGCCCCAACTTTCACGGCGAGGTAGATATGTTTGAATACATGTCACAATGTAAACAAACGGGCTTACACAGGACCTATGCAGCTAGCTGACCTGGGATACATATTGTAGCTCAACTATTGCTAAATTTGGCGCAAAAGAGCAACATTTGTCTATTTAAAAATATTGCATTAATGTTTAACACACATTTTCAGATAGCTGCTAATACTTGCTGGGCTACTAAATAACTTATGTAACGTTAACTTCCCGGTCAAACGCATGTACACCAACATTGCTTGGGACAGACGCCGTTAATGGTAACATAGCAGCGAACCAGGCCACCGCTCAAGTCACTGCGTTAGCCAAGGGAGCTAACAGGACAACATAACCCCGACACACACTTTGAAATTAGCCACCAAGTTAACTGAACTCCCGGTCTTGCTATGGTTGGTATAATTCTGCATGGAGAAAACGATGCTCAACCACAGCGTAGTGCAAATAGGCGCTTTTCTCATGTGAGTAATGGTGATTAACCTCGATAACTCTACTACGCTGCTCGGCAGTAACGATACTCAGTTGTCGGCCCTCGAGAGAACATCAGCCCGTCTCATCGTTAACGTTAGCTCGAAGCAACCGCGGCCCCATATTTCGCAGCAGAACTCACCCCCTTGAGTCTTTTAATGAGTGCATTCTTGTGCCCGCTTTTCGAAAGTCCTCTCTCCTCAAGAGCTGCTTTTAAATCCGCTACTCGAAGGGACTGGAGCGGTCTCCCGTCCAGCGTAACGTCTTCGAGATCCGCCATTTTCCGTTCCTCTAGTCAGTTCCCAGCGAGAGCGACGAGCAACGCCTTCCTCCACCCAGCGTCATCGTCGACGACTTCCCCCTAATCAAATATCAAATAAAGAAAACGTTTCTGAACATATTGAGCCCTCCAAAAACACATTAATATAGTTTTCAGTACACAGACTGCAATTTATATAGTATAAACAGTTTACCATTTTTATCTTTATATTTCGTTAACGATGAGCTGCGCAAAATTTGCGCAAGATTGATTTGCTACACAACAAGGCAACAAGCTAACTGCACACTTCCTGTTTGTCAGAAAGATTAGTGCGAATCTCGTTTAACACCGGTGCACCACAGATATGCCGAAAATAGCTTGATCTACGTTTTTGAAAAGATGGGACCTGGTACCGTTTAATGTTATAAGCAGTTTATTAGAAGGCCAGGTCTAACTTTATTCTCCGACGAAAGAACTGCATAGATATAAGCTAAGCTACATGTCAACGTTACCCGGACCAGAGGAGTCTCTCTGAGCAGCTGCCATAGCTGATTAACTTACAGCCGAGGAGTAGCTGGCTTTTCTCAGGCTCAACCAAACCTGTCTTGCCAAAGATGTCGTGGTTCAATCATGTCAGCCAAGGCTTAAATCATCAGCAGCAGCAGCCACCGCCGCAGCCTGCTGACAGCCACAGACTCTCAGACATGCTTTGTAGCACTCACAACTCCAGGCTCAGGGGTCCGACAGAGGGATCACCAGCCATGGCAACCCAGCACTGGACAGGTTGCTCCACTCCCAGCCCGGAGGACTTTCCATCAGCTCCACAGGGTGCTATCAGCCCTCCCAGCCTTGAGAACCTGTCCTGCGCTTCCCCGAGTGTAGATAGGTTGAGAGAGCTGGAGCCCATCTCCTATGTGAGCCTCCAGGAGCAGCGGTGCGTCCTGAGCTGGTTCCAGGGCTGGAACGCCACACAGAGGGAGCGGTTTTTACAGGACCTCCTGGGGAAAGCTGTGCCTGGGAAAGTCTGCACCCTTCTAGATTCACTCAGTACTCTTCAGGTACTGTCTGCACTGTTACTTATTAACACAGGCTCCAGAGTAGGACTGGGCGATATGACCAATATCAACTACTCGGATTTAACTCTCTTGATATCTCCCAATAATGTTGCAACATCACAACATGTTTTCTGGTAGAGCTTTTCAATATATTCTTTCGGATCAATATTGCATTGTGTGCACATGTAATAGTAACTTGCAGTACAACAGACAGGTACAATGTCAGGTAAGTCAAAATAACTTAACAACATATTGTGCTGCAATTATATTTTTGTATATTCCTGCATAACTGAAGTTTTGGGTGTAGACAGGCAGGTGATGATTAATATAGTGGTATGAATCAAGAAGTTTTGAAATATCCAATATTTGGATTCCAATTAAACTTTACACGTTGTTCTCCGCCATTGTGCAGAGAGAACCCTGTCCTGAGCTACATGCACTATTGTATTCTGGGTAATGAAGCTTAAATGGAGAAATTTGAGTTTATCTGTGATTTTATCAATTTAGACAACCTAATTGTGTATCACAGTATCTTGATATGAATTTATTGGAAATGTTGCCATGGAAAGACGATAAATCATATTGAATTATCGCCCAGCTCTTGTACTGAGAGTGATGTTATGTTGTTTCTAATTTCTGTTTTTGTACATCCACAAGGTTAAAGACAGATTACCAAACATCTTTGAATGCCAGCTGCGCCTGTGGACCCAGTGGTTCGAGTCTTGGGGAGAAGAGGAGAGGAATCATTTCCTGCACATACTCGAAGAGCGGGACCCAGTTTTCGTAGCCCACTTTTACAGGAGCGTAGCCGGAACAGCAGGAAGAGACTGAACTATGTTTGAGTTGTGATGGAAAAACAAGTGATCATAGCAAAATGTGTTCAACAGGTGACATGTGGTGGGGAATGTGTATTAGATCTGAAATAGTTCTCAAAGAAATGTTTGTGTAACAGATTGGAGTGATGAAGACAAACCATTGCATTGTAAGAACAGAAGCGTTCATAAGCTGTTTTTATTCCGGTTTTACCAGGGCTACATCACACATTATAACAATTTTTTTTTTATAAAGTTAAAAACTCTTTGCTCAATGCTTTCAACATGTTTTAAGTAACAATACAGGCTTATTTTTTCTGTACTGAGCTTAGTGATTGAAACACTTGAATGACGAGGACAAAAGGATCAATTCTTTTCAAGCAAAAAATAAAATAAAATGCATATTGTCTATTTGTTTTTGTTTTACTGTCTGAATCATTCCACAGTAGTCGTTATAGAAATGTGTGTCTTACATACAGGACCAAACATAACATAAACCCTGTTGTCTATTTTATCCAGTCAACTGATCCAGGATAGCGTAACACTATGGGCGTCTGACTGCCAACATCCTCAACACAAAAATTGATAAATGGGTAGATTCTGTCTCTAAAGGTCTCACCTACAAATGTGTAGAGATGAGTTCTGGTACCAGCGTCATAGAATGAGATCTCTCCCTTTTTGTAGTTCAGCAGAATTCCCAGTGTCAAAGGTTGCGTCGCAACTGGAAGAACAACTGGTCTCCTGTCTATGGCTTTGAACTGACCCTGTTTGTTCAGGACTATGGTCCAGTAACCATTTGCCGGATTGAACGGAACCAATCCCTTTCTTCTACCAGATTCACTGGCCATCCCAATTTGGTAACAAAGCTTCCCAGCTACAGACACCTCCCAGTAGTTCCTGCCCTTTGAGAAGCCATTTGCTCCAAGGACAGCGAGAGCTGTATCAAAGCGGCCTGGATGGTCTGGGACATCTTGTATTTCTGTGGTGGTGGTCATCTCGGTGTTATCTGCAGACAGAACTATTCTTGGGTTTGCTGTGTTTGGATCGAAGGTCATCCTTCCTAAAAATTCGAGAAATGTAGTTTATTACGTGTATCTTACATTATTGAAAGGAAATTGACATCAAGTTTGTTGCTTCCATAAAGTTTGGGAAGTTGCAGATTAAAAAAACAAAAAAAACAATAGTCAAGCAGCAGAGGCAAAGATATCTTGATGTTTGGGCAGGGGCCAACCTCCAAAACACTGGATTGGACTTCATTTCCCATGGCACAGCTGGCCTTTCATTCCCTGTGTGGTAAACACCCATATCTAACATGCTTGGTATGGAGTTCTGAAGAAGAATTGTGAGTTAATTTCAGCTGTCAATCATGACTTTACATCCCCCATTTTATTGAATAAAATAAAGTGACTTAAAATAACACAAATCATCTTTGTGGAAAATGTTTGTGATGTGTACTTAAGACTTTTTTCTGAAAGCGGTGAGGTGTATGAGCTATACTGCAGCCAGTCATCAGGTGGTGATCAAAGGGTTGTGACTTCACTTTTGGGGAGCTGTCAGGCCCCCCATCCACATAGATAGTCTATGGTTTTCACAACAAGCACTACTAGGTGTGAAGTTGTGCGTTAAATTATATTTTATCATATATGCTTATTATTAAGCATATATCATTAAGGATTACAATGTTAGTAGACAGTATTATCGTAAAATAGGCAGACAGAAAAAAATGACAAAAATGATTCTGTCACTCACTGGCACGGATTATCTTATCGTCCACTTCAGTCTGTCCGTCTTGAAGTTCTGAGGAGAAGGAAAGAACAGTGTGTTTTGGTTATATTTTGTAGGGGGGAAATCCCAGTGCATTCTCTGCATGTTGCTGACTAGAATGAATAATTACCTCTTAGTTTTTCCTCAAGTCGTTCAGTTTTATTTTTCAGGTCTAGTATTGAAACAAATAAGAAACCAGAATTTATACATTGCATTCACACTATATTACACCGAATGAATGCACTTATTGCCAGAGGGGTTGAACATACTGTGGTTGTCTTCCTGCAGCTCGTTATAATCCCTGGTCTGTTGCTCTAACTCCTGCTGCAGCTGGGTAAGGTTGGCTTCCCTCTCATCCAGCTGCTCTTGAAGCCAGGCAGCGGTTTCCTGGTTCTGTTGCACTTCTTTCTCCAAGACTGTTTATTGAAACATAGAGTTAAAAGGCGTCCGTATCCCAGCATTACACTGGTTGCTTTAAGTTAACTATTCACTTCAGAATATACAGTCAGAATGTACTGATTCGGCCTATGTTTCTTACTGCTGTTTTCATGCTGCAGTATGCTCTTCTCCGTGGCCTCCTTGTCTAAATCCTGCTGCAGCTGTTTGAGGCTTTCATCCTGATCAAGTAGCTGCTGCTGCAGGCGATCTGCATCCTCCTGACTCTGCTGCAGTTGTCTTTTTACATCTGTTTGATGAAATATTCAGTCAAAAACTCAATCAAATGATTTACTGAATCTGAGGGAGAACCTCATTATATATAAACAGGTCATATTGAGGACCTCACCATCACATTGGTTGTCGGTATCAGTGCAGCACACTTTCAGCTCGTTGATCTCTTGTTTTAAATCTGACAAATGAAGAACGTTGAAATACTGACATCAAACACAAAGAGTCTTAAGGACCAAGAAACATTCTGACACCTCTGTAATAACACACACTTTGTTATCTTTGGGCTGAGCCAGGCTTGCTAGCTAAGCTAATCTGCTCCTGGCTCCAACATGCAGTCATAAGATTAACATCGATTTCCTCCTCTAACTCTAAGAAGTATGTGAACAACGTTATTTCCCAAAATGACAAACTGTCCCACTGCAATGAACAGTACATACCGTTATTTATGTTTTCAAGTTTTCTGTTTTCTTTCTGTTGTGTTTGTAGTTGTTGTTCCACTTCTGAGAGAGAAGACAAAAATAACCACAACTGCATGAAAAAAAGAGCAAGATTTGTCTTAACAACATCCCCCATGATAGAGGAGGGCTGAAGATGATGACAGGTGATTTAATCATCACGTTATTCTACTTAATGATTTGTAACTGTCTAAACATATTATTTAGATGACTTTAACAAAGTAAATAATGATTATAATACCGTGTTATACTATCAGCTGCAACTGCTGCAACATATCCCTAGTCCGAAAAAGTTTTATTTCAAAGAGAATTCAGTGTGCATTTACAAAAAAAAAGGTTTATCAGTATGAAAGTAAAATATATTGTGTAACACATTATCTTTGTACAGCTTTCAATTGAATATATGTCACAAACGATGAACACATCTTTGTTTAATAAACATTTTAGAAAACATTCCAACTTTTTGGGGAATCTTGGTTATAATAGCCATCCAAAAATATTTTTGTTTAAGTTATATACTGTTAATATTAAAATAGAAGTTAACCTAAGCCTAATTAACAATCAATTAACCACTTATTAAAGATGGTTGTTATGAGGTGCTACCAAAAAAGTTGAAGATGAAAAATATGAAAAAAGATCGACAAACCTTCGACATTTTTTGCAGCTACAACCTTGGATGCCTTTTTCTGAGCCTTTTTCAGCTGAGCTCTCAGATCTGCGATCTCCATGACTAGCAGGGACACAGACAGAGCTGCAGTGTTATTTTGTGCTTAAAGGAAACAAACAACACAACATGAAACGTTAGCAGAAAAGACATTTTCATACTCAATTTAAAATTCTTTTCATCTGCATCACTGAGTAAACGTTCACTGTCCTGCAGTTGCTTCTTTGCCAAATCAACTCTCTTTCGCAGCGCTGAAAATGATATAAAACAAAATCATGAAATCAAAACCTATGTGTACATTACTTTGTGGCACATTACAGCGTAATAATCATGTTTTTTACCTTCAATGTCCTCAGTGTTTGTTTCTTTAATGTCTGATATCCTCTCTTCCAGTGGTTTGATTTTCTTGTGAAGTTCCATAATCTGAGAGGCTAAAAAAAGACAAAGCAGGCTATTTTTAAGATTCTGATGCTATTTGATAATGCTGCATTTTTGAGCTGATCACTTACACAAATTAGCAATAGTCATATCACTTGTGCCCAGCAACTCTGTTTTTTCTTTTATCTGATTTCTGATGTCCTCCCGCTCATTCTCCAGATCTTTGAGAAAGACAGAGTGGATGTTTTATTTCCTCAAAATGCATAAAAAAGTAGTTAGAATGTATCGACTTGTGTGTCCTGCTGCCCACCTGCAATTTTCTTCAACGCTGCTTGTATTTGATTCTTTTCTTGCTGCTTCAATCTCGCTATTTCATCTTGTTGAGCCAATATTTTAAACGCTAACGGAGGAAAGATTGGATTAGATAAACTCAGAGAAAACAACGTAACAATGAGCTTTTACAGTCATTTTAATGATGACTCACTCAGTTTGGTATTTTCATTGCTTTCATCTTCAAGTCCCTCCACCAAAATATTCAAATGGTCTTGGAGGGCTGGAGGCAAGAATCAAAGAAGGATGTTATTTCATGTGAGCATGTTTAGTTTTAACATTTGCAGGTTGTGAAATATTTAGTTATTGCTTTAGACTCCTAAGTTTACTTTCTGTCACTCACCTCGAAGTTTATTGTAATCTGTGTCATTTGCTGCCACATACGCCAACTTCTCAATCCGTGTTTGCATTGCAATGATCTGTAGAACTGGAAAAAAGGATTAAGCATTGATAATCATGCTCTAGCATGTATAACTTCCCATCCTGATTCTACATATAATTCAGTGATTTTTGGCTCATGTTCTACTCACGTCTATGTGGTTGAGCACTTCTTTCTTGTAGCTTTTCTGTTTTTTGGTTCAGCTCCTTATTTTTCTCGTCTATCGTTTTTTGTAGCTCTGCAGAACAAAAACAAAACATTTTTAAAATGTAATTATCCTTTGTTCTTCATGCCTTAAAGACACAGTGTGAAAGTTCTGCAGCGAGGATTCTCTCAATCAAACAAATCAAAAGACGGGTTTAAAGTAGCATGGGATCATGGGAGTTTGGTCTTCAATGTTGAACAACCATCATTGCTGGTAAAAATGTATCTGACGTGACTGTGGCAGAAATAATGTTCATGGACAAGTTAATGTATGAAGAGTTTTATGAACGTAACATTTAATCACATTTATTACTAAGTTATGTCATTCCAATCAAATAGCTGCAAGGTAACATTAGCTAGCATAATGTTTACTTGCTTACTAGCCATTAACAGAGTGGACTACCAATGCAGCTGCTACAGCTAACGTTAGGTGGGAAATTCGAACCAACACAAACCTAGTTCTAGTGTTGGGCTGCTCCTGGTTCACATTCGGTTCAACTTGCGAACCTTCTCACAACCTGTTTGCTTTTCCACAGGCCAGAGAGCCAAATCCTTCCATCACTGTATACGCCTGTAAACGTCCCCAGCACTGACTTCAAGCATAATAACAACAATGGAGGACTACGTTGTCTCTCTAAAAATATTGATTGTCTTCACCATGGACCACTGCTTTGATTTCGTGTCCAAAGTAAAGCTCTGTGTTTTTAATAATGCCGTTTACAAAGTTTTCTTTGGTCTTGTTGGTCAAAATAACCCTGCCCCCAGCACCTAACGTAAGAGGTTCGTGGTTCTGCCCTGGAGCTTGTTTTCTTGGCTAAAAGACAGTTCTTTGGCTGTCGAAGAGCAGAAATTAGGCACTGTCTCCGAACCAGCAATCGAGAAATGTGCTGCGTAGCAGAAAAAATGCTTTATTACTGAGCATCATTCTTTCACATTGAGGAACTAGAGGGGCTAAAAAGGATATGATCTCACTCACAGGCAACCAAACCAGTACCCACATCAACACAATGTATAACAGAGGTCTGGTAGTTTTATGAATGGGAAATGTCACGAAGCAGTACAGTTGCCATATCTTGTGTGTCCATTGCACGTTAAATAACATGGTAATTTAATATCTCAGAAGTTACATCTGTCATGTTACACAAGGATGGAATATCTAACACACACACACACACACACTGACCTTTTATCTTTGTTTCAGATTCAGTGTTTTCGAGTTGTCTCTTGAGCTCCTCCAGTTGCAGGGTTAACGTAGAAACCTGAAGAGCTGAAAGAACCACATTTAAAAGAAGTTATACATTGTAACAATACCCAAAAAGTTTGTCCTCATCTATAAAACCTTATAAGCTGATCAGCTAACAATTACTGTGTTCAATTTTAACACAGCTCCAGCACTCACCAAGTGAAGTAACAGACTCAGATTCGGACTGTAGTTCCTTCAGTTTGGCATCCAGGTCGTTCTGCAGATCTACACACACATTTTTACACATTTTAAACAGGCAAAACAAAATGACACATTTGAATGCTTTACATAGGGCTATCCAAGTCTGTGAAAAATATGTTTTTAAGATCTAGGTTTCTTTATGCTAATCCACTACACCCAGCATCTGCCAGTGTTGCCCCCTCTCCACCTCTTTTATTCACTCCATCTTTTGAGCTATTTGGGCAGGCTGTCAAATGATCAGAATCCAATCACTGTCCATAACGCAACCCATTTCATATCACTCTATGCAGATGATACTGTCCAACACTGGAAAAAAATGATACCCAGATATTAAACTGTTTTTAAGTAGCTTAATGGGTTTTAACTTTAAGGTAGACAAACATTTTGTACAAGAAAACATAAGCGTGAAAATAATTATCAAAATGTTAATGAACTACATTTTGAAACTACAAATCCATTGTAAAAAAA